>JAWDGP010001550.1:240000-370000 GCA_033675545.1 Elysia crispata
TGCAATGTTGGTTTGGAGGATCATATTAGTTCCGGATGATAATTGTTTGTTTCTCTAAATCTTCGTAAACTTGACCGAGAAATGCTCGGGACAATAGATCAACATGAATAAAAGACTTGCACAATGGCAGTTTTCTCTCACTAACAACATGATAAATTTCGGTTGTGATAAATTTCGAATGCATGATTGTTTCCGAGCGTCAAAACCTATAACCTGATACTTTCTAGTTAATAAGCAAGCTTCGCTCCCATGCAGGGCATTGTTGGAAAAACAGAAAACCATATCTTTAAACAATGCAAGCTTTAAACTATAAACAAAAAAAAATGAATAAAAATAGACGAATTTATTTACAAATCTCGGAACAGGCGGGGGCCATTTTCCTTTGACAAGAGAGGGAGGGAGGAGGGCTAGCAGAGACAAAAAAAAATCCAGGTAATTGCATCTAGTGAATGCATTCTTTGACTAATAAATTGTTAAAAAAATGTCTTATATGTGGCGTTTTTATATCTATGATAACCATAACAAAAATGATAATGGAATGTTGGTATTATTTTGAATAAACTAAGATTTGGCGTGCATGTACCTTCCCACCGATGATTGACAGCTGTGGCAACATCGAGCGCTGGCCGATTAGCCAATCAGCGTGAGTTTTTCTGCTGCAAGCCTCCTGTGAGAGGCTCGGCAGTACAAAGTTAGACTAGTCTAGATCTATCACAACAATCATGCTAATGGTGAACGAGAGAGAGAGAGACAGACAGAGAGAGGCAGAGAGAGAGAGAGAGAGAGAGAGAGCAAGAGAGAGAGAGCAAGAGAGAGTGAGTAAAAAGGGGATAGGAAGAGTATGCATCGAGCGAGTGCATAAAACATCAATAGTCTATCAGTGGAAAATGGAAGAGATGGGGTACTAAGAAAATTTGAAAAGAACAAAATCAACTAGGGATGGAGATACAGAGGGAGGGATGAGAGGAGCGACTAAACGAGAGGCATAGATAGACAAAGGTATAGACAGAGAGAGAGAGAGAGAGAGAGAGAGAGAGAGAGAGAGAGAGAGAGAGAGAGAGAGAGAGAGAGAGAGAGAGAGAGAGATAAATAGACAACCATAGTACAGGTGGGCGGCACCATACCAAAGTAGGCAAACAGACAGATAGATAGACACATAAATAGACAGCCAGACATAAGAATGAAGAAATACTGGGGCAGGTTTTTATTTTTAGGGGCAGGGAAAGAGGAAAGGGGGGAGAGTGTCGGTAGGCGTGAGAGGGATGCAGGGACAGGAGAGCAGGCAGGATCGGAAAATATCGTGGGATGATGGAGTGAGTTCAAAGTAAGAACACAACTTGCAGCCATCAGACATCATATATATATATATATATATATATATATATATATATATATATATGTATATATAAATATATATATGTAAAGCTTGGAACCTTTTAAAAGAATGCGATAGAACTTCGTTATGAATCCTTAGTATTGTTGAACTGTTGTTTTTTTTATTGTCCTGTTTGAGATTATTCGAACATTGTTTTCTTTTTGTAAAAAGAGAGATAGATAGAGCGAAAGAAAGAGAAGAAAGAGAGAGAGAGAGAGAGAGAGAGAGAGAGAGAGAGAGAGAGAGAGAGATGCAGCAAAAGACGTAGAGAGACAGAGTGACCAAAAATAAAAGTGAGCGTGTGTGTGACAATGGAAAAAAAAAGAAATTAAAAAAAAAAGGTTTGTGTGAGTGTGAGGTGCATCAGGAAAGAGAGAAAGAGAGGAAAAGAAAGACAGAAAGAAAGAAAGAAAGAAAGATAGATAGATAGATAGATAGATAGATAGATAGATAGATAGATAGATAGATAGATAAATAGATAGATAGATAGATAGATAGATAGATAGATAGATAGATATATAGATAGATAGATAGATAGAGATAGAAAGACATATAAAGATGGAGAGAGAGAGATTTCAGGAAGGGATTAAAAGCAACAAACTAGAGATGCGGAGAAGGAAAAGAGATAGGGACACGATGATAGATAAATAGATAGATAGATAAAGATAAGGGAAGTATTAGAAAGAGACAGAAATAGAGAAGAGATACAGGTATAATTAAGGATAAATAGAGGAGAGAGATAAATTAAAGAGAAGGGAGATAGATAGATAGATAGATAGAGAGAGAGAGAGAGAGAGAGAGAGAGAGAGAGAGAGAGAGGGAGAGAGAGAGCACGAGAGCGAGAAAGAGAGAGAGAGAGAGAGAGAGAGAGAGAGAGAGAGAGAGAGAGAGAGAGAGAGAGAGAGAGAGAGAGAGAGAGAGAGAGAGAGAGAGAGAGAGAGAGAGAGAGAGAGAGAGAGAGAGAGAGAGAGAGAGAGAGAGAGTATTAGAAAATGGCACATAATGACTGTCAGCAGGTAGCATCAGCGAAACTGCTTTAAAAGTTTTAACATTCAGAATAGAAAAAGACAACTGAATTAAAAGTTCTTGACATAGTGGAGAAATCACAAATCTTTCGTTATTAAACTAAAGAGTTGAATTGCACATATATTATCTCCCTTTTGCAAGAAGTTTAAGATTCCCAATAAACGCAGTCCTAGAGAAGGGCGATGGAGAGAATTCTTACACGCGAAGAAAATGGGAAATTTAAGAGAGAGATTAAGAAAGACAAAGGTAGAAAGAAACAGAGTTGTGAAAAAAAAAGTAAGACAAAAAGCGCAGTAGAATAAGCAAGAGAACGATATAGAAAGATAGTTCAGATTGTTATGAGAGAGGAGAGACAAGAGAGAGAGAGAGAGAGAGAGAGAGAGAGAGAGAGACATAGATAGATAGATAGATAAATAGATAGAGAGAGAGACATAGATAGATAGATAGAGAGAGAGAGAGAGAGAGAGAGAGAGAGAGAGAGAGAGAGAAAGAGTAGAAGAGGGAGAAAATCCGTGATTCAATGAGAGATGTATGGGTGGAAACCCCAAAAAACGGAGAAAGATTAATAACGTCATTTTGTCCCTTGTCAGTGTCACGAATGAATTAGACACCTTGCAACGGTTACAATGAGCGACGCGTGTCACAAATGGTTTTGCTGATAACATTCTGAGTCATGGTAATGTGATTGGCATGGACCTAGATAGCTTGAACTGTAATAAAATTTATATAAAATAAAATAGAAATGGAGGAAGGAGGGAGCGAAAGATGCGCATGCGCATATATGTCATAGTTTTGAACATTATCTACTATGGACTAACTAAAGTTAAATTTTGTGTCAACGATACTTAACGACATGCCATAGATAATTATGATGGCAGCGTTTAGAGAAACTTATTTCTACCAAACCTTGTCGTCGACGCTGATGGGGACATTTGCTGGTAAAACTGTGTGTCATTTCTGTCAACCGATCCCAACAGTCTATGAAGTCTGTAATTAATTTCTGGTAGTGTCTAAAATCTAACAAGTTAATTCAAAAGCCCAAATGATTCTTGCACATTTTTTTACCTTTACTTTCGAATAATGCGATGGTTTAAAAGGTCAAAAGGGTCAGAAGGCATCAGTTTTAGAATAAAGTTCATCCGCAGTGTCAGCTCTTACCCTGTCATCTCTGAACTTAAACTGCAGTCAGAACTGTGTGGAACTAATGATGGTCAATGATTAACAGTAAACACTGGGCAGCAAAGACTGAAAACTATGAAAGGGCATGAAAAGCTTGATGGCTAGTTATCTTTTAAAATCTTAAATACAAAAGCGTACTCTCAAAAGAGTACCCTTTTCTTTTCCCTACAGAGCCATTATACAGCATCACTAATATTCGTCCATTACGTTGTTTTAATCACATAATATCTGGATATACCCATAAAACAAATTCACGAATTGTCCTATTTCGATCATAACAAACCTTTTCATTTAGTAAATTAACTTAGTTCGACATACGGATATAATCTATAGACTATAATTAACTTAGTATTGATATGATCCATGCACTTCAAGATGATCTAACACCTGTGTGGTCAGGTGGCCTTAAACTAATCACTGACAAGCAAACCGAACGACAGGACTGAATAAAAGCACTGCCTTTTTTCGCGACATTAAAGACCAGTAATCTCCAGCACAGCAAGAAACCTTAAACTTCGGACGCTACCAATATTCTTGCAAACAAAAATAAGAATTTCAAACATTTACAACGCTTTCGAAGGATTAGAGAGTTCAGTATCTATTATTTTGCAGACTCTTTGAAATTTGTCTACTAAGGGGCTCAATCTCCAGCACAGCTCGTGCTATGACCAAGTTTTATTGTCTCGAAGAAAGATAATTATCTCGACGTTTTCTTCAGGCCGTTCCGTCAAACAAACGAGCACAGGGCTGTACCGATTTTAGTGATGCTATACTTGCGGCTAATAAGGATATGAGTTCACACAGCTCTGCTGTCGAGGGCTTGTTCTTTGTCGTGTGTGAAGGGAATGGGAGTAAAATGATAAGCTTGAATCTGATATAACTATAATTGGGTTTGGTTTTTTTTTAATCAATGAAATCCAAATAAAACTGATCGCTAAGAGATCAATCCTTGTAGCCTTGATTGAAATCTTATGGAAATAATTATAACTATCTTTGATAGCATTCTAACAACCAACGCCCTTCGGCCGCTCTCTCTCTCTCTCTCTCTCTCTCTCTCTCTCTCTCTCTCTCTCTCTCTCTCTCTCTCTCTCTCTCTCTCTCTCTCTCTCTCTCTCTCTCTCTCTCTCTCTCTCTCTCTCTCTCTCTCTCTCTTACTATTATGATATCGCATTTTGACATGCCGTTCCATACCATGCATATTTTCTTCCCAGATGTTTTATTTAAACAAAAAATGATGTCAGGATGGAACCCGCGTCTACAAATATCTGTTGTTGCCACACAAGCCAATGCAGTGAGTCTATAATTACCTTTCCCGTAAGCTTAACCCATGGAGCCAACATACTTTCTATAACTTACAAATGCATTTCCAAGAGAAATGAAACTTAGCTTTATGATCATTCTGAAATAGAACAAGAATATATATTATATTTTACGTCTATAACAAACCGACGTACAGTAAATTATTACCCTCCCCCCCCAAAAAAAAAAAAAAAAAAAACCAAACCAAAACAAAACAAAACAAAAAAAAAAACAACAAAAAACCCTTAATCGCCAGATTAGTCACTATGGTATTCAATTCATAATATTCAGTTTTCTTATTTATTTCTTTTTCATCTGCTTTTTTAGTAGACTTAAGGCTAGTTTGGGGACGCAAAGCTAGCCAAGTCATCGAGACTTCCTTCTATAGTTTATCTCCCCTGCAGTTTACTCCATGATAGCTCAAGTGCCTTTCGGAACCTCCCACGGGTTTATCTCACAGCAAAGTAAAAAAAAAAAAACTTATTTGATAGCCCGAGATCGTTTTACGTCGCCTAAGTCTCTTTCATTTGGGCCAAACAAAACCCATCACCGTCTTCCGTTCCAAGGCAAGACAGTGGTTCACTTAACCCAGCCATTTTAGTTTACCCCCTCCTGAGGCCCTCTGTAAATAGTGTGCGGATGCGAACCTCAAGGGTCTGCTAATTGAAATTCATTGTTCCGACGGTTGCAACAGTCTGGATGCCGCCATCAGGGAAGCGCACTTGACAAAAGGCCTTTCTCTTGATCGTATCGACGAGATGATGTCAAGTGATCCGGAATCCTAAATGTCTTGTTATTTGTCCCGGTAAAGGCTTGGTTTATTTCGCGACATATTGTTAAGTCAAATTAAAAAAAAGAAAAAAAACCTTTATCGCCAAACTAGTTACATTTACATCACACCTCACAATTTGTTGAAATAATATTTATTGAATTGTATGCAGTTACCTTAAAGTTATTGTTTATGCGGTGAATTAAAATGTGCGTTAAAGTTATCAAGCAGTCAAAAGCAGGAAAAGACATCTTGCTTTGTAGAAAATTAAGGCCTGTTTAACACATAAATTGAAATAATCTTTTTCTTTCACACCTTATCAAATTAAGAGATTTAAATCAAGATATTATAGCATCCTCATATCTAATGTAAGGTTATGAAACCACACACAGATTGCAGCATAGATCCTAGTTTTCGATACTTTAAACGAAACATCGTTTCCGATAAGATGAAGAATCTTTTTTAATCAAAGAGCTGCATTTATTTACAATTAAACCCTCCAATTCTGCTTTCCTTCATTTCTAGGATTACGAAGAAAATCATGACATGCACCTACAGATTATGAAGTAAGACAGTGAATTTAAAATAATCGTTGGTGCCTCAGCCTAAACTTTTCCTAATAGGCTGAGCGTATTTTGCATTCGGTTCGAAACGATCCCAGTGAAGATAGAGAAGCATAATGTTGCCGTTCGTCCCAAAGTTATCTGTGAACGGATCTTTTCGTGTCCGCGCTTCAAAAGATATAATTAATCATGCCGCTGGTTTGGATGAGGGCAAAGAAACCTACGCTTAGTAGTTTTTAATGTAACAAGAATATTTTATTTTCAAATCTAGAATCAAAGTATATTTAATTACCTTAACTATACAAAAAATTTTCTCATAAATCAAATATTTTTTTCACACACCCTTAGAAACTACTCTTAACAACGTTTGTCACTAGTAATAATCATAATTCTAGGCCAGGATTGTCATAACTTTTTCGATTAATGCGTTTTTAGATAATTTCTTAGAGCAAAGATTCTGGTAATAAGTTGAAATGCTATTTTAAAATCCTATATTTTGGCAGAACATGGGCTGTTTCCTCATGTCTGAGACTGCATCGGTTAGATTTGGACATAGTTCTAAGTTTATCAAACAGGTTTTGAAATTAAATTTCAAATGGTTTATTCAAAGGAAACAATGTCGTTCAAGAGAAGGAAAAAATTGCCGCACCGACGCAGTTACATAGAAAATCGCAACACGCACACAGACACACAATGGATCTCAATGTCTATCTTAGAAGCCACATCATTAATAATGCTTCCCTATGCAGCTCTTGGGTTTCTAGTGGCAAGGAGACTTTATATCACACACACACGCACACACACACACTCAGAAAATAATGATAAAACGAAGGAATAAAAGCAGTATGTATTATTCCTTGTAATTTTTTTTGTGCTTTATAAATGTAGTTTATTTCTGTGGCTAAACATGAGAGCATTGGTTTGGTTGTTTTTTTTCCCCTCTAATTTGATACCCGAGATATACTTTGTTGTTCCCCAAAAGGCAGCTTGCTCAATTGATCTGCTGTTAATGGAACAGGGATGTGTAAACAAGTTATATCTTTGCTAGATTAAAGCAAAATAATTCTTTTCCCCTACACGTTCTTTATCTATCTTGACTGCAAAACTTACTAGTTAATTCCGATCTCGATTGAGGTAAATACGATGTTGAAGTCGCCTATTTTTATCTGATATGTCAAGTTTAGCCTACATTTTTATTTAGAAACACTAATTGGCTAAACCTTAATGGAAGTACAAATTCGAACTGACTGTGCAACTGACACAAAGTGATCAATTCATCAGATTGCGTTTGTTTACAACGTTGTATAAACTTTTTAAAGCCAGTTTTGATTTGTACCCCACACCCAAAAAGACAAAAGATTTATGAAAGAAGAAAGCCTTACTGATACTAGAATGCACTTCATTATCTTTTTCGGTAAAGAAATAAAGCTAGATAAATCAGTCGGTAAAGCTGGATTAAAATACAGGAGGTCCTGATATATATATATATTTTAATACAATTGTGTGTATCAACTGTAGTGGTATTAAAAAAAAATAATAGTTTGTTTGCTTTCTGATTTGTATTGACTACAGTAACCAATATAAAGTTATGGCGCAGCAATATAATTTCACACAACTTAATGGGAGAGCGAGCGTATTACTTCTTCTAAGGAAACATTGGAATGCTGAGGTATCATTCTTAACCTGCGAGTCAGCACACAAGTGTATGCCAAGTTAAGGATCACTTTTGCTGTTGACCACGTAAGACTGGTTAGAGCGAAGAGTGGCATTGTTCAGAATCTGTTTTCCCGAGGCAATTCACAGCTATTAAAACCTCACTGAAACTCGTTTAAAGAATAAATAGTGCCTATCCCTTTTAGATGAAAAAAAAAAAAAAAAGAAAAGAATTTCTCATAGCTTATTTCTTTAAGATGCATCGACAATCTTAAGAAGTATATATTTACACGTTTTGGTTTCATGTTTTTGATGTTTGCTTTAAAAAACTAGGGGTTTGCTATTTTTGCTCAGTATATTGAAACTAATATTTGCACATAATAATTAATTTTTTAGTGGGCAGTAGATTTTCAGAGGTTATACTTCAAAAAGATTCGAAAATGTTTTACTTAAACTAGCCTATAGCTCTTGAACAAAATCTCACATAATAGATCAAAAGAGACCGTTCTATTCAGTTACAAAAAAAAATGAAAAGTTTTAATTTTGGAAATACTTATAATGATTTTTTTGTATCCTGCATATTCCTGATTTTTTTTTAATTTCCTTTTTTGTGCGTTTGGGGTATGATAGGTTTTTTTTTTTTATTAAGGTTTGAAAAATCACGTTTCATACTAGACGGTTAAGTTGTTCTAAAAAAGAGCATCCTGAGGGAAATGATAATGTTGACATTTTTTTAAACATTAATGGAGTTATAAAGAGCTCAGCAATTTTTAGAGTCACTTTCCTGTGTTTTAAACGTAAACTATTTGTATTCTCATTTGCTTTTATACTTGTTATTTACAATTCATTCGTATTTGCTTCTTACAATAATCTTAGTGCCACTTTATGATTACATTTAGTAATAATTATTATCTGAACTGAGTCTAGATCTGAACATCCAGGACTTTTCTGGTTATGCTTGTCATTTTAACATATTTTCAATGCAAATCACAAGACATCTGAAATCATCTCTTGAGCACATAATGTTTAAAAAAGTGGGAAAATGGATATTTGATTCTGGCATTTGATTTATAAAAGTCCAATTTTCCTAATTTCAAAAGACTAGCTGGACCTAATAAACATTTTTAATGGAAGATTAAGTAAATTAAAAAAAAAAATAAATAGACGCACCAGAGCATGATCTAGATCTAAGCTCTGGATTTTATTGTAATCTTTTTAAAAAAAAATGAACTAACTGATTAGCCCAGGATGTTGCAGGCTACTTTTCTCCTTGAAAGAATAATCGTATATTGTGATATTTTGTTGATTTTGATGATGAAACGCAATTGCGGACAACACTGCTACTGCTAGGTTATCCCTTCAAATCATTATGGATGTCTATAAAACAGGTGAATAGAAATTTTTTGCTAAATATGTAAAATTCAAATCTGCTTGCACTCCCTTTTTTTTTTCTAAGGACTTGAAGGTTCGTTTGTGGGTACAGTTGAAGTTCACCAAAAAAAAAAAAAAAGTAATTTTCTAAGCTTACTAGATTGTAAATAAAAGCCAAGAACAAGAACAGTAATAATAAAATATAGCAACGGCAGCAATAACAATAACAATAAAAATGATAAAAAAAGATAACCTTAGCAACAACAGCAACTGGTGGAACTCCATAAAAAATAAACTCGCTTCTTAAAAAAAATGAACAACAGTATGAAAAAAATTATATCTCCTTTCTCTTTTGACTTGTACTATTGTTTTCTATTTTTTCCTTTTTGTGAAGGTTTGTTTATTTTAAATTATGTTTTTATGAAAAAAGGTATGAGCTGGCAATTTGTAACATGCTCTTCTTTTTAAATTATTGGCAACGTGGAATGCTATGAACACCGACTCTCTAGGGGGTAATAAACTTATCTGCTGAATGAAAAATAAACAACTCTGACATAAATCTAAAAACGATTTTCCAGACTTTTGATTTTATTTAAACACGTAGAAGTTTTGACAGCCTGCCTATTAAGAAGAAGAAATCTCTTGCAGCTTCTAATACATTTTGTGGAAAAAGAAAACCGATACTGCATTTTTCAAATTATTTTTATTACCATAAAATCTTGATTAAAAGATAAGTGAAAAAAAAAGTTAAGAATAAAACTATTGCTTCATGGTAATAAGTATGTCGATAGACTCGCTATTCTAATTCTTAGAAAATGTTGCAATCACTATTGCTTTTACTTGAAAATAGTCAGAACTTTTTTTTTTTCCCTAGACGAATTGCCAGTTAGCGGGCAATACTCAGGTATCTTATTCGATACTCAGCTCTGCGACCAGAAGAAATTTCTCGAAGGGCATTTCAGTTCAGATGAAGATGTTTATGTACTCAATGGAAGTGGGGTGCTGATAATTATTTTCTTCTGTGGCTCTCTTTGAATTCCCTTTTTTAAAATTTTGTTCTTTCTCTTTATTTGTATCTTGTCTGTCATTCTATCTCTATTTTTCATTGAAATTCTGTTCGTCCAAACAACGTCTTCCCTTCCTCTCTCTCTGTCTCTCTCTATCTCTCTATCTTTATCTCTCTAGCTATCTAGCTATTTATGTATCTATCATTAACTTTGCTTTTTTCTTTAAATCTGCTAATCTAAATTTTAATTTCTGACTTGCTAATCATCACTTATCTGTTCTTTCTTTCTTTCTCTCTCTCTCTCTCTCTCTCTCTCTCTCTCCTCTCTCGCTATCTATCTGTCTATCTATCTACATGTATCTATAATCAGCCTCGCTTTTTTCTTTAAATCTGCTAATCTCGACCTGAACTTCTGCCTTGCTCATCATCACCACTTATAATCTTCTCTTTAACTGTTCTTTCCCTAGCTTTCTCTCCAATCTCTCTCTCTCTCTCTCTCTCTCTCTCTCTCTCTCTCTCTCTCTCTCTCTGATCCTCTATCTTCATAATTATGTCTCTTTTTATCCCTTTAGCTCTCAACATTATTATTTGCCTGTACTGTATCTATTGTATCTCTCTCTCTCTCTCTCTCTCTCTCTCTCTCTCTCTCTCTCTCTCTCTCTCTCTCTCTCTCTCTTTTGTGTGTCTCTGTCTTTTTCTTGCTATCTCTTTTCCTCTGTACCCGCATGACCATTATTTGCATTAGTGAAACTCTCTTTGTTTAAACTTTTAGATCTAAACCTCTCCAATCTTTCCTTTTGCTACCGACCAAGCAAATATTTCCTACCATGAGTTTCCTACTTCGCTCGTTTTTTATTCAAGCTCTTTCCATTCCATGCAATTCCCTTTAGATTGCCAGGCGCCCTTCAAATTTCCTCCCTTTAGGTCAAAAGCCCTCACGGTGAGCAAATTATCTTCATTGTGCGGAACACCAAGCCCTCTTCATTGTTGGGCGCGAGCCCCTATTATTTTCTTTTGTTGATTCTGTCTCTCTGCTTCTCCACCTTCCCCGTTTCATAGCCATGTCAATAGCCATTTGACTGCTCTTCGAAATCTTCTCCTCCCCCTTTTTTGAGCTCGTTCGCTACCCTCGATAAGCTTGTCTAAAGACATATTTGCACTGCC
This sequence comes from Elysia crispata, assembly GCA_033675545.1. NCBI lineage: Eukaryota > Metazoa > Mollusca > Gastropoda > Plakobranchidae > Elysia > Elysia crispata. The sequence goes on from JAWDGP010001550.1 coordinate 251,406, forward strand.
CGCTGACCCTAGAAATTACATTTCCACGTATGTAGATAGCAGCCATTCGAATCTTCATCGAAACCGAATCCTGTTTGCGATATTTGCGAGTTTCATTTCGTATCTTAATTCCTGCGCAACACTTTTGAACGCTCGTCTTTCTCTTTGTTTTGTGATCTAAAGATACCGGACGCCACTGATTGCCTATCATTACTATTTTGGCGCGCTAACATTTTGGTAGTTCCATTGCATGGCACTTTAAAAATAACAGATTTTTATTCTTAACTACGGTATTAACCCAAATCTATCTCCGTCAACGGCCTTTCTGAATAAGATTTTGACGAGTGTCAAAGCGGCACAAGTAATGGTTACTCATCAATCAATCCGTGGTACTTGGCGTACCAAAAATTTATTGAATGGTAATCATCATTCGAATGAGTTGCCTTAGGAATCGGTAAATAAAGAGTCGAACTTGAAAGTGTTGGTTTCAAGTGCAATCGAACACAGAACCATATCCAACTCTTATCATTTCCTCTGCAAACCGCAGTTCGTGGAGAACTCGTTATTTTTTTTATTTACTCTTTCAAGCGCCACACCCCCATTGCCTTTAGAGGTCGGTCTTTGTTTACTCTCCTGACGCCCAGCCTCCGAAGGATTCGTAAAGGAAATGAACAGCCCACGAAAGTTGTTCCAATAGCCCACGCCGAGCCGAAGCTTCACGGCAAGGCAAATAAACGTTTGAATAGTTGATATCGCGAAATCGTTTTTGATAGAGCAAACTCTCTTTGAAAAGCCATGGGTCTATGCTATAATACTGCTTAACTGTACTGAACAATTGGGAATTAATGCTGTACAAAAGCTCTACAGGAGTTAATTCTTTTTTTTTTTTTTTACCAATAATTCCGGGCAATTTAGTTCTGCTTTTTTTATTGGGGGTAAAAAAAAAAAGGGGGGGGGGGGAGAGGGCGGAGGTGGGGGAAAAAGAAGTGGAGAAAAAAGAGATAGAATTCTTTTTTATTATAGTGGTTAAAGTGTACAAAATGTGAAAGAGAAGGTGCAAATAAATTGTAAATAGGCGCAGATAAGGAATGGATTGGCTTGCGATGAAAAATGTAGAAAGGAAGGAGAGGGTGGAAAAGGAGACAGAAACCACAAGGATAAAATACAAAATCAAAGACAGCTACTCAGTTAGAAGTGTATGAGGAAGAGAGACTGAGAGACATAGAGACAGACAGACAGACAGACAGACAGACAGACAGATAGACAGGCAGAGAGAAAAAGAGAGAGAGAGAAAGAGAGAGAGAGAGAGAGAGAGAGAGAGAGAGAGAGAGAGAGAGAGAGAGAGAGAGAGAGAGGTGGACTTTTAAGAACATGAAAGATGTGAACCAGTGCGATAGGTTGTTAGAAAAAGTGATAGAAAGAAAAATGGATAGGTAGATAGAGAAAGAGTGTGTGTGTGTGTGTGTAAGCGAGTGACAGAGTGAGAGGCACAAGTAGACAATAGATATATAAACAAAGACATAGAGGTAGAAAGATACAGACCGCCATTAAGTCTGCGAATTAGGAGGAATGACCTCTACTTACGAAGTCATCCCTTTATATATATCCTTATATATATATATATATATATATAAAGATTGAGATTGTCATATAAAGAATTAAACCAGCTTCCCCCTTAAAATGCATGAACACTGTCACCAAAAAAACATTTTATAACTATGTGGAGCACATGATCCCATCTTTTTCTTTTCCCCACATATTTATGAACTATTACCGATATGATGGAGCTGGATGAGCAATCTTTGCAGTTTTTTTTTTCAAGATTTTTTCCCAATCAACCAATGGAACGTTTTAAAGAATTGTTGATGAAAGCAAAGTTGATCTGTTCAAGAAATTCCAAATTTTAGATGCAGCCCATTACACTTATGTTTGCAAGAAAAATTGGCATCAATGATTTTGTCACATACATAAAAGGTTTTACGTGGAACTAAATATTTAAAAGTTTGACGGTCAATATCTAGTAGGGCCTATACGTAAGAGGTAATGGATAGAGTAATGGAAAAGTTTCATTCTCTCTCTCTCTCTCTCTCTCTCTCTCTCTCTCTCTCTCTCTTTCTTTCACTCTCTCTCTCTGTCTGTCTCTCAGTTTGTCTCTGTCAGTTTGTCTCAGTATCTGTCTGTCTGCGTGTGTCTCTCACTGTCTCTGTCTGTCTGTCTGTCTGTCTGTCTGTCTGTCTGTCTCTCTCTCTCTCTCTCTCTCTCTCTCTCTCTCTCTCTCTCTCTCTCTCTCTTCTTTCGCATTATTTTCAATACAGCCTGATCTCATACCAAAGCGTTATTAAAATGGTCATGTCAAAAATTCAAGAACAAAATGGAGTCACATACTTACATACCGTTGTTTTAAACCCACATAAAAAAAGTTGATGCCCAATGCCATACTGCACTGAATAGAAAACCGATAAGATAAATCACTGTGTCTACAGTGATAAAATCTTGTTAAAATTTTTAAGGAAGAAATAATCTAAAGAAATTGCTCCTTCTTAAACGGACAAAACCATCCCATTAAGATTTAATAATCTGACCATCTTCCAGATGTTTGTTTCCTCAGACCTTTTTATTTAATGGTTTGTGATCTATTTTGATCCATGAAAAAAACAATGAACTTTCAAATATTTGCACGACTGGTCGTCGATATAATAATAATAATAATAATAATAATAATAATAATAATAATAATAATAATAATAATAATAATAATAATAATAATAATAATAACAACAACAACAATAATAATAACAATAATAATAATAATAATAATAATAATAATAATAATAATAATAATAATAATAATAATAATAATAATAATAATAATAATAATAATAATCTGAATGCGTAGAACATATTGAGTTTACCATTTATTGAAATGGACACCTAATTTACGAGAATGTTTTCATAGACCTGATTAATAGAGGAATTCGAAGGTGATTAATGCTACAATAGAGTATCATCTTGATTAAATTGTATCTTTTTCTTCTTTCTATTCGATTTCGATAGTGAGGCCCGTCTCTCTCACAAAAAATGCCATACAGCGAAGATCCTCCACCTCGTATTTCATTACTTGAACATTTGATGCGTTATTCTTTTCAATACAACGGAGCTTGACTCTACGTTTCAACCCTAGGCGCGGCGTGATTCCTGCGACAATTACTGTATTACAGATTTCTAATTATTTTGTCCACTTGCGAACTGATGATCTGTGTTTAAATTCAACAGCATCACCAGTCTGTTCCCGTCTCATGGATGTAAATAACAGAACATTCTCATCTTGCAAGAATGACCAAATCTCGGAATGTCAAAATTGCATACGGAAACAGCCCGGCTAGGGCTAAATACAACAAGGTGGATTATTCTTGCCGAAAGCTTTCCTGACCCGCATGATGAACACGAACCTAGAGATCGTCACTTTCCTAGCTGTAACAACCTACGTTGAAAATGATGTTAAAAAACAACAACTTTTTTTTTGACATTACGATATCCTTCCTTTAACTTAACTGTGATTAGCTTCAAGAATAATAGGGTAAATATTAAATCTGATAGAACAGTAAATACCAAAATAGAAGCCTTAAGATCACGCTAGTGCTGGACTGGGCTTGTAAAAGTCTTATTTCAGTCAATCACGGACATGCAAATCAGAATATCTCCATGGTGTATTCCGCTCGCCAAGCGAATTTCCAGATTAGTTTTGCTGTGTTCCGCGTTAAATGTTTTCACAAAGTCAATTTGTACAGATTAATGAGTTCCTGTATAGTGTGTCCATACGTCCCCAACCTGGGCGAAGCGAACTTTTCTTGCGTTGTTACATTTCTTTTCCAGTAGCATGACTGACATTAGTATATCATTCTCCTTGAGTGTTCAAGACTGATGTTGTAAAGACAGTCAGATAGGCTTGAATTATAATTAAGTTCATCAATTCGTTGCCTTATCAAATTCTTAGCTAAAATATCAAATAAGGACTTGTTTGATCTGGTTGGCATTCAAGTTAAAACTGTGTGGATTGTAACAGTTAACAAAGACTCTTTGACATTTACGTTATAGTTTATACCCCACATGAGAAGTTTACATCAGAATGATTGTGTCGGAAATCACAAGTTGAATTGTTTACAACTGGCTCTGCTTTATTTTACATCTCTCTAAAGAGCGTTGTTATTTACCACTTTGTAAGCTACAAAGTAAACGTTGGAGCCTGTAGCCTTGTGGGGAACTCTATGTTAATCTGGTTTTCCCATCTGTTACCTCGGGCTGTTATTCAAAGACAGGTTTTTGTAATAAATTTTTTAAACTCCATCCGGAAAAACTGTGACTGGGTCCCAACATCAAGGCATTAAAAGTATCATGTCAGGTAGGCCCTCTGGGACAGAACTTGAACAAAAAAAAATGTAGTGCTATGATTGAATGTGTCAGGGTGGAGGGCTAAATTATAACAAAATACTATACAGTATGAATATTTGAGTTACTTTTATGTAGAGCAAATTATTCAACTTTGTTTTTCCCTTTTCACCTATATTATATGTCCGATTCATGTTGTAATCGTCAACTTTGGGCTATATTAGGCAAAAAAAAACTGACTTGGTTTTTTTCCTCTTTCGAAAACTAATGGAAGCAACTCGCACATTCTGCAAATGAAGAAAAAAAAAAAAAGATTGTTCTCCTCCGAGTTCTATCCCCGGCACATTAGAAATTTTCTCCCTGAAAAGCATGCATTGAAAGAAAAAGCATTGTTTCCTGGCCTCCATAGACTTCACTTTCTTGACTCACCTGGATTCAGAACAGAACGATACTGTATGAAGTTATCCCAACAAAGATTTGGACAGAGCGGCGTAGAGGTGGCTACGGTATCCATATTTGGATAAAATATAAGAATTTTACTCCTTAACTTGCAATAGATAAAAATTTTTTTACTACTTATTAAAACAAATGTGTTACAAAGAATTTTATATTGTAAATCTAGATCTTACTGGTGGGAAAGGGGATGGAACGTGTGTGATAAGCGTTCCAGAGAGCTTAGTATTGATCCAATGTTTTTTGTTTTGTTTTTTTTTTTTAGGGGAGGGGTGGGGGGAAAGGATGTTAAGATATTACATAAAGGCATTAATAGATCTATGGAGAGATAGACAGAGAGAGAGAGAGAGAGAGAGAGAGAGAGAGAGAGAGAGAGAGAGAGAGAGAGAGAGAGAGAGAGAGAGAGAGAGAGAGAGAGAGAGAGAGAGAGAGAGAGAGAGCACCAATAAATTGACTTTCGCTTGGGTTTTTCCCTCACTATTTTTTAAACGAGGAAACTTGAGTTTTCTTAAAAAACTTAACCCTTCTCTACAAATGAATTTACTGGATGAATGAGCCTTAACATCAAGGCCGTGAAGTCTTCTTCTTCTTTTATCTTAAAAATTACTTAACTTAAATCTACGAATCGGATGCTCGGCCAACGGGACAAATCCTAAACTTTAAAGCTTTATTTCTTTTTTGATGAGTTTATTTGAAGAAAGATTTGATCCTAAAACTAAAAGGGTCTTTCCTGGATTAGACAGAACTTCTGCCCAAATTTGGTCGAAATAAAATCTTCAAAGCGTTCTGAATGTTTCGGACTCTCAAAAAAAAAACAAAAAAAAAAAAAAAACAAAAGAAACAAAAAACAAAAGGAAAACTATAAAATTTGAAAATTGGATGTGGAATTTATATTGAATCTAACCAAAAATAAATAGAATCAGATCCTGTCAAGATGTAGGTAAAGAGAGACATAGTTGTGTCTGGTATTTCTCTTTTTTCCCCATAGAAGTTTGATTTCTGAAATACAATTCTGGTATCCGATTGCTTTACCCCAGGCCCAATACTCCACAAAAAGCTCATGGAAGCCAGAATTGGTAAAATCTTTTACCACAAAAAGCAAACTCCTCTACCCTATCCAAAACCATGTCATGAACAAGACAAAGTTTACATAGATAGAACTGCTAATATCCGTCTCAACGTTGGTGAATAAAATGAAAATAAAACAATTGCAAACTTCCTATCAAATAAACTGACGTGTAACAGCATCTTTGTACTTTGTGTTCTTCATGGAAATCTTATTGGCAATTTTTTTTTATTTTAACTTTAACGCCCCCTCTCTTTAGCATCATTTAGATTTCTATGTTCTTCCATCGCTCAGATAAGCACAAACATAAACATACAAACTGCATCAAAGCTAGCTTATCTTTCCGCCCATAAGTTCGACCAATGTAAACTTGGCCTTATCTTCCCCCTGAAGCAGGTAAAAGTCTTCCCACCTGGCTCTTCGGTGAATGGGACCTATGAATCTGGGATTGGAGAGTAATCAACATTTCCCAATTATTGGCTCACTGCGCCATCAATTTTGGCGTCAAATCGATGTACAGCCTCAGCGACCACATACAATTATAGATTGTGGACATATTTCAGCCGCTCACAATTATTATACTGCCCAAATTAAATTTTGCTTTCCTGATCCGACTGATTGTAAACAGGAAAAAAAATTACCCTGCAAACTAAGAAAGAGCAAAAAATATTCCTTCACATACAAAGCTGTGGCCTAGCGAATTTTCATACATAATTTTGAGCAAATGGTATTGCGGCTTTCCACTAAACCAACCTTACAGAGGATGCCGTAACTAAGCATACACGATTAATGTAATTTACTAGCAGTAAGGCCCATGCATTTCCATTTTACAGTAAATTTCAATAAAGACCTCAAAATCTTTTTCAACGGAAGAACATTATGATAACATTCTGGGAAATTTTTTGTAAGGATCAACACCGATAAAACTTCATATTTTTAGGTATATACCTATTTTTTTTTTACAAGATCCGGAACCTAGGTCTAGATAAACCTTGGGTAGTATGTACCGCTCTTCACCGTCATCTTGGTGATGAGACAGAAAAGTACTGGATGAAGTTGAGAGATCTTTTCATTACTGAAGAAACCCCTACCCTTCCATCTTTCGAACTCAACTTTTTTTTTTTCTATTCGTTAAACCTTAAAAATATTTCATATTATGTTATAAAAAGGTCTGTACTTTAATTTTTTTTCTCTAATTCTGTCCCCAAAATAAATTTCACTGTATTTCCTCAGTAAACTTCGTAATGGTGTTATTAACATTAAGGCAAGCCACGATATCTCAGATGTATAATTATATTGGCCCTCAACTTGTGGAGTAGATTAAATTAAAGACCAGAAGAGAACATGGCAGCTATCAAAACTAAAAAAAAAAAAACAATCCTTCTACTATCACACACGTTCAGTTTTGGCCTTTTTAGCAGTAAATGGTAAAACGAAGATTCCACAACCTAACGAGTAAATACCAGATGGTCCAGGTATTGCATGGATCAACCAGCAGCTTTGTTTTGATGGGGCAAAGGCCTGCGGACCATTAAGATTGGGTCTGATTTGTGGAGCAAGCTTGATGTATTAATAGTTTCTATAAATAACGCACTGACAGCGGTGGCCTGTGGATTTGGCCCTTGCGCTGAGATACACAGAGAGGCTTGTTATTTAGATTCAAAACATTGTTGATGGTTTGATTAAAAAAAAAAAAAAACAAAAAAAAAAAAACGATCGCCATGATCATCCCTCTTATTACATAAGATAATAGTATAAAAGATTTTTACAAGACTTCAAGACTTAAATAATATTATTGGCATGGGTATGTGCTTCATGGTCGTTAGATAGACACACCCGTGGCTTGCATAAAATTGGTGATCCAGTGTGAGTCACTGAGACTGCAAAAGAGCTTTGTTTCTAGCTTTCCTAGTACAGGCTACATCATTCTGCTGTCTGATGTTGACGTGGAGTGGGCGGCTTTGTTGTCAGTGCTCTTTGTCATGGCCCCTGCTCTAGGATGACACTGGTTTGCCTCGACTATTTCGAACCTCCTATTACACGAAGGTGATGGTGGGTCATTTTATTATATGGGTGATGTTAACCTGCCGGACCATCTTAAGCAGTTGATGAGCGTCAGCTTTGGCGTGGGTAACAAATCTTTTAACTGCACTAGAGATACCGCGGTATTTTCTGGACAACCAGTTAATTAAATCATCAAATTATGCGAAGGAAAATTGAACACCAGTAAATAATGGAGCCATTTAGCTGAGGATCATCATGTTTCTAATGTACTCTAGTAAGACCACATTGTAAATGTTCTAAAAGAAGTTTCCCTGCCTTTGAGTCTATAAAAGCGTAATAACAGTTCTTTAAATTATTTTCACTTGCTATTTTACATTAATTCCCCCTTTTAAAAGATACTCAGTTTTACGATACGCAAAGTCTTGTGTTCGGAGAGTAATTGCGCTCTCGACATCAACCATCTATTTTTTATTCTTTTATTCATTTTTTTTTTTTTTTTTTTTGTAAACAAGAGCTTTGCTCTGAGTTGTATTAAGGTTTCATCTCATTGCAATCGAGACATTGTGGGAAATCGTTTTCAAATGGTATTGAGAAGCTGCACAAATCGACCCTGGTACTTGACCTTTCAACACAGGATTCTTTTAGGCCAAGATAAAGAGAGATTAAATTTAGAAAGGTTGAAAAGACTGTTCCAGAAAAAAAAATTACCGATTTATCAATACAGCTAAAACTAATAATTGGGTCAAGGCATTCTGATTAAAAAACAAAACGAAACAAAAAAAAAAAAAAAACATTTTGACATAGATGGGTCACTTATCCTCTGCTTAGTATCTTGTAATTCATGGTAAAAATAACAATGTTTTGTAGAAGTATGAATGATATCGGAAGTTTAAATTGGGACTTCACTACAAGTGTGTGAGAGAGCAGGAGAAAGACTGAGAGAGAGAGAGAGAGCGAGAGAGAGAGAGAGAGAGAGAGAGAGAGAGAGAGAGAGAGAGAGAGAGAGAGAGAGAGAGAGAACAGGGAAGTAATTCCACATATTGCAGGAAAATCCCGCACTTCAAAACAATGGACTCATACTGTGATAATAATGATGATGATAATAAAATTGCGACAGAAACACAGCACATGTACCGCAATTTTAGTGGGAAACCCGATAGCTTAACCAACTCTGGATGCTTTTTCGACCTTTCTACGTGTACTATCTTCACCGCCACTTGTGTTCCAGGAGTGCTAGTTGGTGTTGGTTGCGCCAGAGAGCGCCACAATGTCTGTGACATAGTGTTGAACGGGTATTATAAGACGCCAATCTTCCGGTGTGGTTGGCGCTTTATCACCAAGAGCTTTTTTTTTTTTTTTTAATGAAGCAATTTATTATGAGATCATCAAAAAAAAAAAAAAAAAGGTATCATTTAATTTTGATAATAGAATGACGTTTTCATCTCGATGCATTTTTTTGGGTATCTTTGCGGGTATTTTTTTCCTGTTTTTTTTTTTGTTTGTTTGTTAAAGAGTTTGCATTAAGCCCTCAGATTAAATTCTTTTCAATTGGTGTAAAATATATCGCTATGAAGTCTGATATTTGAGGTCCTAAGAACAAATTTTCAACTGAATCCCTTCACTTATTTGTCAAGAGAGACGTCACCCTCAAACAGTTAATGGAAAAAAAAAGCAATTCATTTCTGAAGCAAAATCTCAATGATTAATTAAAATCACGCTCATCCTAGGTCAAAACAAAGTCTGAATACTCGAGGTAAAACTGAAAGATGAAGCACTTTAAGGAAATTTAAAGCGCTAGTCATCTTCTTGAACTTGGGTTGTGTACTCCATGTGGATAAAAACCGCTATTGAAAAAAATGCTGTATTTCATATTAAAGGTGGGTTTCTATAAAAAATAAATAAGAAAATACCTGCAATGCCCCCCCCCCCTCCCCCCACTTTGTTCTATTCACTCCATCGTCACGGTGTCGTCTCCCCCACCCCTTCTCTCTCTCTAGCTTCTCCTCCTCTCCGCCTCCTCTACTACTACTACTACTACTACTACTACTACTACTACTACTACTACTACTACTACTACTACTACTACTACTACTGCTGCTACTACTACTACTACTACTACTACTACTACTACTACTACTACTACTACTACTACTACTACTACTACTACTACTACTACTACTACTACTACTACTACTACTACTACTACTACTACTACTACTACTACTACTGCTACTACTACTACTACTACTACTACTACTACTACTACTACTACTACTACTACTACTACTACTACTGCTACTACTACTACTACTACTTCTACTACTACTACTACTACTACTACTACTACTACTACTACTACTACTACTACTACTACTACTACTACTATACTACGACTTTTAATACTCTCTTCACTAACCCAAACTTGACATATGGGGGATCAAACTGATTATTTTTTGCCAAAAATCTACCTAAAAAACCGACAGACCAGTTTTATCAGCTACCACTCTATCATGCGCGATCTAGAATCGGATCTCTCATCAACCTCTGATACGGTATACGGTTCGCTTTCTGGCTCCATGCATTCGCACTCAAAGACCAGGCCCGAGGGACCACACCTAGATCTAGTACATACCACCGACTGTCTATCTGCTTCTCTCAGGTGAAAGATCAAAGGCGTGAGCGTTTTTCCCCCGAGCAGGATAGGTGAAGGTTTGTAAGTTTGACTCCAAGCCTAGCTTGCCAGTCATATAGTGCATGCCTTACTCACTCTATGTTAAGTTAGAAAAAAAACATAAGAAAACGAAAAAAAACAAACAAGTTTTTATTAAAGATTGCATATATATATATATATATATATATATATATATATATATATATATATATATATATATATATATATATATATACACACACACACACACACACATCGTAAATAAATATGAACATTAAGGCACAGCATTATAAAGTGTTCGACATGAGGGATTAAATAGGTTCGTAAAGTTTCTGAAAAGAGGAAATTTTCCGGTTTGGTAACATAAAAAAGGCATCTACAAGATTTTGGTAAAAAAATTTTAGCACTTTACACTTGATTCAATCAAAAAAAAAAAAAAAAATCTAGATTGTAACATTGTTGAGAAATATTTTTCATATATAAAAATCTAGATTTTCGCATTGTTGAGAAATATTTTTCATAAAATTGGGGAATGCTACAGAATTGAGCTCAGCTTTGAGGAAAACGCAAGAAACCTGTTATAATGAGTGCCGACTTTCTTTCAAGGAAGGTTCACCAGACCCATCAACAAACCATCGCTATATCTTTTTTTCAAAGTAAGCCTAAAATAAGAAAAAAAAACAAAAAAAAAAACAAATGTAAAATGAAAAAAAAGGTCAATCTCTCACAAAAAATCTTGTAATGTAAATGTATGGGCCTGTTAAAAGACTAAAACTACTTTTGAATTATTTTCTTTTACTAAACATTACTCTCCTTACTTTACTGTAATTCTTGTAATAACCCGAGTGGTTTCAGAGTGTTTTTCTCGTAAATTTTGTGCTAATTACTCGAGAAATAAAAGTGCTCATACGGGACTCATTTGGGTGCTGAACTGTCTCAGGTAAGCTACCGCATCTTTTTGTGTACCTCATAATTCACTTAATCCTGTCTTGATTTTTTTTCCGCCCCACTCTCATCACATTGTTAAGCATGATATAAATCTTGGCTCTTGCACACCTCTCCCTCGATAAATAAAGGGTGAGTAGAAGAAAGCAGAACTATTTAACCATGCGAATAATAAACTATAATGGAAAACAACAACAAAAGCAAAAGCAAACAAAAAATAATAACAGAAACAAAAATTGGTGCTAATAGACTTTTCAGAGAATATACATAAGATCCAAGGCTATTGCCTGAACATGCCTTTCTTTGTAGTTTAAAAAGGGTGTTTTTTTTTCTATAAAACATTCTACAGAACATTATTAAGCATAATTGTATGATGAACCAGGCCTTAAGCTGATAGAACAATATGCGTTCAAAAAAGCCTGATATTGCTCGTTATCCGAAATTAGAAAGCATAACCTTTACGGAACGAAACAACGTCGAAACATTTTAATAACCCGCGTTATATGCGGTATGTTTAGTAACTTAACATAAGTTTCTATGGTTTTAATTAAAGGTGAATCACTTTCCATCCCGGCTGTTTCCAATGTACCGATCCCCCATTGAGATCAAAGGCCAAACGGAAGCCAGTTGCGGCAGAGATTGACAGGTGATAGTGTGGAACATGTCAAGACCTCGGAGATACGGTGATTACTGTCGTTTTGGTGGTTGCTTTAGTTTCCGCTGCTTCATTCTTTCCTCGGTCTGTTAATTTCTCTACATTACTCTCTTCATCTCTCTAAGAAGCTAAGGCTGATTTCACTCCCCCCCCCCCTCCCAACCCCCTCAACCAGATTTTTTTTTCTTTTTACTATCGCCGTTTAATAAGATGATGTCAATTCTGCGTCTTTCGATGCCACGCTTGTTTGTCTTTGGCATTCTCTCTCTCTCTCTCTCTCTCTCTCTCTCTCTCTCTCTCTCTCTCTCTCTCTCTCTCTCTCTCTCTGTGTGTGCTCAATCTCTCTCTCTCTCTCTCTGTGTGCTCAATCTCTCTCTCTCTCTCTCTCTCTCTCTCTGTGCTCAATCTCTCTCTCTCTCTCTCTCTCTGTGCTCAATCTCTATCTCTCTCTCTCTCTCTCTCTCTCTCTCTCTCTCTGTGCTCACTCTTTCCCTCTCTTCGCGTCTCTCCCCCAATCTCTTTCTCTAGTGTTTCTTTTTACTGTCTATCTTCACCTGTGTCTCTTTGAGTTTGTTTATCTCTAAGTTTATCTCGGATTTTACCCTGCACAATCGCCTCTAAAAATCCCAGTCTTCCACTTTGCACTCACCGTTCGTTTCTGCGATCAGTTTGTAAACTCATGACCTTTGACTTAGCTATAATTGTTGAAGAAGCTAGGTAAATAAATACAATACGTTTACATTCCATAGACACTTTGGAGGTTACCACACAGAGATGCAAATTTATGACCAGGACAATGTCTTGATTCCCCCTCGTGTGGAAGCTGTCTATCAGGCGAGGTGTAATTCTTATCAAAGCATCTACAATCGTGTCACAATAATTTATCACCCCATAGAATCAAAGATACATTTATGGAGTTAATTATGAGTACTGAATACAGAGGTTTATAAATTTTTACATTTTTTTAAAATTTACTGTAAAGCACCAAAGCCTTTTGCTACCAAATCAGTGATGGATCCAATAGCACTAGAGGTATTATCTAAAACTCAACGAAATCATATTTATAGTTTTATACAGACACTAGAATTATCCTCCTGTCTGTCATTAAACTTCAGAAGAGCTGAAAATAGATTAGAATAATAAAGGCAGTACCTGTTGCCACAGAATGTATTAGAATAGAAAAGGCAGCACCTGTTACCACAGAAAGTACTAGAATAGTAAAGGCAGTACCTGTTGCCACAGAATGTATTAGAATAGAAAAGGCAGCACCTGTTACCACAGAATGTATTAGAATAGTAAAGGCAGTACCTGTTGCCACAGAATAGTAAAGGTAGTAATTGTTGCCACAGAATGAATTAGAATAGTACAGGCAGTACCGGTTACCACAGAATGTATTAGAATAGTAAAGGCAGTACCTGTTGCCACAGAATAGTAAAGGTAGTAATTGTTGCCACAGAATGTATTAGAATAGTAAAGGCAGTACCTGTTACCACAGAATGTATTAGAATAGTAAAGGCAGCACCTGTTACTACAGAATGTATTAGAATAGTAAAGGCAGTACCTGTTGCCACAGAATAGTAAAGGTAGTAATTGTTGCCACAGATGTATTAGAATAGTTAAGATAGTACCTGTTGCCACATAATGTATTTGAATAGTAAAGGCAGTAATTGTTGCCACAGAATGGATTAGAATAGTAAAGGCAGTACCTGTTGCCACAGAATAGTAAAGGTAGTAATTGTTGCCACAGATGTATTAGAATAGTAAAGGTAGTACCTGTTGCCACAGAATGGATTAGAATAGTAAAGGCAGTACCTGTTACAACAGAGTAGTAAAGGTAGTAATTGTTGCCACAGAATAGATTAGAATAGTAGAGGCAGGACCTGCTGTCACAGAATGGATTAGAATAGTAAAGGTAGTACATGTTGCCACAGAATGTTTTTTTTTTAGAAGAGACTCTTAAATCGAACCTCGAACTGCTAACCCTGAAACTTTACACTTCAAGTACCTCAGTCACGCTGGGCGCCTCGCCTCGTCTTCAGGCCTGCATTTGGAAAGTCTATGCAAAGCTGCATATTTAGATGTAAAATGCTCAGAAAATATCTATTATCCAGAGATTTCTGCACAACCTTAAATAGTTACAAAACGTCTCCTTTTGAAGATGAAATACATTCTTAGAGCACAAAGCAAGATCATTAATTTTGAGTTTTTGTTGAACATCGTGAATGCGAAACATGAATAAAATCATAGATGCAAACAGTAGAGCTTAAAAATGGATTACACCAATGGTAATTATGAAAAGCATAATTTAATGTCACAGAAGAGAAAAATAATCATAAAATGCATTTTTGCTCAATAATATTGTTTGCCACTTTGCCTATTCTAAAGAATCTACAGAAGAAGGGACGGTACTCCGATATTGCATAAGGTCACAAATGTTTTCAGCTTTATCTACCCTTTTGAATTGTTTTTTTTTTTTTTTTTTTTTAGGAGCCACTCATGTTAGTGTTACTTGTATGCCATATGGCGAGTAAAATCTGTGTAGGGGTAACTCACTATAGTTAGTGACAGAGTAAGTCAATCTGAAATTTCAAAGCATTTTAGACCAGCAGCTTGTTTGAGACCACGTTTGATACATATTCCATAAATTTCTTGCTCATCTTCAAATATGATTTTCATCTTATACCTGATGAGCTATCAGAAATATGAATGAACAATTTCCCATTGTTATATATATATATATATATATATATATATATATATATATATATATATATATATATATATATATATATATAAAACAAAAAAAAAACAAAAAAAAAACGTGGCAGTTTTCAAATCTTATGAGGGGTCCACCACCCTTAACCAATACGGGCCAATCACTGATGAATGCTTGAAGATGAAGGTAGAACCCTGAACAAAATATCCAACAGGACAGCTATCAAAACGTTGAAAAAAAAGTGCTTTACCACATGAAGTTATTATTAGTTCATATACTATTAAAGAAAGTTTCTACACTTGTAAACCCATAATTTCTCAGACACTACCTTTTTGGTTATAACTCATTCGAAGGACTAGCTGATAGTCTTTAAGAAAGTCTGTAAAATCTGAACAAAGGAAACATCCATTTTGTGGTTATTATGCCAGATAGTCAAATAAGTTTGAAATTTGTAATATAGCTTGTATCAAATCTTTTTTTTTCTTTTCAGTTCTTAACTTCGACTGCAGCTAACTAGTTATTAAGATAAGAGAATATAAAATTGTGTATATCTGACCAAATATCAATTTCAGATCTTTCATATTCCTTTAATTCTCAATATGTTTGTTAATCTTAAAGATTTACACAGTCGTCGTTCAGAACACTCAGATTTAAGGCCCTTGAGAGCCATACAAACTAGTTTTTATGACAAAATTTAATGGGAAAGAGCTTCTTCCTTTGATTGAAATGTCATGAAACAAACTGATTATTGTTTGAATCCCCATTATATAAATCTTTCTTTGTTTTCTCTAGATCAATTACCTTGCAAAGACTTTAAAAAAAAAGAGCTAATTTCACTGATGAGAAGAAATTTTAATTTTTCTGAATGGTAAGACCAGTAATTAAGTCAGTTTTGGACTAATCAGCATTATATATCTAAGTTTTTCTTAATTAAGAATGAGCCACAACAATCATTTACAAGTGGCTTTTCGTAAAGCCATAACATGAGCTAATTTCGATTTCAGGTAATACATTATCTTCCACTCTCAAACCCAACAAATCAAAGAAACAATGCTGATAATGTCATCACCTCATTTATTATTGGTTGACACGCACATGTTTATACATGGTCGGATCAACTTTATACCCTCATCCAAAAAGAAAAATAATAAACAAATAAAATAAAATATAATCATACATACTACCTTGAAATACAAGAATATTGATTCAAGTAAGGCTTGAAAAAGGTATCCACAGATTAAGATCATTCAACAATATCGGGAATGGTGGGTGTCAAAGACAGGGCAAATTTATGTTCATGTATATCTTCACCACATTAAAAAGTGCCAAAGCTTAAAAAAGCAATCAAGGAGTAATAACATCCACAAGTATACATTCTTATATCTCAACACAGGCTTCAAACATTCTTGATACTGTACGAAATAAGCACAGGAATATGTAACTAACTCTGATACCCCCCACTATTGAAAAAATCTATTGACTTTACAGAGGATAATGGATTTTCATACCTGCTTCTAATTCCTATTTTTTTTTTTTATTATTTCGCCAAATATCTTTTATCTTGGATGTTTATGAAATTGTAGAATACAAAAAATGGTTTAAGAATAAGATAAGACGAAAGGATTAGAAAAAGTACCATTTGAAAATTTGATAGCTTACAAATACTTACAAGAGTAATAATTGGTGATAATCTAATATCCTTTTGCATTTTCATGAATACAAAAAAAAAAAAAAAACCTATCCAGATCAAAATGGTTAAAACATTTGTAATTCTTTACAATGCACCAATTACTAAACATATGGGAACATTATTGTAAAGGAAAATTCAAAAGCTCTTAACTCAAGGCATATTTCCTTAACAAACGCATTTTTAAAACATACCACTGCATTAAATTTAAATAATTACATGTCGACAAATCGCTCCAGCATTATTATATGTAGCTCAGCACCTGACTGTGTTAAAGCATTCTACTTTATGATATATGTATTACACATAATATGTATTAATATCCCACTGAAGTAAGTATTAAGTCACCTTCTTTTTCAATGATGAAACAAGATTATTTGTATTGGACTCAACATGCATTATATTAAAACTTATCTAATCAATAATTTAATATTGTTGCTAAGTTACTAAAACATGTACAAGGAAATAATTGATTGAACAAAGAAATAATAACCAATATAATCAGAAAAATATGAATGAAAAAGATGTACAAATTTTTTAAACCTATGCAGTACTTACAAAATATAACCTAAAACAATAAAGAGCTATGTGAATGATACCAACCCTGGTTTATTACTGTTAAACGTAATAATAATGGCTCATAAGAAGTAACAACATAAGGAGCCATAATAATATAGGTTTATTCATATAATCAAAATTAATTAATACTTCCATTCTTTCGTATATAGAACATATGAAAGAATAGAAATACAAAAATTTGAAATGAAAAAAACAAACAAACCAGCTCTCAAACAATACACATTAGCCAGTCTCAGAAACTCTCGAACTTTTACTGCAAGCTAGTCTCACCCATTTAAAAACGTCACTCATGTGAGTAACTACCCATTTCAATTTCAGACTGAAAGAGATTTGGGATGGCTCTTATAAAAAGCATGGAGCAATCTTCATTTTAACTTTTGATGCTTTCAATGTTTGTTTTCTTGTTAACTTCTTGTTGAACACAACTTGATACCTGTTACCATCTCTAATATTAGGCATATAAAATCATAAAAGTCATCAAAGCCAAAAAATTAAGTTAGCACAGAATCCTATTCCGGCCTGATATTGAATGTTTAAAAAAAAAGAAAAGTAAAAGAAAAAAAGTGTGGAAAATAACAGGTTCAAATTCTTTCTAGCTATCCATCCCTGCTCACCCATAACAAGGGAGCATAAAGATTATAGAAGACTTGGCACCTCATTAAAGCTATTACAGTGAAACTTTATGGGAAGTATCACTTTATTTTTTTAAAACATTAAATGACTAAAAAATACACAGAGCCTATTATGAAAGGAAATTGCAATAATCTCACCAATGCAGGAAAAGGAAAGGAATGAATTCTATCCTACTAGATAATGTAATGTAAAGAATACCTTTTAAACTGTCACTTTTTATTTCTCTTCAAGAGAGATTATAATTTCTACAAAGAAGAGTTTGGAAGGCTCTGTGTAAACAGCAGATTGTCCTTTACAAATTTTTTTTCATCTATCTAGACATTGCTTTAATACAAGCTCATGCAGAAAGACAGAAACAAACCAATCAAGCAATCTCCCATAGATTATATTTCATAACTCCAACAAAAGCTGGTAATCAGGTCTCAAAACAGGTTTTTCTCTCTGCAATAGACTAGTAATGGGAAATTTGGTGAGTTTACACTTCTAATTTATATTCATGGACCATGAAGGCAGGGTAAAAATAAAACAAGACAGGATCACAAAGATACTATACTTTCAATTAATACATGTACATTTTTTTATCACCCCTCATATAAGATTTTGATCAGCAACACGAACATTGTTAAAGTAGTGATCGCAATTGTATTTTCATAAATAACAATATGTACAGAAATTTACATTAAAACATCCCCTTATGTTATCATCATGAGAGGAAGAGAGTCAATTTTAAGCCTGCACTGTAAAATTTACATAAAAAGTTGCAATTATGGAAAAAGTCCAAACAGATGAATTGCCGAATAGGCTGATCAACAGTCATGGCCTTTGTTGAAACAACAACATAACAGATATGTTAATTTAAAAAACTTAAAATTTCCTTAGCTTGCTTAACTTTGAAAGATACATGTATTTGGCAATGCTGATACATGTGTTGAAGACACAACTGAGATTGATATACAATGGCCACATGTCTGTCTGCCCAAGCCTAACTAATAGATATGAGAATCAGAGTGCACTGCCTTCCTTTTTTTTAAATCAGGTTATAAACTTTGGCTTGTGGAGCTTCAGTTACAAACAAGCTTTGTCTAGGATATGTGGAGGTCTTAAAAAAAATCTCTGCAATGCCTTTTTTGTCTGTAGAAGGCATAGAGAAATATCAGTCACAAAAGATGGTAACTGTAAATAAGATCACTTATTCTTTTACAGTTACTTTGATACCTTGCCCCAACACTATAAATAAAGACATAGACTTTTGCAAAACTTCATGTATCCTGGGGTGCAAATGAACTCTCAAAATATCCTCCAAGCTTCTCCTATTCATTGTAGTTTATCTCTACGAAATTAAATTTTTCCTTTGTCATGCTTTAAATCGATATTATAACAGAATTAAAGAGTAATGCCATATAAAATCATAAATGAACAGGGTTTAGATTTTGCCACTGTTACATCAGAGTTAAAAAGTATTTTTGTCAAAAAGTCACATGACTAACAACCTAGTCGCCTTGATTCATACAAAGAAAATAGTTTGTTATGTTTGTCCTAGCGTTGTTGGGTAAAATTTCTTATTTTTACTCTTTGAGCTACATTCCTGTTGGGATTAAAACATTATCTTACTTGTGAAAATGTGGAAGTTGTCCCTTCCAAATTCCTTGGGAAATTTAGATGTCAAACTGCTCTGGAAGAGTAGAAGTGCTTTATGACTTTGAGGGGTGTAACAATGTATCATATTTGTAGCAAAGGCTTTCAAAATTCACTTTCCTTCATTTAGATGTATGGTTTTCATAGAGTATTGAGTATTCTTGGTGTTTGTTTCAAATGGTGATAACAAAAAGCAAAAGGTTTTGTAAAATCATTTGAAATAAAAAAAAAGATCCCACAATTAAGAGAAATTGCTGAACTGCCCCTGCATGGAATTTAAACCATAATTTGAATTTTAAAAAATGGCTAAAAACAATACAACCAGGCATTAAAATATAAATAATAATTATTATTGCGAAGGATATTTTGAGTATCAATTATTGCTACAGAGCAAATCATCTCTACAAAAGTAGCTTGTTCTGAGCTTATAACTTTACTCTGAGAGTGTTCCCTTTGTTTTTTGAAAATCTGAATGATATCATAATTAGCATAATATTTGGAACTTTGAGCAACGGGTCAAAAACCCCAAACATAAGAAAGCAATTATAGTTGGATTATTTGAAATATATTTTAACGATGATTTGAAGACTATTTAAACATTGAAAAATACCTTTAAAAAAAATGACTGTAGAAATGACTAAAGAACAGTTTTCTTTTGAATACTCTTTTAGAGAATCATGATGAAACGAAAACCAATTACAGCTGAGGCTAAATTTCTGACACTCAATCCATCAAGAATATCCTGTATTATTGATGAATCTAAAAAAAAAGAGCAACATGATAAAAAAAAAATACTTAAGGCACACAGTACTGACAACATATCTACAAAAATCTACTGCCTCCTTACTCCTCTTGCAAACCAATTTTAAGAATACATTAATATTAGCACCAAGTAAGAAACAAAAACCATAGTCACAACCCTGCCATAGCCTGAAATTTTTAGCACAGTAAAGTGAGTTTGATGAAACATATTTTAGGTAGGAAAATAAAAATCAATAACTTTGCAACTATTTTGTCAAAGGACATCATAAAACTGAAGCCTTGCGTTGGAAATAGACTTCATTAAGCTGAAGGCTTGTAATTTGTAAAGGGAATAATAATTTGACAAAGTTATGCCACATATTTGTTGTGTAGAAGTTTTATAAAACAATAATAAGCATAAAAAAGACATCAAATAGTACTTTTTTTTGTAGTATATCTGTAAAGTGTCTTTTCTTACTTGATATCATGCACCTCTGAGTATATTTTCTGCACAAACTAAACTCCTCACTATCCCTTGATTAATGGAAGCTGACTCTTGAAAGCTACTGTTTTAGTAACAAATAAAGAAAGAGGGTATTTCTTTACCTATTTTAACCTTTTCACATCGCGCGAGACCAAGCAGATTTATTCCCAGGGAACGCACTGGCTTGAGGGTCAATTTTCCCTGTAAACGCACTGTTTTATGTACTTTTTGAAAATTTGTAAAAAATCAACTATTAGGTCTACTGAGCTAAAAGAGGTATCAATAGAAAGATAATTTTGAGTACAAGCATACAAAAGTAATTTCATTCATACACACACACACTCTTACTGTTTCCATAGCAACAAAAACAAGATGGCTGAAAAGCCAAAACAAAAAACAATTAAGTTGTAAAAAATATCTATTTCTCTAACATCTGTCTAATCTTCCCTATCATCTTCTAACATCTCTCCATTGCTATTTCCTTCATCGTCTGAGCCTGGGGTGTAGAAAGATTCAATAATCTCTTGACGAGTAAACAGTCTGGGTCTAGCGTTCGCCATGATTGTTTTCTCCGGACGTGACCGATTGATGAAGCTAGATCTAGTCATGGAGCGATTCGGAAAAAGTAAATGAATACAAGATCCTGCTTATAAATTTTGTTATTTTCTCAAAAGAAAAAAGGATGAAAATCATTGTAAAGAAGTTTAACACCTAAAATCGAAAAAACAAGTACGCCAACGTTTACAAAACTGTGGGAGTACCGGGGTAAGCGCTACGGTACAAAGCGGTGCTAGTGCCAGCGCTTACTTGGGTAGCGCAGCGTCTTGATCGGTTGTAAAATGGGGCGCTACACGGGGTAGCGGCGTGATGTCAAAAGGTTAAGTCCCTTAGAACTGTAAAGAACCTTCAAAAAATTTCCCAGATTTAACAACCTCTAAAATTTACTAATAAGTCCAAATACTTGCAATATTTATACCAGTTACAATTAAAAAAAAAAAAAAAACAAGGAAAAACAACCCAATCATAGTCGCATATCCATTTTCATACGTCACTGCACAAATAATACGATTTGAAGCAAGACTTTACAGCTACAATACTGACACATACCAGTCAAAAATTAATTCACATGTAATGAAAAAAAATTAGAAGGTGGTAACGTGAGCAAAACAATGACAATGGTCTTATGAAGCCCATAAATAGTAAATGCTAAGGGATTGCTAATTGAAAAGAGGAAAAAAAAAGTGGTAGACATAAAATTTTGATATCTACATAGTGTGAAAGAAAAGATACCTAGTGGCACTAAAAACAAAAAGCAAGCCATATTTTAAATCTCAAAACAAGTATGCTTGATTTGTACCTGAAAAACTGAATGCCCCACATGATAATTTTTATGAGGTTCTTATAATTAATAATTAGTGCTTTCATTGAAAAAGGATTTGACCATAATTATATTTTTTTAATCTTCATCATCATATCTACTTTCCTTTTGTGGATTAAGTCATACATCAATTAAACTAACTTTATTTTCAATCTAAACCTTACATCAATACTTTTCGTCCTTTTGTGATTCTCTTGCTTGATTGAGCAATAGCTGAGATGATTGATTTGCAAGAATGTTTTTCCACAAAGTGCAAATTCTTGATTTTTTTTTTTTTGTCCTATAAACATTCAAAATAAACCTTTTACAAAAATTTTATTACGAGTCAAAGGTGAGGGATAAATGAGATTTGACCTCTTCAGAGTTATAGGGCATTAAGAAAAAAAAAATCTTAAAAAATAAACAAAACAATATAGTTAATGAGCTGTATTTCTCAGTGATTGCAGGCCAAAAAAAAAAAAAGAAAAGAAATAAAAGAACTTTCTGGAGAGCCATACAGGTCACTGTGGAGTTGACTGCTTGCTCACTGTCAGTTTTAAGATTGGCTCTGTTTTCCACTATATTTCACAACTGAATCTCTTCTCTTAAACATACATGTGTTATTTCTAATTCATAATTTTTTTTTGTAATTCAATGATAATACAGTGGACCTCAGCACTGCCAAAATCTTTCATAAACTTTTGACAGAGCAGAGATTTGCTAAAAGAATTGTTCATTCAAATTTTTTTTTTTTTTGAGTTTATGAAAATTAAAAGGTTGAAGGTACACCCAAGTGTATGTAAGCGATATTCCTTCATGCAATTTTCAGTTAAGGGCTATTTAAAAATTTTTTTCCATACTCAGATTTGCATATCCATTGTGATTTCTTTTCTTTTTGTAAAAAAAAAAAGTAGACAAATAGCTTTAGTGATTGAATTCATTTGGTTTGTCTACATTCCACACCTTCCTTGCCTCTAAAATTCTTTTGTTTTTTGAAAACAAAATAGAATGTCTCTCTTTGATCAGTAATGTAGCTTTCTACAGCTATGTTCAAGACCCACTCAAGAACCAATTCTTTATTGAGTCAAAGGTTACAATGATTTGGATTTCATTGAACAAGAGTGTAATTATTGTTGCAACAAAAAGGAAAAAAGAATGGGTTAAATTAATGGTTTTGTAGAATGCAAAGCTGTTCTTTCTAACTGTATGTAATAAAATTTCATTAGTTTTTTCATAAAATAAGATCAGAGTATGTCATAACACTTCAGGAGAGACTGAATTGTGACCTTTATAGTCAAGTCAACGACTATACATTATCACACCCATAAGACAAAAGTGACAGAATATTTCTACAAAAGGTGAATATGCTTTCCTTCATCATCTAAATAACAAAGAAGTGGGTATAATCATGGCAAGCTGTTCATGAGTAACCACAAACAAAGATATAACAAAAGAGAAGTGGATCATGTCCCATATACTGTTGATATATGAATGTATAATAGATAATATTTGTTCCCAAATATATGAAAACAAAGTGAAATAATCATAATGAAGATACACAAGCTAACTAATGATATAAGTATATGTATCTGTTAAAAGAACAAACAAACAAATTTAAAAGAAAATTGTAGAATATGTTGAATAATTATCAAAAGTCAAAAACTAGTTGCACTTGAAGCTAGTGCTCTGTATGAAATAGTCCCTTGATTTAAAAAAAAATTAATTAAAAAAAAAAAAAATCAAAGATAATTGTTTCATTATAAGCAAAGGAAATTTCCTCTCCCTCTGGATAATAAACATAGTTATGTAACAATATTAAAATAAGCCCATTTTTATTTCTAATTTAGGGTAAAAAGTCTCTACCTAATCTGAAAAAGTGGAAATCAAGCTCCATAGACTACATAATTCATGCAAAGACAATGAATTGAACAAAATACACTCAGTGATAGATGTTTCAATCTGGCTAAACAAAACAAAATTGATTTTTAAACCATTTCACAGCTTCTGAGCAGAGTATTCAAATTTAATGTGCTTTTAAAAGTATGTCTAAAATTTACTATTAAGTTCTTTTAACTGCTTAAATGGTTGGGACGTTTTTTTTTGTAACATTTTTTATAAAGGATAAATTTGGGCCAAGTCGCCTAGCTGAAGAAAAACCTATGCCTTGAAGCTAAGAAAGGCCTGGTTCATCAACAGATTCACAACTGAAAACTCCAAGTCTTTTGTCTCAACCTGTGTTTACATTATAATTAAGAGATACAAAAAAGTTTTTTGGCAAGCCTTACTAGATAAGATTCCTTGCTCGAAGTCAAACTATATCGAACCACCAGTATATTCAAGTTAATTTTGGGAGCCATCACAAAAACTACTCCAATTTTATATTTACCTTGGAAATTACCTCCAACAAATAGGAATGTGAAGAAAAAAGTACCTTCTACCTATTGTTGAATGCCACACCTACTGTATGTTGGTTCTAAGCACGAAAAAAATAAGGAAGGCAAACCGAGAATTTTTCAGTGGTGGCAAACCTGATCCCAAAAGGCTTCAGTAATGACAGTCAATGTTTAAAAAAAATTCAGCATTACATTTGCTTTTAAAACTTTTGGTCCTTCATCCCATAACAACAAGGTTCATCACCAAAAAGCAGAAGTGAGTTATTTACCACTCTTCCTCATTTTGAAGATCATTCTATCTTTAACATCCAAGATAAATGTGGTAGAAGCAAGCAAGCAACCCTTTATAGCTAACTTGAGACCTTTCAAAACAATAAATCAAGCATCATCATTCTGCATTATCACAAACTTTGAGATGAACAAACTAAAAAAAAAATATAAATCAACTTTTGCAAGTGATTTTCCATCAATTATACAACAGCTTAAGCCAATATAAATCATATTTTAGACACTCAGTATCTAAGTTCAATCTTTAAATATGAAACACAGCTCTAGAATATAAATTGTTGTTATCTGTGCCATGTGAGCCCCTCATAATACCAGACCTTGTGTCACTCCTATTCATACCAGACATTCTATCTCTCTCTTCCAATGGTGGAATCAATGTATAATTTCCATTCATGGCTCCTCTGTCCCATCTTTGTTGCAGTAAGAGTTGGTTTGGATGAAGGTCAGTGCTTGCTCCGTGAACCCCTTCTATCAGCCTGGGATCTTCACTGGGTGAGATAAGTCCATTGGGGTGGTTGAGGAAATTGATATCACTCTTTGAGTGGGCCAAATGGTGATGCACATTATCCACCATTGTACTCAAAAGGAGATGATTTGGGATTTTGTGGTGAGGCTGATGATGAGGCAGCTGGTGGCCATGGTAATGGGTGTTCAGGTCAGCAGTGCTTTGAACGTGAGGTAAGACTTCCTTGCGTCTCTTGGCTTGGTGCTGATCATACTTGGCCTAATTAGTAAGTTTTGAAGGATTTAAGCCAGAGGAAAAAAAGTCTGAAGCAATGTACTAGGTAATAAAAATAGAAAGAAAAAAAGTCAACACATCCTGACCCACAGCAAAAATTTGTCCCTTTTTTTCATTTCAGGAATAGAAAGTTAAGAAAAATCTTGCCACTAATAATCATTTCTTGGCTAAATAGACTTTACTTTAAGGAGATGATGTGAATGATCCTTCAAAGCCCACCATTAGTTTCTTTGTGGTGATATGCTCGTACATTTGAAAAAATTTTTCACTTAATACACAGCAGGAGTATAAAAACTTTTAAGAGTCTACCAATCCAGAAATTTTCAGGATAAGACTTCTATAAATTAGACAAACCTATATCTAAATTTTGACTTAAGTATACAGATCTAGATTTAGCTTTTGAGAAGTGCCAGTGGCTGTAGAGTTAGAGAGTCTGTCTCAAGATCCAAGGAGACCTTCTTTTTAAGTTCGAGCCTCACATCATTGGTTTGCCAGTATAAGGCCTCATTTTATCAATTCCACACTGCCTGACGGGTACTTAAGTTTGATAAAAATCCCCATGCTGTGGCCAGATTATGTCCAACAACCAACAAACAAAGAAATAAAATCTAGATCTTGAAATTCATATAAAGTTCTAAATATAAATACAGTCAATTGTGATTTATTTTCAGAACAAGTTCCAAGCACGCTGCTTGTCAAAAAAAAAAAAAACCAACTTAACTGCTTTTAAAGAGAGCTTAGGCCTATTGAAAATTGAAGATGTAAAATTCAATTTATGTTAAAATAAATCTCTAACAACTATGGCTTCCTTAATTGATTCATATCAATTAAAGCAAATTTATATTTCCTTATTGATATGATATTTGACCTGCAGAGTCATTAATTTAGTGAAAGAACAAGGTATTGCAACAAATCACTTGGTTTAGTCACAACCATATTATGATGATCATTGATGCAAGCTTTCAGTTTCTGATGCTGATGTTAAAAAAAAATGTAATCATAGTATGAAACCATGCACATATTTGCTGTAAAGTTTGGACATTGGATGATTTTTTTTAGAAATACATCTATACAAGAATTTATCTATTTTTTTTTTAACTTATTTATAAAATTGGAGGTTTCATCAGGTACAATAAACATCTCTTAGCCAATGCCACAAACTAATTACTATCACACTATAAAGCTAAGCTAATCAAATGCGGTTTATTTATTTCACCCCTAAAAGAGTAAGAAGCAAATTGAACTTTGTGAAACTATGACAAATTGAAGAATAAAGAAAGCCTTATGTAACAATCAGAAGTCAGCTGAACAGGAAAAAAAGAGAGGGTATATTTAAGGAAATTGATGTTAAAAAATGAGAATGATCCAATGACAGGCAAACATTCTTTTACCTTGTTGTAAATTAGCACTCCAAACACAGCTACAAGCATTCCCATCACATTCAGGGGCCCCACTGGATTTTGCAATATAATCAGTGATCCCCCAATAATGGCAATTCTTTTCGTGGCATTTGCTACTGCATAGCTGAGAGGGGTCACCATTGCTAACACAGAGAAGGCCAGAACATTGTGCATCATATTAAAGATGCCAGCACAGGCAAGGAAGATGAAACTTTGGGACACTTTTCCACTACTTAGCTGGGGAAAAAAGATTACAATACTATATAATACTTTGAGATCATTTCCAACTAGTAAATGTGGTGCAGCAACACCCCTTTGGACTTTTTAAAAATTAAAACCAGATATCAAATCAGTTGCAAATTTATCAGAGATACAAAGATATTCGTGTATAATGTGTGAGATAAAATGCATACAAACTAGTTTAAAAATTGATACATAAACCTTCAAACATGTGTAAAATAACATACATTTGATCGAGTTCACATACAAGTTGATACTTCCTTATGGATATCTCCCAAGAGTTCTTTCCTGAATATTGTTTGTGACTCTGTTCATGAATACATTTAAAACATAAACACAAAAAAAAAAGATTGAAACCAAAACTTGCATGAATATCATGAAAGAATGCAAGGAAAAAAACATTGCAAAGAAAAAGCATTAAATAAAGACATAAATCAGTCTTTGGTTCATAAACTTAAGAACTTTTTAGCAATAGACTAAAATTGTTGATGCAAGTAATTGGGGGAAAAAAATGATTTCTACAATTACTGTCACCTTCTATATATTTACTTACAAACTCTTGATCACCATATATTCTCACACCATCTAAAACGAGCCAAACAGGCAAGAACAGCATTGTAGAAATCCTGGTGATCAGGGTGAGCAGCTGTAAATGATGATGCTCTGTTTCTTTAAGGCACTGCAATCATACAAGCAAAATGAGGAGGATGACTTGAATTTCACTGATAAAGCAAATAAAAAAAAATTCCCGATAGCCAACAGGTCTTGGGGTCTCTTTTTCACATTCCGCGATTTAGGCGGGAGAAAATTACCTTTTGATATCTTGTACTTAGGGAAAAAAGGCAAAAAAAACCCCAAAAAACAGTGACTTTGACACTAACGAGAAATACTGGTATTTTTAGATTTATCAAACATTTAGTAAAAAAAGAAGGAAAAAATATTGCCTCTTTCAATGAAAATATAAATATTGAGCTAATTTTATGCAATGCACATTTTATTATTGGAGGCCAAACAAAAGATTCTGCTCATTTATCAACATTCAATCAAGATTTTGCTGCGTATGTATCATGTAGGTCTTTGAGATATTGAGCTTAAGTCATAGATCCCACATGAAACTTTTAGGTATAGTCTGTGAAAATTCATGTATACTGAATGCAACTCACAAACATTAATGCTTCCTTTTAAGAGATCAAGAGCTTTGGTTTAAGTTTTTGTTAAAATTTATATCAAGCAATAACATCTGCACTGAGGGACCTGAATATTCAAATGCACAGATACCAAAACCAATGCGGAAAGGTGTCATCGTGCAAATTGGAAAAAAAATATTCCATAAAGAAATGGTTTCATGGTGTCTTGTTAAAGCTTCGGATTGTCACGCAGAGCTCATGAAATAAAAACTTTCACAGTGTAGCATAACTCTTTACGATATTACATTTTTTTCATTGAGAGAAGTGTATCAAAATTTTGCTGTAAAATTGTCAATATACATAAAATGATAAAATTGCACTACATCAGAAGTGGTCTCAAGTGAAAATATTGAAGTTAAACAAAGAATTCACCAAAAAGGCCCTCATAAACATTGAAAGTAAAAAAATCAATGATCAATGCACTTATTTATACAGCTTGAAAGAACATACATTAGGAACAAAACAGCTTATGACTTTGAAAATCTAGAGTATACAGACTATCTAGCATTTTTTAAATCAATATCTTGTGTTGACTTTCAGTAACAGTTGTACTTTTCATGTTATGTGTTTACACAGAAAAATCTGAAAGAAAAAAAAAATGTTCTGAAATGCCTTAATCATTCTTTATGTGCCCTTAAATTTTTACAATAATATGAACTGGCAGTGCTGTGGCTACAATGTTAATAGATATTGAGTTCATGCTTACTATGCATGAGAAAAGTCTGAGATGACCTTGTGACTGTAAAGGCTCAGTGAACACAATTTATCAATCAACCAACACTGACATCAGTTTCAGAGTATTTTGAATTTTACAGGGCGAATTATTCTAGTATGTACAACAGCACATTTGATATATACCATTACTGACTCAGTCACCAGCATCAGAAATCAAAATGTTTTGTTGAAATCATCCAAATCAAATGTCATCTAAAAAAAAAGAAAACCTCTTACTCAGCTATATGTTCAGTGTCATGCTGTGGGCAAATTATGATGCTGTGCTGGTTTGTGTATTTTTAAAGCATTTGTTGTTGCATCTACATCATTTATGTTATAAATAATTCAAATAAAAGATTATATAAATATACATGTTACCTTTTTAGTAAAGATAGTTTGAACTGAGAAGAAAAAAGTTGCTGAGACTGAGCTGGCCAAACCAATCGTGTCAAATGAAAGCTCTGTGGCAGTGGCAATGCAGACTCCTGTGATAATTGGTGCTAGAGACAGATAGACCTGAAAGTAATTATCAAATTAAGTAAATGAAATTATTCATCTTCCTAAAAATTTCACAATGTTCAGCTTTCAAAACCATTATGCTAAACTTATAAATATACACCAAAAAGTTTGGTATTGATGTTTATGAATATAATTTTGCACCCCCATGAAGATGACATGTCATTCTTCTGAGGCCAAGAAACTTAAATTGACCTAAAACTTTACCGAGAACTTTTAGATTAGTTTAAAAGTAAAGTCATGCCATAACAGCCAAACAATATCACAAAGAAAACTGGTACGTGTTATAGACTGTGCTTCGGATATGATCGCTACTCACATGTACCATTGCAGAGTAGAAATTCTCAGAGGTTAGAAAAAAAAAGTAACCTAGCAAAAAACTAAGCTTTCACACATGGAGCCATGTATCTTAAGATGTAACAAATCATTTTAATTACAAGACTGCTACCATGGCCATATGTCTTGGACAAGAGACAATTTGATCCATATATTTCATAACTGAAGGATTACTTAGAGTATCTAATTTGCTTGATTTTTGCTTCCTATGAGCTCATAGAACAGTAGTTGGCAAGAGGTTAAAAGTGATCAGCAGACACAGAATGTGGTGAGGAACAATCAAAGATGCACATGCACAAAACATCTATAATTGTATTAACTTGTTATACCAGATTCTTCCTATGTTTGATTTTCAAGTACACTATGTGTTTATGAAAATGATTTCTATGGTCATGTAAATGATTAGCATCCGTGTCCACTGCAAAATGCAGCAAGTCCAAGGCTGAGCTAATGAGTCATGTGAATGCCTTGTTTGTGGCTGGCTTAAAATATGTGCATCTATTGCGTCAGGCCAGCTGACTACAAGTTCTTATAAGCCATCCTTCTATGAGAAATCTGGATTTATATATATATATAAAGGTCATACATATATACACATATGTATAACTTTTTAAAAGTTCATCAACAGCCCAAGCTATACAAGAAAAATTAAGAGGGTACAACAATGAGAACTGAAAAATTTTGTGTGCATTTTATCAATTTATAAAGAAATGAAAGAAGAACTTTGATGAGCTTTATGCTTAAGTCAAAAGCAGATGCAAAAAGAATTGAAAATCATTATTGGATTCACAAGGAACTTTCAATGATCTACTCTTAACAAAAGGATGAAATAACAAAAAAAAAAGGAAGTAGACTTCAGCTCAGAAATGCTATTGAGCCTGAGAATAAGTGTGGTCAAAATCTAATCTCAAGCAGTAATTGGAAACAAAAATCAAAACTGGAGCACTGTGGTCAGGAAAGCAACAAATATGGAGGCTTTGCTAGGTAGCTGACTATGTTCTTCACAAAAAAAAAATACCCCAAAAAAACCCCGAGAATGCTGGAAAACTGCATATCCTGGCAAATGAAGCCTCTTAGCGGCTTTTACTGCTTCACTGAAATAGAAGTTCAGCCTAGGCATGGCATTAACACGCCACTTTAGATGAGAGCATAGTACTTGATAGTGATCAGGTTTGACAGGGGGCCACTACAGGGGTTGAAAGAAAAATTGTCTTTGCATCTTGTGATTCCCTTTAACATACCGGCCATGTTTGCTTTTCTCCAAGAATTATTCTTGACAATAAAACTGTAAATAAAGGCAAAGTCGCTTTCACTGAAATGGAAAAAAAGATGGCAAATATACAAAAAATTAAGGCTCATGATATATAAAATCAAAATTTGAGTTAAGAGTTCACAATTTATGGTCTAAACAGCATTTTATTTTCTAAGACAAAAAAAAAATTCAGTTTGACATGTATTAATAGATAATTCTTTGATTCAGACTTGATAAAATTTATAGTTTTCCAAAAAATAACAATCTGAATAAATCAATCCATAAATAATCTGTGCCCCCCCCACCCCCCCTCCTCCCAAAATTCATTTTTTTAAACATTGACATAAATTTACATCTTTACATCCCACAGAGAACTGCGAATTCAAACCTCTTCCTTACCTGTGTGAGCATAAGAAACAGACACCTTCCAAATACTGACATATGATAATACTGATGAAATGAATTTCCCAAATGCCAGAGGAAATATCATGGTATAAAAATATCTCCTTGGAATAGATCTGCCTTTGGGTACTTTCAACATTGAGGTGATGGGTCCAAGGCATATGGATGCTGTTACCAAGTGTGTCATGGCCATTGTCATAGGATATGGAAAGTCAGAGAGGACAACCTTGCCTAAAATATTGTCACTGGTGCTGGATGCATACCACATAATACAGAGAAGAACAACTTTCATAAAGTCCAGGTACGTGTTCCCATCCATAATGAATTGATTTGGAAATATGACAGATCGCCTGTTTGAAACTATTTTTTTTTAGAATTTAACAAGAGTAAAACTTTTCAAAATGTATTGCTGTGAAAATTATGAGACCATGAAGCATTCATAAATCAGCTTCAACTTGATCATTCAAAGATAAAGTCAGGTCATGCCTTTGGCACTGTGTCTAAAAGCCATTTTTGGATCCTGTATTAAAAAAAAAAAGTTTTATTATACAATAGCATTATGAAGATGATTACAATACACATGAAGGAAAAAAAAAATTGATGCAAAAAATTTGAGACAAAACGAGAAATTCATAAACTTGCTACAGTTGCATTGAAAGCTGTGATGACCCCGTAATTATAATTTTGAATGATGATTTGAAACCCCTGACAGCCATAATGCATCAATAATGAATTTTATAACACCTCTCAACAGGTAGAAAAGAAGCTAGGTGTTAAATTTCAAGTTGAAACAGAACACAAGTTCATCTACTACTGTTCATTGTGTGCACTCCAATAGTTTAAGTTCTTAATATGCTTATGTTGAAGAGCACTTTGTACAAAAATGACTTCCTTGTTAATGTTGATTACTGTCAATTTCACTCAAAAAAATTTACTTCATGTTCAAACTATGCTGCATTATTTTGCACAATGTGAATGTGGTTGCATTAATGTGGAAAGATGGTAATTTAATTAAATTTACAATCCTGCTCATTATTGGTAGAGAGTTCAATTGAAAATAAAATAAAGAATGAAAGTCTTATCAAAGAAATTAAGAATAGTTATCTTCAATTTTTATATCAATTTGACTTTTCATTTTCTTTTTTCAGAATGATTAATCGATGTTAAATTAGCATTCTATCAAAAAGAAGAAAAAAATGAAACAGCTATCTTTAGTGAGAGATGCAACATTAAACATAAAGACCACATTATCTAGATTTTGACCTTCACTTCAAAAATATTCATACTTATTAATGCATCATTGAATATGTAAGCCAATCAGTGAAATGCAAAATAAGTGATTACTGTTGAAAGATGCATGGGTGCAAGCTGGCTTGAGTTGATTGGAATGCAAGATTAATTGCAATATACGATACTTTCGTATGTTTTCCCAATCTGGCTCCATGGTTTTCCATCTTCAGTTCTTTCAACTATCCAAGATAATAACCAGTCATAAAGAATGGATTTCCCTCTTTGGCACTGTCTAAAGGGTAATATTTGCAATACCCTCAAATTAACTGTAGCTGAACTACATATATGTCTGTTAATCACTCAAAATATTAATTTCAATCAATTTCAACCCTCAAGAGAGAAAACTTAAATTTCATTTGCGCAGCTTGGACAGAAATAATATCAAGCTGACAAACATTTGCCGCCTTTTATTCAATATATTACGGAAAATAAAAGTACATTTTTTTTTGGGACAACTAAGGGCTCAGGCTTTGTACTAGTACTGTTAGTGTTGATTTATTACAATAATTTAATGAAATGCTTGAAATCATAAATGAAGCTTTCACATACATTCAAAGTAATCATTAAAACAATTAATTAAGCAGCCTAACTGTTTGAGAAACAAGTAACAGATCTGGCATAAGTCGCCTACCTACAAAATCTCTAAGAAATGGTCCTAAGTAAAAAGGATTAGGCTACATAGTCCTGTTTATGCTGTTTAAAACCCAGTTCCATTCAAGACTGACAATGTTTTCTATTAAGAAACGAGACTTGCTGTGTCACTGAGAAAGAGAAAAAACATTAACATAATAACAGTACTCTTGACAGAGAAGTTGTGTCTACAGTCTAATTAGTGTACTGTGTAGTGAATTACTGCATTTAGAATTAGGCCAAGTGTTTTTAAGAAATTTATTTAAACAAAAAAAAATTACTTAAACTGAGAAAGGTGAAAGGTGGAAAAGACAGGTGGTGAAAAAATGTGAAAGCTTTGCTTGCCCACAATGGAGAACAAAGAAAGCGAGAGAGAGAAACTAAGGAAAAAAAATAATAAGATGACCCTGTTGCTGATCATGGAACGATGATTCAGATTTTTGTCACTAGTGGCAGAGAGAGAAAAAGAAACTTTTCACTTGAAACACCAGAAGATTTGACCCTTGACTGGAGATTTATTTTGTAAGTCTGTTGGACTTATAATTAGTTGTGAAATGGAAACAGATTTAAATTTTGAAAGTCTTGTCATAAGCAAAGACAACAGGCTTGATTTCACAAAAACAATGACAGTTCACCATAATCATAATGACAGAGAAAACAAAAAAAAACTTTTCTAAGCAAAATTATTAGATTGAACTAAAGAAAGCTTTGCTTCAGCTGATTAGGCTAACTACATACTACTGCAAGACAGTAACCTGAGTAAGTTGGAAAAAGTGAACACAGTAGTTGCACTGTATTTCTAATCAAATTTAACTCTTTAATATAATGGGAAAAATTGGATCTAGCTAATTTGGGAAAATTGTATATATATATATATATTAATTATTAACAGGCCCTTTTAAAGACTCTTTATCGATTAGGTTCAATGAATAAAAGAACAGTCATTAACAAGGCTGTGCAACTAAGAATGCACTTTTAGTTTGCACCTATATGGTTTTAAAATGAGCATTTAGAAGCATTTTAAAAAAGATGTAATTCAGAAATTTACAAAACAATGTTTTCCACAGTATTCTTTGCTAGCCAACCTATCAAATGATTCTTGACGCACAAAGATTATTTTCAATATTTGCACCTGGCACTTTTTTCACTTTCAGGTCTTACTGACTGCACTGGTGAGATGGCTGGGAGGAAATTGATAGTCGCATCTTGTGCATAGTTATGTTTTTTTTTCTTTCCTCTATTCTTTTTCTTCATCTGAATAGGCCTAAACAAAAAAATAAATTGTCAGGCAAGATCTTCCAGCTAGCTTTACCAGACACTGGCAATCTTGCAGCCATGAAGGTTAGGTTGGACTTGGAGTGGTTGGAACACTCAAAACAAAAACCACACCAATGATCACCATACATTAAATTGATGTATCCATCTTTCATCTAGAAAACGATTTTTGCCTAATGACTAATCTGATATCTTTGCTTATTATGAACATTAGGTAGGCATTTTGCCTCATTTAAACAATCATGGGTAATTGTTCTGCTTAATGTTCACATTGATCGTAGGATGTTTTTACCGTGTTTATCTAGTCTAGATTTAGATTCTAGATCTTCACCTAGACTAGTAGCATTGGGTTGCTTCTACTTTATCTGTCAACAAACTGGATAGATCTAGACTCTAGGTCTAGTGATGAGATTATGAGATAGCTAAATTCTAGATCTAACTCATCAAGATCTCACACTAGACTAGGCCTATCTAGAATCTACATTAGGATCTTGAAAAGTGATACATTTCAGCGGCACCCTGTATTACAGATATGACGAACCACAAAGACGTACTTACCCTACTTTTGACATCTGTCCTATTCAAAAGAAGATAAGAACATCAAGATCTAGATCTAGATCTGGATTATTGGTTATAATCAAGATAAAATAACTTTCTAAAACCCATTTCGTTTTCCGTTTCTGTTACACGTTAAACGGAAACAAGATCTGAAACTTACATCTATAGAGGCGTGAAAAAATTGTGCTCTATGATTGACTAGTGATCTCAATAAAAATCCAGAACAATATTTTAAAAAGAATGTTTATGATGAACAGTCTTTTTAACCGTGCTATTAATCAATCTAATAATGAACACTGTGTAATGCGTGATTTTATTATTATTTAATTTGAAATCATTTTACCATATTCGCAGTAAATGATCATGTAAAAATGGCTGCGTCCATATCACGGGCTCTACTCTAATGAGTTTTCATAGTTTCAACATACTTGTTTATGCAATTATCGAGACCTAACATGTCTTTAAACTATTATCTTTAATGAAAGAAACTAACTTAATATGATAAAGATATAGATCTAAATTTAGATTCAGAATTCCTTGAATGGGAATGGGATGAATATTCATCACAATGAATGAGTTGCAGACTAGAGTAGTCGCAGCTACCATTGCTGTTTGTTTTCTACTAATTTTTCTGCAAATCTTTGTGCTCCCCGTAAGTCACCTTATTATGAATGCACCGTGTGACCGTTTCTACGATCTTAATTATTCTTTTATATTTAGCATTACACTTGTGACATAATTTTTTTTCAAAAAAGGCAATAGATCAAAACCAAGTAATTATTGGCCAGTCAGCTTAACAAGACTTACAAGTGTACTGTGCAAGGTGATGGAATCAATTATAAGGGATAAAATCATGGAGCATACAGAACAAAACAAGCTTCTCTCATCCTGCCAACATGGATTTGTCCCAAAAAGATCGTGTGCGACAAATTTGCTGCATAATCTGGAAAAATGGACTACAGCACTGGATACGGGAAGACCTGTGGATGCAGTTTACCTAGATTTTGCAAAAGCCTTTGACTCTGTCCCACACCAGAGACTGATAGCCAAAATTGAGTCATATGGTATTAAAAGCAAGGTCCTGAACTGGATTAGGGATTTCCTCATTGGAAGACAGTAAAGGGTATCGGTGAAGGGAATGTATTCAGATTGGTTGAATGTTACAAGTGGCGTCCCACAAGGAAGTGTACTTGGACCAGTACTGTTTGTGATTTTTGTTAACGACCTGCCGGAAATCCTAGAATCATGGTGCACAATCTCGTGACAATGTATGCTGATGACACCAAAGTCTCATCCACAGTCCAGACAGAATCGGAAAGACAGACTCTGCAGGCAGATATAGATAAACTGGTCGACTGGGCAGACAAGTGGCAGCTTCGCTTTAATGCAGATAAGTGTAAGGTCATACACATTGGCACGAATAACCCAAAGCAAGACTATACTATGAGACTTCACCATTCACAGGATAGAGCAAAGCTGGAAACTTCACAATGTGAAAAGGACCTGGGGGTAATGGTGGATAATGAACTCAAATTCAGCAGGCATGTTGAGGCACAAGTGGCTAAGGCAAACAAAATATTGGGGCTGATTAGAAGATCATGCCAATTTTTAGATAAGGAGAGCCTAAGATTGTTATTCACTGCACTGGTTAGACCTCATCTGGAATTTAATAATGTAGCATGGTCGCCAAGATTCCAGAAAGACAAAAATCTTATAGAAAGTGTGTTGAGGAGAGCTTCCAAGTTGGTTCCAGGCTTGGCTGAATTGGCATACGAAAAGAGATTAGAAAGTCTACGTCTTCCTAGCATGCAGTACAGGAGAAAAAGAGGAGATATGATAGAAGTTTACAAGTTTACCCATGAAATGTATGATATCAGTTCGCCTCTTATCAAGGAAGACGATACAAGAAACAGAGGATATGCACAAATTGAGAAAATGTAGAGTAAACACTGGACTAAGACAGCATTTTTTCTCAAATAGAGTTGCAGACATCTGGAATGGGCTGCCAATTCATGTTGTGAATGCTCCATCATTGAACAGTTTTAAATATAGACTAGATTGTCACTGGAAAGAACACATGTATCACTGTATTTAGAGTAATTTAGACAGGGGAGATCACCAACACTCAAAATAGTTCTGCAAAAGACTGTGAATAAAAAGATCAGCAAAAGGCCTAAAGGCCTAATAATGCTGAAAAAATATCATATCATATCATATCATATCATATCATAATCATGGTTTTCTTTTAAGTGTGAATTTGTGTCCCTTAAATTAAATAGATTCATCATACCAAGTAGGCTAAGTGTTCAATTTGATTTTAGAATTTAGAGGAGAGAGTTGCCACCACATAGCTCACTAACAAAACAGACTTTTCATGAGTTTTAAATTTTTTCATGGTTGGAATTATTATTATTATTATTATTATTATTATTATTATTATTATTATTATTATTATTATTATTATTATTATTATTATTATTATTATTATTATTATTATTATTATTTTTGGATGGGGGGAAGAAATATTAAGTGTTACTGCTTTAATACAGAGATCTTACATTAGTCGGTACGACTGCTACAATTGCTAGAGTAGAATATTATTATTATCAGTCAACTGAGAGCCTCTCCTAGGAGAAATGGAGATCCTAGTACAATTTTAGCCTGCCTTTTTATTTCATGTGAAGTCATTTTCTTTATCTCTCGCTATGTTCAAATCAAGCTAAGCATGCGACATGTAAGGCTGCTGTCCAGTTCTGAATTCAGATGGCAAATTCAGAGCTGCTGCATGGCTTGTAAATTGCACGTGTACCCTTGAAAACTATGTTAAGATAAAATTATATTTTGATGGTAAATTTCAGTTCAATTCATCTTCAAATTTTACATCAGTCCAGACCCTTTCTTGGTTTCATTTTCATTTGCCTCTGATTCATTTCTAAAGTCGCACCTTTAAGTTAACTATAGAATTCAGCAGATCAAAATAGTTCCTTGTATAAAATTTAATAAAGTCTCAATTAATGAAATAAGTTTTTAATGGATTTATAACTTGGTACTGTGTTTTCAGAAAAGAAAGACATCATTTTATTTTAATACAACTCATTGTTTTGTTTTTGCCATTCCATAATGGCAAAAGTCAGTGTTTTGTTTGTATCTAGACAATTAATAAACCTATTAAGATTAACCTAAAAGAAGATCTATTAAATACCATTTTACATTATAAATAAATTGGTAAACAATCTCACCTTCGTGGGACTTTTAGTGTACACAGTGTACATCTAGTCCTGGATACATACTCAAAAGTCAAATTTCAATCTGCTTTATTCTTCATGTGCATTTTCCGAAATTGTCCATGAAACCAGTTAAATATCTGCCTCTAGGCTTAGTAGAAATTTATATTCTTTGGATACATTGATACAATGGAGTGCTGATTTATGTTGACTCTGATTTTACTACATTTGACTGATTGAGTAATCTGTAATGTTCACGAGTAAGGTTACTACTTTTTGCATGTGTGTGACATCACAGCTTTTTCAAATGCCTGCCAAACTTTGGAGGCCATAAAATATGATCCTTTCAACTAGTGTTAGCATCTAGATTTAGTCCTGTCTCTTTAGAAATTAGACCCATTGTCAAACCTCCAGTTGACCCTTTCTCACTTTCTCTGTCTGTCTGTCTGTTTGTCTGTCTGTCTGTCTGTCTGTCTGTCTGTCTGTCTGTCTCTCTCTCTCTCTCTCTCTCTCTCTCTCTCTCTCTCTCTCTCTCTCTCTCTCTCTCTCTCTCTCTCTCTCTCTCTCTCTCTCTCTCTCTCTCTCTCTCTCTCTCTCTCCCTCTCACTGCCTCTCACCATTTTACTTCTCCCATATTTTTATTTTATTTTTCTCTTGTTCTCTTTTACTCTGCTTCTCTGGTTAAACACCTAACTCCCGACCTCATGTCTCTTTTTTGCTTCTAGTTCAGGTTTCAATGAAAGAAAGAGAGTGCTAGTGGCTATGGGGTTAAAGCATTTGCTCAGATCCACAGAGGGATCTTCTTTGTGTAGAATTCCCACACAGCCAGTATATTAGTTTACAGCCATAGCACATAAAGTTGAAATATTTCACTCTGTTCCTTTGTCACACAATGATGACTATGCAAAATTTAAAAGTAGAAAAAAATATTTTCCAATAATATTTTGGTGAAAAAAAATCATTTAAACTTTAGGCAAAAGTCACATTTTGTAATAATTCCATATCTAGAAAGTAGGGATATAAAATTTTAGTATATACCTGCGTCATGTATAGCTAAAAAAACAACATATTTTACTAACAGTGATGCTTTTTGTGTCAGGCTGAGTTTATAGTTCCATAGATAGTAACTTATATTTGAGGGACTTTTTACTCCAAATTAAAGTAGCCTCACTGAGATTATATGA
This sequence comes from Elysia crispata, assembly GCA_033675545.1. Taxonomy (NCBI): domain Eukaryota; kingdom Metazoa; phylum Mollusca; class Gastropoda; family Plakobranchidae; genus Elysia; species Elysia crispata. The sequence continues at coordinate 291,025 of JAWDGP010001550.1, forward strand.
CTGTAGTCAAGCCTAAAGACAGGGCTGAAAAGATGAGATCAAATCTCATCACTAGATAGTAGTTAACCCAAGCCGAGAATCAGCATTCACCCACAGTATTTTCAGACATACAATCTATGGCTGAGCTATCTCGCACCCTGAATGATATATATATTTAAATTTTACTCAGAATTAGATCATAGAAACATAAAGTAAGGTTTACTCGTAAGATAATTTCAAAAAGGTACATTTTAAGTTGAACCTTGTAAATGATGATGAATAACTTGTTTTTTCTCAGCGCGTATTCAACCTTGGGACTCAAGTAAAAATTCTAGAAGAAAAGCCTCCTTGGGTAAGTCAAAGCCATGACTAAGAGGTTGCCAATGGAAGGAAAAAAAAACAACAACTGGAAATCTTCTTTTCTTAGCTCTTTTGTTTGATTACTTATTTTTTTATGTATATGTGGGGGGAGGGGGGGGGGGTCTAATTATTTTGGTTAAGATTTTGAAATAGTAAGGTTCTAAGAAACCACAAAAAGTATGACCGTTTCATCTGAAAACTTATCGACTCCTTATTGAGTTCTATGCTTTTGCCATTGGTTGTCCTATCTAGCTATTCAAATTTATTTTTTCCGCATTTTAGAAAGCCTAAATGATCACCTTTTTTTATTTTGACATAAAAAAACAGGCCTTAGAAAACATGAATTACATCTATAGATGAAATGATGAAATTGTTATCAGTTGATGGTTCTAAATAATTCTATTCCTATTAAATGCATCGAATGTGCTTTTTGGTCACCAGTTTTTTTTTATAAATCTTTAACAGAGAATTTCTAATAAAGAAAGTCTTTCATTTTTTTGTGCAGTTGTTTTACCAGTAAAATTGAAGATTTTTTCTTTTATTTATTTACCTTTTGATGCGTTCCACAAACATAAAATTCATATTAAGTATGTATCACTACTTAAGAAATAATGCAGTTTTTTTAGTATGGAGGAGGAAAAGAAATAGAATTTATATCATCATTCTAGTAACATTTCCATCAGGAATAAAAGACATTTTTTTTTCTTTTATGATTCTTTTTTTAAGGAGGCAGTCAAAATATTCTTGAGCAAATGTGAAGCTTCAGGACTACCAGTATTTGTCTTAGAGCCTAGTCTATTAAGAGCTATCCGTGATGGAAGCACACGCAGGGTTGAACTTTGGAATAAAGCGAAGCAGACCATTGTCACTTTTGGAGTAATCAGCCCAGGTCTGGATCAACTGGTAAGTTCAAGCTCCAAAACACAATTGTAATTAGAAGATCAAGTGTTTGACAAAATAAAGTGGAGTCCTTTAAAAAGTTTTCATGTTTTGGATCGACATTCATACTCAAATAAATCAAATTTATAAATAGATGCATCTTGGCAGTACCCTCTAAAACTTTATTTTTTTTTGTCTTTTAATTTCATATGATATATATTGCTCAAATTTAAGGTATTTGAAGAGCTAGGTCTTAGGTAAAATTATTAGATTAATTTATTTTTTAAACGCAGTGTGTAATATTGAACTGTTTTATGTAATAAGTATTAAATGATTGTATTACTCTTCTTTTGTGACTGCTGGGTTTTAATTGTTTCATCCTTTCACATCTCTTAGTTAGAGAATTTTTCTATCTGAAGATGGTAACTGAAAATTATTCCTTGTTCATATGCAATGTTTTGGGGTGTTTTAAATTTCATGAAAGCAAAGAATTGGCTTATTGAGATACTTTTAATAATTATTATTTGATTTAGATGATGAGATAATGATGCAATAATATAATCTGCAATCTCTTTCAAATTTTTTAAACACACACAAACACACAATTTTTAATTTGATGTAGCCAAAAAAAAAAAAAAAAGGCCCACAGTTGTATATCATTTAAATGTTTTGTAAATGCCTCTTTGCATGAAATCAATGAAGAATAAATTATTGACACGCTTTTTTTTCTTGTAAATTTATTTTAGCATCTTGTGATGTCAGCTATGAAACGAGAAAATTATGAATACTGGGAAAAGAATGATCCTGATCCTCGTGGGTTGTCTTTAGAAACTCGGAGGTCTTACAGGTATTGATTTTTCTCTAATCTTAAGACTGTGCTTTTCTTATTGGGCTTAGGAAAAAAAAAAAAAGAAAAAAAACAAAGACAGCATGGATACAAATGTTTTTCTTGCCAGCTTTAGTCCATTTTCAATTTCATTTTTTAAACCTGGGCTTAGTTTGAACAAAAGTAAAATTAGTTTATTTTGAAACAATAAATAAACTATCTTGCTTGTTTACTTTTTCCTTTCAATAATATATTTTCTTTAGCTTTGAAATCAAACTCAATCCCAGAAAAAACATCAACACGAAAAGGAAAAAGCACACAAGCATAAATAGTCTTACAGTTTAATAGTGCTTCTTGCCTTTCTTATTGGTCAGTCATACTGATATGATGTAAAATATTTTGTATAAATTTTGTCACCCTTAGAGTAGTACCAAGTCATTTCCTGCTCTGGGTACCTGTAGGTATGAACTTGCCAATGTTGATACATGTGGTGGTCTTTTACAAGAGAGGAGAGTTTCTATGGAAAGCTCCTATTGAAGACAGGGAGCACATTCCTCCTTTTAATATGGAAGGCTCATCTTTCTCTGACACAGCTGCATCTTTTAAAGAGTGAGTCATATAACCTATGCAAGAAATGAAAATTTTTCATAGAGAGTAGTATTGCTCTATTGATGCTTGTTAAGAATTCATATGTTTCTATTGGTGACTCGTGAATTTGTAATGTCAACTTCAGTTTTGCTATTACTAACTTTAAAACAGAAAGTTATTGGGAAAAAAAAAGATATTAGTTTGAAGTTGTGTTTTTAAATAACCTTAGCTATTGCAAAACTCATAACCATACACTTTTTTAAATCGCTATTTTAGTCTTTAATTTTTTTGAACACCATAAAATTTTATCATCCAAAGAGGTTTACTTTCCACAGTTATGTCACTATGCTTTAAATCAAAAGGTTTAAACTTACTGCATCTTCCCATAGCCCATTTGACGTTCTCTGAAAAGTTAAAGATCTTATATTGAGTGCTTAGTATTAATATCACCCTGTCTTTTTTCAATTTGCTTTGTATCTTTTTTTTAACCTTTGCAACTGATTTTTCCTTATATTTCAGTTTCAGCATTGCAACATCCAAAATCAACGGAACTTTACTCAGGCATCCAAATGACACATTTGGATTTTTGGAAGAGATAGAAAGTTCTGAATTCATCGAATGCAATTACACACGTGCTTATCTCTTCTTCAATTTGTACCACAAGGACAAAGGGCAGAGAGCACAGGTGTTTAAACAGAAGGCAAGACAGTTACTTCTAACAGCAAAAACAGTTCTTGACTCAATGGGTATCCCATTTTGGCTCAGCAGTGGAACTTGTTTAGGTCTGTTAAGTGTTCATCATCAGAAAACCTAAAGAAGCTAAAAAGTATTTTTATGTCATTAATTTAGTTCTAAGATTAGAAAGTTAACTAATCTTATATTTCTTGTCTCTGTTCAATGTTAAATTACATTCTAATAAAAGGAATCTTTTTTTTTTAAAAAAGCTGTATTTAAGAAGCATATCCACAGATTTTCTGGACACAAAATATCAAAGCAAGTTCATTACTTTGATATAAGTTTTCATCTCGTCTTTTTATTTTGCACAAAATTAGTGTCGTTCATTTTTTTTTATTGCAACTTTGAATTATTTTTATCTGAATTCATTCAATAGTACATGTATGTGTTTTAACTAAATCATTATCTTTTGAAGGGAAATTAAGCTATGGCATTAAATTACTTGGATAATTATAAATTACACATCCTTTTTTTTTAAACGACAAATTTGTGCTTTATCTGATTTGTTTCCATGTTTGGTATTTGTTTTGTTTTTTATTTTTATTTTTTTTTGTGTTTGTTCTTTAAAATGATATGCAGTTTTGATGATTTTTTTTTAATATACTTCTTTAACGTAGGCTGGTTTCGTCAATGTGATGTCATTTCACATACAACAGATGTGGATATAGGGATCTTTATAAAGGACTATAGGGCAGAACTAGTCAACTTATTAGAAAGTAAAGGCCTTGTCCTAACTCATCATTTTGGGAAGGTAAGAGATTTGGTTTGCTATTTGAAAAATTAAAAAAATGTAAATTGAATGATGCATTCTGTCTTTTCAGATTATATGATTAATGAAAAACATGCAATGTTTGGAACAAAACAGAATTAAAAGATGATTGTTTAGATTAAAATTGCAACAACAAATGTGTAAAATTTGGCTTCTTTTCTTGTGCAAAATTGTAGAAAACTGTGTACCTTGCATTTTTTATTTTTTTCAAAACACAGTTTGGGTGAACTTGATCAACTATCACCTCTTACGTTGACATTTGTAATTTTTGGTCTTATCTACTCAATCTTTATGTCATCTATGGGTATATTTTTTTTGTCTTATTTCCTTCATAGATAGATTAAGTATGTTTTCTCTGTACAAATACATTTTTGAGTTTAAGCTCCTCTACATTTTTTTCAGTGAATTAAAGAGTTTTTGTTTTTCTAATCCCAATCAAGACCTGTAAAATCCTAAAGCATGAGTTATGACCATCAAAGTCCTGTCTGTAGCACTCACATGGTTATTTCATAATTATCTTAAGATATTTGATTCCCTTTTTACAAAACCAGATAAAAGAGTATGTCTGCAAATATTTAATATGATTTAGCACCTTTTCTTACGAATTACAGGTTTCTGACAGCTTAGAGCTTTCCTTCTTATATGGAGACCTCAAATTGGATATCTTCTTTTTCTATCAATCTTCAAAATATATATGGAATGGTGGGACTCAAGCAAGTACTGGCAATAAATACAAGTAAGTTGGGCCCCAACTTTTATATGATTACTAGCTCCGAGTCTCCTGTGATATTAAATATGTAGCAACTTTGACACCCCTCTTTTGGATGATGAAGAAAGGAGTTACATAAAAATATTTTCATTCTTTTTGTTAGTTTATTGCAGACCTGCCTTAGAATTTTTCACCATGGAATAATGACAAGCTCAGAAACCTTGTCTATATCAGAATACAGAGCTATACTGAATGAACATTCATCAAAGACCGATGTATGTGTTTTGTGATATATGCTTAAAAGGCAAAGTAAAGCGAGTCATTCGGATTTTTTTTTTGGCAAATTCAGATTTTTTTACAGAATTATTCAGATTTTCTTTCCGGGAAGAATGGCAGGTCTGTTATTGCCCTAGAGTGAAATGCTGAGCACTTGTTTTTATCGTGGTTTTTTATTTCATTTATTCACATCAGGCAGGGATTTGTGGATAATAATATAAGACATTTTTGTTTCCTCTGGACTTTTTATAAAACTAAGTTATTCCAGGGATGTAATTCACTCAGATTAACTTTGATTTCAGACCTTCCTGTTGCTTCTGATTTCATCTTTTACCATCGTATAAAATATAATTTTTTTTTATTTGGCTTGATTATTACTTTGTGTTTACTTCCTGTTAAAACTTTTAAGTGTTTCCACAACTAAGTTTAAGTCTAAATACACAAGCCCCTTGATATTCAGCCTCAGTTACTTTGAGTTTAAAGGCTCTTATGTCTCTATGTTTATTAGAGACTCTAGGCGCTGATCGCAGTTCAGACATAGACTAGTGGCTAATTACAGTTCTAAGACTGGAACTGAAGGAATCTTTAAAACTGAAATCACATTCTAAAAATTCAATCTATTTTCGATTCCCATGCTTCTTTAACTCTAGATGTTTCTTGCTGTTCAAAACTAATTACTTAAGACGACTAGATTTCTGTTTACCTGCATTTTCTCAGTTTTTTAAGGCCTTGATATAAGTTTGGATATACAAATAAAGATTTAGAACATTTTTCATTGTGGAAATTGACAAAGTCTTCTAGTTTCAACATTTGATCTAGTTCTAGATCAAGATTGTTAGATCTTATCTCTTCTAGAATATAAATTGAATATAAATTTTACAGGCCCAATTTAGATGTTGATCTAGATCAAGATTCAATTGAGATTAAGTGAGGTCTAAAAGATTTTGAATGTTACATTTCTATATCTATATCTAGTCTCCGTAAAATAAGAGTGCAGATGTGGGTCTGATTTAGACAGATTAGAGATTTGAGCTGTAGAAAGGGTTAACCTTAATAAAAATTAGAAAAACTCCTGAGCCATCTCCTCCTCTGCTTCCAGTAGCAGTGAATTTATTCATAATCTTGGTTGAGAAAAGTTTTTCATTTACTTAGATAATTCTCAAAAACCTGCCAAAAAGAATAAGATGTCCTTAGATCTGAGAATTCATTTTCATAAACCTTAAGTATTAAGTTCTATGCCTTTGAGGTGCAGACCAAATTGGTGCATAAGTTTTCTAAGTCATTTTCAGATTTTTTTTTCAGCTCTTGGCCATTTATATCCCTATAATTTATCACTTTTGAATACATTTCAAATATTCAATCTATCACATAATGGAACTAAATGTACAGTCATAGTAATGCACCTTTCTCAGTTAAGGTAAGTTATTAGATGTTTTTATGGTTTAAACTGCTAACTTGCATACAACTTTATTAAACTCACTTCTGTTTTCCAAATTAACCCTGGGCTTGCTATATCATCTTTTGCTTTACAGATATATCTTCCCTCATTTTAAACTGTGCTGGACAGAGTTTTTAGAGTTGTGGGTGCGTGTACCCTGCCCCACAGAGCCATACATTCATGCCAATTATGGATCAAGGTGGATGGTGCCTTTACAGACATGGGACTGGAAATCCAGCCCCAATAATGTTATTGAAAATGGACGTTGGCCTCAAGAAGAGTGGGATGATGTCATCCAGTTGTATGAATGAAATTGCGTTAAAATATGTTGTATAAAACAGAAATCACAATTTTGATTGTAAATAAAGAAGTTGTTATGTCTTTGTGTATCCTTATTATATAAGTTATTTTAAATAAAAGTCACTCTTTTTTCCAAATCTGAGCTTATCCTATGTTGTCAGTTTACTACACCTTGGTTCTTGAACATATGAAGTTTGAAAACCCATTTGTTTACTGCACATGAAGACCTTAATTAGTCTGAGAAATTTGTCTTATTGTCAATGTCTTTTCTTATTTTCTTTGTACATGTAACTTATTTATTTTTTCCTCTTCTGTTTGTTTGAATTGTTAATGGACTATGTTTTAGACTATAGACTAGTGTCACTATGTTAAACGTTTGTAAATAGACTATTGTAAAGAGCTTCGAGCCTACAAGTAGGAAGAGGCGCTAGGAAATAACTTCATTATTATTATTATTATTACTTTTAGTGTGTTTTGAAAAAAAAATCTTTTGAAATGTGTTATCATGTTTGATGTGTCTTAGTCCAAATGAGCTGGGTGTCTCCTATATCTCTTTTTCTAAGGAGTTGTTCTTTTGAACAATGCTTTTCTTAAGCTTGTAAATGGGGAAACTTGCATTTATACAGACATCAGAAATTTTTTCATAGAGATGTCAAATTTTCAACTGTTTAAGATAATAAAGGTTAGAAGAAGAAAGAGAGGATCATGTACTTATGAATTCTCCTTTTGTAAATTAAATTTTTTTTTTACTCTTCTGACACATTAGTTTTTTATACAAACGATGAGATATTTGGAATGTAATTGCCCCTTCGAAGTAAGTAGCACAGAATGGCTATAAATTTCTTTTATCATTAGGACCAACTTCCAAATCATCTTCATAAAATTTCAAAAAAAAAAACATAAAGTCTATAATGCAAAAAAAAGTTAGGGTTACAAAGTTATTTTATGGCAATAAATTTGTGTTAGGTGAGTATTTTTTCTTGTTTTTACAAGAGTTGGTTATAAATGAAGACTTACTTCAAGGTTAAAGGAAAAAATTTAAATGATCATTTTGTCATCATTTTAGTTTGCCTTTAATTGATAATAATGCAAGGTGCAGCACAGATACATCACTAGTATTGAATATAACTACTATTATTAGAGTTAAGAGTTTGGTTGAACAAAGAAATGTTTTGGATTTTAAAAAAAATTAAAAAGAAAAGAAGAGGATGGGATATGACATTATAAAATGTTTGGTTTAACTGACCTTTTTACTCCTCATCGGTTGCCTTTGCCTCTCTACTCAATACATTTTATCATTTGAATGAAGAATTTAGTAATGTTTTAATGATGATATACTTATCTTAATTAAATTTCAACTAATTTCCAATTTTGTTCATTATCTGCACTTGAGAATTTATTGGATATACATGTGGAAACAATGGGCCTAAGTCTGTGCAAAGTGCTTCCCACTTACTGTTTTAACAGATTGTATGAAAACATTGTTCCAACTGCCCAAGGTGCCGCATACTGCTTTTTTTAATCCACATCTTGTCTTCTTCTAAGGACATTTTGTTTCTCTCTCTCTCTCTCTCTCTCTCTCTCTCTCTCTCTCTCTCTCTCTCTCTCTCTCTCTCTCTCTCTCTCTCTCTCTCTCTCTCTCTCTCTCTCTCTCTCTCTCTCTCTCTCTCTCTCTCTCTCTCTCTCTCTCTCTCTCTCTCTCTCTCTCTCTCTCTCTCTCTCTCTCTCTCTCTCTCTCTCTCTCTCTCTCTCTCTCTCTCTCTCTCTCTCTCTCTCTCTCTCTCTCTCTCTCTCTCTCTCTCTCTCTCTCTCTCTCTCTCTCTCTCTCTCTCTCTCTCTCATTCAAATTGTGTGACTTTTTTGCTCCCTGTGATAAAATACATTTTTTGCCAATTTTATTTTGGAAACTTTTTTCTTTCATATGAACACTATACAAATATGAAAAAATAGGATATATTGAAGAGCAGTGTAATTCTATTGTATCGAAAGTTATTATACTGCTGATAAAATGTAAGCCATAATCGGAAAAAAGGTTTTTTAGGATTGTTGAATAAGGTTTTACTTTATTTTTATAATAATCTACAAATTAATTCCCACTTAGATGTTATAAAAATGATGTGCACCTGTAATTGTTTTAGACAAGTTTACTCTACATAATGTAGAGTTATTTATCATCCGATTTATATTTTTGCCTGTGGTTTTTTTTTTTTATAATCAAAGTGTTAATGCTACTTTTGTCTCTGTTTATGATTACTTTTGAGGTGATAACCTTTACATTACATTTTAGAATAACATAATGTCTAATATGTTTTGACCTCGAAATTGGGAATGCAGAAGTCAGGAATAATTTTCAAGAAACGGAAATTCTTCTCTATATTTTATACTCCTATTTGCAGAAACATTCAAGACTTACCTGTAAGGTGATAATTTTTTCCAATTTTTATGATCAGATATTTTTTAAGCAAGTTTAAAAAAGACAAACTTTAAATTCCTGAAATAGATAAAAATTCTGACTCTTCAGTTCCAAATAAGAGTTTTTTAGGAGGTAGTTGTAGGAGAAAATGAATTACCCGTTAGATCTTGCACCATTCATGTCCATAGCTTTCATTATCTGAAATTGCTGACCTGATAGAAATGAAAGTCAACTAAGTGTTAACTCTTTCAAAGTAGAGACTGAAGTGGGAACCAGGGTTTTGAAAAATCTTAAATTTTGTTTCGAGTCTCCTAGTAGCAATTTAAATATGGACAATATACAAGGTTTATTTCATAGAATCTCTGTATGAAACGTTTAACACTGTCAAGACTATCAAAATCTTCTGTGTCTAAGACTGATGATGAGGCAAGTCTTGCTCAACATAGAGTTGAGTGAAAGGATTTCTTTGTAAGTAATTCAGAAAGTTAATACGCTCGGCTGATGGACTTGGAAAGGGGTCCAGCCTTTTCTTAAAAGAATGTCTTACATGTTTTGTAGCATAGATCTTTTTATGTCTGGCATCTTAGAAGCAGTTTTTGTAAGAACAGTATAACCAAATATCTTAATTGTTTCAACTTTTTCTGCTGAGGATGTTGACTTTGAAATGACTTGATTGGCAATGTCAGATGATGCTTTCTTGAGCAGAGCTGCCAACACTTGGAAAAATGTTTGTAATGCCATAGAAGTTCTACTAGTATGTCTGTCGCCATTTCTCTGCTTTAGGAGGGAAAAGGGTGGAAATGAGTAGGATGTAAGCAAGGGCCAGTTTACAGAAAATAATCATTGTATTTTTCTTATTTCTTCAGGGTCATACTTAAAGGAAAAATGTGTCTTAAATTGCTTATTCAACTTTTAGGAAAACAGGTCTACTTTTGTCTTAAAGTACAATGTATCAGTGCCATACTCAATTGTGAATCCAGTTTCCACTCTGTATTAATATTATTGTTTCTATTTTCATAGTCAGTGCCAGTGCTTTTCAGAACTTGCAATTCCTGCAACTGAAAGCTAGAGATTCCTGGGGTTACACCAGGGCCATGCTAGTTGATTAAGGGAATTCAATTTTGCTGATTTACTTGATCCTATTTTGTTAAGGCATGCCAGCAATGCTGTATCATCCACAAATCTAAACATGTTTGTGCTAATTTTTTTAACAAAATTGTTAATTCAAAAGAAAGACTTGATGGGTTCACTGCAAACTGAAGTCAAATATTGTGATAGTGTCTGAAATTGTCGTGACACATTCATTATGCTCTACAGCCAAATCCAATAAGTTGTAGACATAGCCAGTCAATATGTGAACAATGCCTGGCTTTCTAATTTTTTTGAAGCATCGATAACATTGTACCAATCCATTTTTGTAACAATTGTACTTTTGAGTTTTCTTTGCAGTAAAAAAATTAGCTATTTCTAGTCTTACAATCATTTGGCACATAAAAGTAAGCCTAAACAAGACCCATGCTAGCCATCCGCTAATTTTCGGCTACTAGGCTGAGGGACAATTCTTGTTCATTTTTTTTTTTATTTAACATTTTGATTAAAATCTTTTAAGTTTAAAATTATTTGATATGTTTCGGCAGTCTTGACTATTGAATACATGTATATCTGAAATATACTTGCCGCGTCCATTTTCAGATTTCTTTAATAATATCTGAATTTCAGCAGTAGCTATTACATTTCTGTCTTTGTTCATATAAAAGTTTGAGTCTTAGCCCCCTTCCATGAGTATGGCTGATTCAATGCTACTTAAGTACCTTTGTGATTTGTCATTACAGTAAAGCCACTTAAAACCACAGGTTCTGATCTGATTCATGTATGCCTTATGAGGCAAAGCTAAATTTTGACTATCTGGTTGCTGTAAAGGTGTCTTTTGTTTTTGTTGGGCATTTCCAAGGCAAGAAATTGCCTAATATTTTCTTTCATATCCTTTTTTTTCTCTTTTGCTAATATTATGATAGCTTCTGCTGCCTTTGTGGCAGTGATCAAGGCTTTGCTTATGTTCATTTGCAGTGTTGTAAGACACATATATAGACATTAGTACTATATTTTTGCAGCATTTTCCATATATTTCTATTTTAGTTTGATATGGAGTGCCTCAGAGTTTTAATCTTTTTTTTCATCTTGTCCATGTTAGGTAGTTCAGAGAAGTGTTTATGATGGTCGCTAACACCTATGAAATTGCCTCATTGACTTTGTTAACACCAGTCTCCCTCATTTTGGTTTCTTGTGTCCAATATTATCTTATCTGAGGATTGTTGTGTTTGGATTTCCTGAATAAAGTTATATGATGTGGAGAGTCCAGTCTTGGAGTAATAGCATCCTATTTTTTATCTTAAGTGTATGAGTTAAGGGATACCCTGCAATCTCTATCTCAATCTCAGTTTAGGGCCACGCTGTTTTCCATATGTTTGTGGCTTCTGCAAAAGTTAATTTGCATATGTTAAAATTCAATCCCAAATTTGGTACTGCATATTATTAGAGCATGAATTCTTTTTCTAGTCTTAATGAAAATTTAAAGCTATATAGTCTTGTAACACATATCTGTTGTCTTTAACTTAACTTCTTTATTTGCCGTATTTGGAAGAGAAAATGATAAAGCCATAAATGTGTGAATCATTTTTTTCCAAACTATAAGCATTGTTGACATTTAATTTATGTTTTCAGGAAAGTTGATTGTATCCAAAATTGAAATAATCCTAACTAAACATTAGAATGAGACTAGAAATCATCAGCAGGACTGGAATATTTTCATTTGTTTGTGTGTATTGCTAAAATATTGAAGTCCTAAAATTATTGTATATCATTACTTCAATGTTTTTTAATCTCCATGTTACCACTCTTTAACTTTTGCATATTTCCTCTGCTTTATGCTTGATATGTTGCTTTTTATATAATAAACCTAATGTAGATAAGTCTGAACCAATGTGTAAAAGCTCTTCACCTACCTCAGGGTAAAAACATTCCATTTTTTTTTCGTCTAATAAAATGGCAATGTGCATCCCCAAGGAGGAATGGTTGTGTTTCATGACAAAGAGAATTTGCACTGTTGGGACCATATTGGGAAATATGACTTTGTTTTGCTTTTCTTTGAAAAACATTGTAAGTTATTGAAAGGGAGCTGTTACTTTAAAACTATTATACATGTGTATATATATATATTTTTTTTTTTTTTTTTCCTTGGTTTTTGATTGCGTAGAACATTACATTTAAAATATTAGCTTGATTTCTCAAACTCGGCGCTGATTTCCAAAATGCAAATTCCCAATATGTGTGAAATTCCAATATCAAGTGTTAATGTGTTAAATAAATGGACAGGACAGAGAAGCTTTATTTAGAGCTAAACTTCAGGCAGTGCTCAGCAGATTTTGCAAATGTAGTCCTAAGCATATAACTATATTTTCCAAAACAACTATTTAAAATTGCAACAAAGCTCACAGCACAACATACTTGTATTATTTTGAAACCTGAAATAAACTTATATTTAACTTTTCAAGCCCTTTGAAACCAAGTACTTGTATTATTTTGAAACCTTTAATAAACACACATATATATATATATATATATATATATATAACTTTTCAAACCTTTTGAAACCAAGTTAGCCTCATTGCAAAGTTTAAAACTATAGCGACATCATCTTTATATGTACTAAGCAAAATAGTTCTCAGTGGATAGGCTGAAGGACACAAAGAGTTTTAAAGGAAAGCATTTATAATATTCTTTTAGCCCTTTCGTGTAAACATTATATACCTAATTATAGCCTCCCAAGTTATAGCATTGAAAAATGGCAAGTAATTGTGTAACTTTACATTTAGTTTTTACTCCCAAATTCAGCGAGTTAATTTTTTTTGCATATTATACTAAGTGATTTTACTCACACAGTCGAGTCCACTTATTTCGAAGTCCTTCGGATCAAAAAAGGACTTCGAATTATCAGAATACACAGAGAAAGAGAGTTAAAAAAATGTGGATGACAGATTATAAATGTCATACAAGTGTGTAGGGGGTGGAGGTGGGCCTAACCCCTTTCTCTCTTGTAGCTTATTGCAGATGCTTGTCTGTAACGTAGGTGGGCACACACACACACACACACACACACACCACACCAGAATCACTTGCTGCGGGAGCATAGCACTACATGTACTTTGTTTTACTAGCTTGGACAAGTGCTCTCACTGTGTCAGAATAAAAAAAATCACACCAAAATTGCTTCGAATTAACCGGATCCTTCTTTCAAAATTTGAACTAACCGATATTTTTTAATAAAGCTTAAATAGAGAAATATTCGGAAAAATTAAATGACTTCAAAATATCCAAAAATTCGAACTATCCGTATTCGAATTATTTGGACTCAACTGTATTAACAATTGTTTGTACATTTTGTCATTTAAATTTTTGATGTTCACAAGTTTTGTTTTTTTTTTAGTTAATGTAAATGGTATGCAAGCCTGACATTGTTTTTTTTTTTTTTTTTTGCCTCTACAGGACAATTTTTATCTTTTGGAACAGGTATCTTTTATTGTAACATTTTGACTTCTATCATCAGGTATTGTCTTTTTACACATGTGTGAACTTACTAAGTCTTAGCAAACACACATAGCTAATAATGTGGCTTTTTTTTCATCATTGTGAAAAGATAGCCAGATACAAACATTAATGGAGGGGATTCTAGATATGTTCAATAGGGTGAAACTTTTCTTGATACTATCTTTTCAAACACCACAAGTTAAAATGTGCCATTTACTGATCATCGCAGCCCTTTAATTTGAATATACACTTTTCATGCCCGGCTCTTCCATGGCACACCTACAAAAAAAAATTGGTGCTGGAAAATATTGTTGCGTTTCAACTTTCATGTAGCTGTTCTTCATTATGTTTCAATTTTTAATTGAAACTCATTTCCATTTAGACTTAATAATGTTCTCCGAATACCCATCTGATGAAAGTTTCATTTTGATATGGAGTTTATTCTATTAATTATAAAAGTGATTAAAAGATTGGATAGCTATGAAAAATATTTGTATCAAATTTGCATTTTAATTTCTCAGTATAATTTAACTACAGTTTTACATCACATCTTCAAAATTTGTTACATAAGACACAAAAGTTATAATGAACGTCTTTTTGATATTTGAAAAATATATTTCTTTGGAATAAATGAACACTATTTATATAACTGTGAGATGGATTTGTTTTTTATTTTGTCGCTGCTGTTCTGTTCTCTTTTTTTTTCTTCAATCTGCCTGCAGCTAAAACTGATAACTTAATAGTGCAACCTTTTAAATTCATACTAGATGCACTTAAATTTAAAAACAGTAACAGTTGATATATTATCCATGCTTCAACTTAATGTTACAAAAAACAGAAATAATGATATTAAGACTGCAAAAATTGTCTAAGGAATGGAAATATCTCTGTTTACTTTACTTTCTGTTTCACAAACACAACATCAAGGCTAAATTCTGTTTTTTAGAAAGCACCAGTGTGTCAAATGAAATCATTGCCTTGTTCTGTGCTTGCTCATTGTGAAGGAAACAGATTGGCTGGCACTTTATCCATACAATTTAGTGTCCTTCAACTGTCTTCTATTTGCAGGCACTAAGTGGACCGGCTTACTATATCATCGGCCTAAGGCTAAAATTAAAAGTTAGAAATCAAAATACATTCTAGCACTTGTTATTTATGTACCATCATTGCAAAAAGGATTGGAATTGAATAGCAAAAAGACAGAAGTAATGGTAGTCAGTCGAAACAATGAGCATGCACAGATCAATAACTTCATTAAAGGAAATAAACTCAAGCAAAAGTATCAATTCAAATACTTGGGTACTTTAATATCAAATGATGGACACAACTGCACTAAAATTGCATCAAGAATAGCGCATCCAAAAAAGAGTTTTCAGAGAATGAAATCAATTCTTATAAATAACTGCATATTGATTCACACAAGAAGATCAGCCCTAGAGGCTACATGTATTTTGAACCCATTCTGATGTATGGATATGTGAGGCCTGGATAATTTCAAAACATTTACAAAAGAAACTGGAGGCAACAGAAACATGGTTCCTATGGAGTATGCTATGAATCTTATGGACTGCAAAGAAATCAAACTTCACGAGAAGCTAACACAACAAGATCACTAATAAATAGAATAAGTAAATGCCAAGCAACCTTTTTTGGCCATGTGATGAGAAGAGAGAAATAGAACATCATGTAACAACTGGATTGATCAAAGGAAAATGCAGCAGGGGAAAACAGTGTGAAAAGATGTTGGATGGAATAACAAATTGGCTCAAAGTAGGACGAGTGACAGAAGCACTGAAAGCAATGAAGGATAGAGATGGGTAGAGGATCATGATCGCTTACACTAACAAACAAGGCAATGATTGATTGATCCTCATTGCTCAAATCATGTCATAGTTTCAATTCCAAGAAATTTCTAGAATATAAGATACAAATTTGTCTCACAATCTAGTTAATTGTTAGTAATGTTTTTACATTTTTTATGAAAACGAATAGAGAATTCTTTTTTCCTTTTTTTAAAATTTATGAAACCATAATCAGGAAGATTTCTTCAGTGGTGCACTGAAATTATTTTGTTCTATGTACTAGCTAATAATTTTGCATTACTCCAATCCCTATTGCATTCCACATATGATATATGTAGACTAAATTTTACCCCTCCCTTCTTATTCGCTGCATTGATAAAGTTACATGTACTTGCCATTTAAGAAAAGAGAATCTGAAATTCAGTTCGAGCATTGAACTTTTTAATAATAAAAAAACAATAACAACAACATAGTAGGGGAATTGAGAAACCTGAGCAGATCTCCTTTAGACTACTTTGCGAAAGTAAAAAATTCATAGTAATATGCTTTTCACTTGTTTTAACTGAATTTCCGACCAGTCAACTTTACTTTCTAAACTATGGACTAAATTTTTTTAGAAAGTCAAAGTTCATGAGAGTTTTTTGGTAAGATTCACACTTTCTGAGATTCTCAAAAATGATGTCGCCAATAAAACAATTTTTACTAACCAAACAGGCTCAAATTGATAAGGAAGGCTCAGGGGAAAAATTTTAAACCCCTTACGGTTTATTCACAAAAAAAGTTTACGGCTTAAATCCTTGACTCAGGACTAGGGCAGTATAGTAATGAACGCAAGCTTAAGCTTTTAACTGCATGAATGATATTGGAAGAAGACATTGATCGAGATAAAGGCTCCATTACCATTTCTTGTATTTGTAAGATACCTTGTAATACCTTCAATGGATGGCAACATAACTAAGCAGACATGAATCATGATTCACATTCTAATTTAACAATGTCAATCTCTTTCAAGCACAAAAGGCCTAAGTGTACAGACCAGTACAAGTTTTTGGAAAATTTTGGTCTCAAAAGGCCATGGTGTCCTTCATGTCTGCCTAACACAAAAAAATGGCTTCTCTATCTTAACTCCAATGAAGTAGTAAATTGATCAATTTAAAGTTTGTGCAAAAGTTGCTTAACATGTTTACATTTCAATCTGACTGACCTATGATAAGATTGTCTCTGCAAGTTTGTGAGGACAGACCCTTTGAAAGCTAACTGTTTCACTTAAAACAATGACAAAAATGCCATTACCAATAAATGATTTTGGGTTAAAAGAGGTAATTTATTTTTATAACTTTTATAGACCGACATGGAAGTAAACTTTCCTAAGATGGAATGTATATGATGTTCTTAGCTTTCTAGTTGCATGTATAAGAAAATGTTAAGGCCTCTTATTTGAGAAAATTCATGACACAGATTGTTATTGAACATTTAAATAAAAAAAATTAACCTAACTATTTTGAGTTTAGTGGAGTCCACAGTATCTTGAGGGAAACATCAAACTGACATCATGTAAAAAAAAATTAACAACATAAAGAAAAGATCAAATGATGATAAAACAATACATAAGTGTTTGTACATTGATGTTTACTCAAAGGGTAATGATCATGTACAAAATACATGTATAAAATAACTCACTTCCAGGACGTCAACATAAATAAAACAAAAGTTAATTCATTCAATGAAAATGATTAAAATAAAGAAAGTATATTTCCAAAGTAAATATAAAAATAAACAACTGAAAAGATAAACACTTTTTACTTGTTCCCTTATACATTAAAAGGGTATAAAAACTAGTCATATGAAATAAACAATTTAATAAAAAATCAATAAATATAATTACCAATAAAACTGCCATTATTTAAAAAAAAAACTGATTATTTGGAAATATAAAATGAGTGTAGTAATGTGGATAAGTAAAGGATTAAATTAAACACAATATTCCTCTTGGGTTAACAGAAGAAAATGCTAAGGTTTTCAACAAAGAAAAACAAGAGATTTATTAATAATTTAAAGTATTTTTTAATATCAATCAATGAGATGTACATTGAGGAGGAAAAAAAATCAAACACAACTAAAAATACACATATTTTTAATTTTTTTTTTTCAAAATTCACAGTACACACTAGAAATAAAACATATTTTTAAACCATTTTCAATAAGATTGATTTATTTAATTCATTAAAATCTCAAGCTTTACAATTATGTGACCACTAAATAATTTCTGATTTTCATTCTTTTTTTTTTGTATTGCAACATTTGAAAGCCTTTCTAGCATCCAAAAGCAGCACAGGTTCAGCAAAATCTTGAAATTAAAAATAAGATGCAGAAATGTGAAAATAAAATTGAAAGACGTGTACTTGTTGGTTATATTGAAGTCTCTTCTTGAATTCACTCTGCACTTTAATGTTGGAAGACATTTACTAACTTGGACATAATTTTCTTAAGCGTTGTACAAATCATTGTTATAGTGTTAACTGCTTTTTTTAATAACCTAAGAAATTAAGTTACCTTGCCAAGTATTTGCATAATTTGGGATGATTTTTTTTTATGCAGTACATAATATTAGCATAACTTGTATCTTGGTTTTGCATAAATAATAATAAAAAAAATTTGCATAAATCTGTAGGGCACATAAGAAAGTACACAAATTGAAAAATTGCATGAAAATTTCATTCACTTTTGCAACTTCATTTGAAACGAGTAACAAAATGATAATACACATTTGGTTGGCACAGAAAAAAGCTTTAAAAAAAATTTTTCTTTACAATACTAAAATGCACTTAATCAAGAGCAAATTCATCTAGGATAATTAGATTGCACTTTAAGGTAAATTTCCTCTTAGGCTGCATTCATATGAATGCACTTTTACTTTTTCAAAAATATTCAATAATTGTGACATATAGTTTCGGCCGACAAGAATTGTATTTTTGTTTTTAATCAGATGTGTTAACACGTCCATTATCAGTAGGTCTTGATAATACCCATAAATGCTCATGAAATCTAAGAAGAAATTCCCTATTATTTGTGACATTCAAGACAACAAAAAACTTTTTTGAGAATCTTTTAAAGGCAAGAAAGTTCCTGAAATATTCTAGAACAACTTGAGGACAGATGAGAACTTTTGTATGAACTGCAAAATGCACATAGCAAAACTAATGTACTATCACATCTCTTTTCAGATTTAAAATGCAACGCAAAACAAGTTTATGTGTAAAATGATTTAAGTGGAGAGTAGTTTTCAGCAAGTAACATTTAACACATCACACTTCAAATATCAGATACTTCAGTCACAGATCATTTACACTGGCATAAAACTAGATTTCTTTTTGTCTCAAGTAAAGTAAAATTGCTACGCAATGTAAAGGAACTTTGGTATCATCTCCTAATAAGAAGCATTATTGGCTTAAAGACATTAAATGTTGATACTAAATGATTTGACAGATAGTAGCTGAAAAGCTTGCACTATCGATATGGCAGAAAAAAAAAAGTAAAAGCCTGCTTCAAATAATGCAGATTCCTTTGCTATTCAACTACAGTGCCCTCCACTTATTCGACATCTCATTAGTTGACATTCCTCTTAAATCGACATAACTAAAAAGTTCCGAATAAATTTTTTTAATTAGTACTAATAATTTTGCCGCAGATCGACAGTTTGGTTCACTAATTTCTCCTAATTCAACGGAGTTTCCACTATGTTCCTGTGAGAAGAAATAAAAGGCGTGTTGGTTGGGCAGGGAAGAGCGTCCAGAGACAAGCACTTTTGTGTGTGTGTGTGTCTGTTAGAGAGAGAGAGAGGGACTGGTGCCTCAAGTTTCAAGCCCAAAGCTAGTACTGCACGGTCTTGCCCACACAGCGTTTGGGATTAGAGGATCGGAGATGTGTGCCTTGGTTCTAGATCTAATCATCTAGTATTTATTACCATATTAGTATTAAAAGTGAGGCTAAACTGAGTCCTCCTTACGTCCCTTTATTGTAGAGTTACAAGCAGACATAAAGAGTCATTATTGAGATTTAAAAATTTATACATTTCAATATTATGTCCTAATTTGACTTTTTCTTAATTCAACGCAATTTTGTTGGTCTCTTTAATGTGGATTTAACAGGTGTGCACTGTACTGACCCGAAATGTGCAAAAATAACCAAAAAAAAATCCCACTACTTGTGCTCCTTGCTGCCTCCTCAGTCAAAATTCAAGGTGAGAATGTTATAGTTTCAGGCGTGACTTCATAAGGTTCCCTTGATCAATTTCCCACTGGACACTATAACAATTCACAGCCCAGAAATTTAAACTTACAATAGGCTAGGTTTGCATTGTGTGTGGGATTTTCTTCTTTGATATATTGATTTAGGCACAGTAAGAAGTCAATTTCAAGCTTCCTCAAAACTTCAAACAAATGGATCAAAAGTTGTTTTAGATAATAGAGCAAATGTTTGTTTTTAAGGCTTCATTATAATGCAAACCTCCTGACTTTTGGTCAAACTAATAGAATCATTGTAAGGGTAATCACTCCTACCCAAAAAGAACAAAAGCAATCAGCCTCACCATGAATGCTTTCGTCAAAAACAATTTCCTCCACAATGGATCATCAAAAGTTTAGACTTTAACCTCCTCAAACTGTTGCACCTCCCTAGTAGGTTTCATATTCACTTATTTAGTTCATTTGATTCAATTTCCAAGGTAATTCACAGCTGAAAGATGCCCTTACTTAACTGATTTAATCACTAGATCAGCAAACTTCTGAGAGTTAAAAAAGAGGAAACTCTTCTATCTTGATTTTCGCTCTTTTTTTTTACTTTATGATTTTGTACATTTTGTATATCTTTGTCTCAAGGCTGGTACAAATTACAACCAAATAAAACAGATCTTTTCACATATTATTTTTTAGGTTGATTTTCTTTTCTTAGCATAACTAATGTGAAAAAAGGATATTCTTTCAGCTCAATTCTCTCAAACTCAAATTTCATATATTTCAAACCACATGAATTTCCAAAGCACATATTTGCAACAAAAGGACGGCACTTTGTAACAAAAAAAAAAAAGTTAAATCAATGGCAATCTGCAGGCTTGCTTTCATCAAGACTTCTGGTGATCACATGTTACCTGGACAAAATCACAGCAGATATGTGTGTCTGTCCCAATACTTCGGCAACCAGAAGCTGATACCATCATCACCAGCACTGGCAAGGACCCCATGGCTATATGCCACCTGTAAACAACAAGAATAAAAAAAACCTCCCATAAGTCTTTCAAGGATTAGGCATTCGATTTTTCAAATGGGTCAATCAGGTGAAAAATTATTCTTGCAGCTGAAATTTGTATGAATAAGAATATTTTTCAAATGATATGAGTAATAAAGCGATGTAAAAGACTGTCACCTCAAAACATTTAAACACATGGCAAAAAAGGGGGCATTTTATAGGAAACATAATACTTTTATAGAATAAAAAGTTGCACGGGGAACATCACCCAAATTTTTTCTCGTTGTACGAGCCAATTCATCATGTTTAAATAGATCACAATGGCAGCTTTTCAAAATAGAAGGCAGTACTGCACTTATATATAAGCTGGAAATCTCAATAAACAGAAGTCTAATTATTTGAATATCCCATAAACCAAACTTTGCGAGAGGATATGTTATTTTTTTTCCTCCTTGGCTTTATTAGAATTGGACTCATATTTTGAAGTCCTTCTGGTTCAGTTCCCTTAATTCAAAGACAATGCCACCCCATAAGGCATTACAAAAGTACTAAATGTATCTCTCAAGCAGATAGCAAAGCTAATTCCAGCTCAAGAAAGGTTGATCAGTGCGCTAAGAAAGCAAGGAGGGAGCAGATGTACTAAGATAGGGGTGCCAGTTGTAACATAGATATTGGTAGCAACAAGGAAGGTGGGTAGTGTTGCTCATGAGTCAATGAGTCATAGATTCAATTGTAATTCGAAGTTTTAATGCATTCCCATACAATTCAAACCATGGTGTTTGCATTGTAATGTATAAGGGCAGTTTCATTGATACACTGGTTTTAATAAGTTTTCAGTTTTGTCCATAAGCCTCAACAAATATGTGTAGTAGCAACAACAGAGGCGACCAAATATTCCTATATTTTAACTCTAAAATGATACCTGGCAATAAAAAAAAAACAAAAACAAAAAATCCTGCTTTCTCAAATATAACAGATTTGTCAAAGAAAAAATTAAGGAATCCATATCCCACTATGCTTATTAAAGAAGAATTTAATTTGAACAAAATTCCAATGGCATGGAAGTGATAACTACAAACTTACATCAGCAACTTCTTTCTTGTGACTCTTAAGGGAAGCGAGAACACAAGGATCTCTTGTGGGTTCCAGGACTTTGACTGTCCCATCTCCTGAGCAGGTGAACACAGCACCAGATGTGTTTATCACACCTAGCAACCTCTTGGTGTGTCCTATGTTGTAAGACTGACACAAAAATACAGAGACAGGTGAGAGCTCAGACCTAGATGGGCATTACATTATTTGTGAAAAAGAGAATTTTTTATCAAAGGTAAGTTGAGTTAACTCTTCGCTGTTCAGTTGTCCTTCCTTCCCCATCTTCTTAGTTTTTCTGCCAATCTTAGTCATGATGCAACGGCTAGTTAATAATGGACCACTCTCTCTTTCCTTCCCTTCTCTCTATCTGGTAATCTACTTATCTTTGTCTGACTGTTTCTAGGTTTTTAACTGTCCATTTCCCACTCTGTCTATGTCTGTCTGTCTGTCTCTGTGTGTGTGTGTCTCTCTCTCACCCCCTCTCCCCTCTCTCTCTCTCCCTCTCTCTTCTTTCTTATTATAAAAATCATAAACATTATAAATAAAGCTATTTTGCATTCAGAACCAAGCTGTTCTGACTACTACATTACGATTAAAATGTATAGTTGTAATGGAAGACTTGAATGCATATTCCATAACTCTGCTGCAGGTGAATAGCATTTCTAAATTATCTCACAAATATCCAATCTTGCTGATGTGAAAGTCCTTCCAACTTTCCTTTACAACATCTCTCTTTAAAAACAAAAATAGAATAAATCTCATCCTTTATCTTGCACTTACCCCTATATGTTTGAAGCTTCCATCTGTGCCATCATGCAAGTGAAGGGTGCCAGTTCGATCTCCAAACCAGAGCTGGTTGTCATGATAACTAAGGCACAGAGGTAAACTTTCCAACTGAAAAGTAGATAAATTTTTGACCAACCTTTTTGAGGGCCTAAAATATTACATAATTATAAAGAAACTGATTAAATAAAAACAAAAGATTACAACTGATTTTAGTCATGGTTTGAATTTGCCATTATCAGCTTCTTTAACTTTTGACCATGAATGAAAATGTATTAGCAAGTGGAAAAATTTCTGAAAAGATGATCCTTGAGGTTAAGATTCATATTGCAGGAGAAGACAGTTAAAAGCAAAATTACAAGCAGGTAGTTCATACCTTGCCATTCAGTCAAACTTGGAAGCCAGTTAAATAACCTAATGTAAGAGGCTAACCTACATGATGTATGTATTGAAATAAGACAAATTCTATTCCTACTAAGGCTATAATGAAAAATATATTCAATGTGCATATGTTGATTTTATGCTCTGTGATTATTGATAATATATTTGGAAATTTAATATACACTGCATTAAATTCCACCTCTAGGTTTTATATTTCCACAAACAAAAGTATTCTGATTTGAGTGCTTTTAGCATTATCAGAGCCTTTTATATTCAAGAGTTAGGATTTTGAGTTCTGCTTAACAGATCAGTACATAAAGAACCCCAAGAGCTGGACTAGCTTCTTCCTTTTCTCTATAATTATGTGAACGATCACTCTCTCTTTACAACTTTTGAAAGAACATACAAGTTTGATTGATGTGCAAAGAAAATTTTGCCTTTGCAGTATTCCCTACTATCAGTATTTTGGTTACTGGACCTAGCAGAGTATATCAGCAACAAAGCCACACACTGCTAGTGGTTATGTCTAATGCTCACTGTGCAAAAGTAGAAGGACTACCAAAGACATCATGAGCTTTTCCAAAAAGTCTCCTGAGAAGGGAATACACCTTAAGGCACTAAAAAGTCCAAGAACTTGCAAAAGCTAGAAACTTAATAATAATAATGAAGTTATTTCCTAGCGCCTCTTCCTACTTGTAGGCTCGAAGCTCTTTACAATAGTCTATTTACAAACGTTTAACATAGTGACACTAGTCTATAGTCTAAAACCTAGTCCATTAACAATTCAAACAAACAGAAGAGGAAAAAATAAATAAGTTACATGTACAAAGAAAATAAGAGAAGACATTGACAATAAGACAAATTTCTCAGACTAATTAAGGTCTTCATGTGCAGTAAACAAATGGGTTTTCAATAGGGTCTTAAACTGACTTATAGAACTCGCCTCCCTGATGGAAAGGGGAAGGGCATTCCAGACAACTGGTGCACATTGTACAAATGCTCTATGGCCGTCTTTTCTTGATGGTTTGCATGGAACTGACAGCAAAGCTTTGTTACCTGATCGTAAGCTACGAGTGGGGACGTACATACCGACAAGATCTACAAGATAATTAGGGGCATAGCCGTGAACACATTTGAAGCATAAGACAGCAATCTTATATTTTATCCTAGTTTGTACAGGAAGCCAGTGTAAATGCCTAAACATGGGTGTTAAGTGATCTCTTTTACGTTTTTTCAAAATGAGACGAGCAGCGTTGTCCTGAATCAATTGAAGCCTCTTTAGTGTGTCCATGGGTAAGCCATATAGTAAGGAATTACAATAGTCTAGTCTTGATAGAATGAAAGAGGACACAAGAGTTTTCACAGCCCCTTCATTTAAAAAAGATCTAATCTGTTTAATTCTGTGTAGCTCTAAGAAGATAATTTGGGCCAAATGATTGATATGAGGGGTCATTGACAACTTTGAATCAAAATAAACACCAAGATTTTTAGCTTTTGAAGAGAACAGTATCTGATCACTATCAATGTACATGTGGTCAACAACATATGGAAAAGCTTTTCTATCAATGCTACATGCTAGAAGCTCTGTTTTGTCTTCATTCATCTTAAGTTTGTTAACAATCATCCAATTTTTAACATGTGATATACAACTCTCAAATTTCTTTACTAAGGTAGTAAAGTTTTCTGGACGAGAAGAGGAGTACACTTGGGTGTCGTCAGCGTACATGTGATAACATAAATCAAAACTTTGAATTAGTGTGCCTAATGGTTTTGTATATATGGTGTAGAGGACAGGTCCTAATACAGATCCTTGGGGAAACTCCATAGTTAAGGTCAAATACAGGAGAAGTTTGGTTGTTTATCGTTATACACTGAGTACGCCCACTGACATAAGACGAAAACCACTTTAAGACAACCCCTGATAATCCAAATGTTTTAGACAATCTTTCTAACAAAATACTGTGATCAATTGTGTCAAATGCTGCGCTTAGGTCTAACAAAGCAAGAATAGATGTATGGCCTTTGTCTGCAGCACATATGAGGTCATTTTGAACTTTTAGAAGAGCAGTTTCTGTGTTGTGAAATTCTCTATATGCAGACTGAAAGTTATCTAAAAGGTTGTTCTTTGTCAAGTGTTTTTTCAATTGCAAAAGGACCACTTTTTCTAAAATCTTGGAAAGGAAAGGTCTAAAATTGCTCAGCTCTTCAGGGGATAAATTTGGCTTTTTTAACAGAGGTAAAACGACAGCATGTTTGAATGAGACCGGCACTATCCCAGAAAGAAGAGACTGATTTATCATGGCAGTTATTGGCTCAATAAGGTGTTCAAGGTGGATAACTAACAATGGTGTGGGGATGGGATCTAAACAGCAAGATTTGGGTGGTGACGCCTTAATGATTTTCATAACATCTTCTTTTGTCACAGGTTCAAACATCATCATACAATCTCCATCAAAACAATCAAAAGAGGGAAGGGAAGAGGATGCAGCATCCATGGGTTTCCTAATTTTTGCAATCTTTTCAATGAAGAAATTACCAAATCTCTCAGCAAGTTTGTCTGCTGGAATTGTTTTAGGAATAGAACCCTGGCTGTTACCTCCTTTTCCAGACAATGTGTTTGCAACATTATAAAGAGCTTTAGATGTGAGACACTCCTCTAACTTATGGCAATAGTAATATTTCTTTGCTGTTTCGATGGCATTTTTCAATTTTCTATTTAAGTCTCTATAAATGTCTCTATGGACACACAAGCTTGTTGAGTGCCACTTTCTTTCTGCTCTCCTTCGTTCAGTTTTCAAGTTCTTGATGTGTCATGTCATCCAAGCTTATCTTTTTGAGACAAATTTCCTGATGTGATTCACCATAGAATGAAGTAGCAAATCAAGGCACAGAAATCTGTGTAACACCAAAGACAAAGAAAAGGATTGTCAGATAATTGTGATATATGGGAAGTTTCAGCAGATCTTTTCACATGGGAAAAACATCTTGATACATTCGCGAAAAAAAAAGGTCTGATATTTTGATCCCTTCAATTTACTTTAGATTATCACGAATGAACTTTAGCTGCAAATGAAAGCAGAATGGAAAAGGCTCTGAGAGAAAAATTGACAGATCTGACCAAAGATCTGGAAGAATACAGTAAAAAATGAACATCAGATAATGTCAATTTAGATTGGCTGCAGGAGATTTGTGAGATCATTAACCTTTGATCATTTGAGCCAACTTTCCAAATTACATGACAAAAGGATAAAGGCTTTACAATTTATGCATAAGAAATATAAATGCTTTCCTCAGAAAAAGCTTAGTTAACCAAAAGGGTAGGCACAACGGTCAAAAGCCCAACCATCTGGGTTCGATTGCAAGAAAAAGATAGAAAGAGGGTATTTTACAGATGTGGTCCCATTCTCTTAGAGTATCATTTTCAATAAGCTGGAGCTGCTTCTCTGAAAAATTCTTCCTTTCAAGATCCTTGTTGAGAATTTTACTGCTATAGACTCTGTAAGAATTTTTTTGACATGACTTCAAAATAGTATTCATTCTTCAAACTGTTACTGACACCAATCAAACTTTTTTACATCTAAATGGAGTATATTAAGTTAAGGTTATCAGCTTTAAGATGATTATGCTTCTTTTCACTCTAAATGAAAAGAAGCATTAACAGCATCTTAAAATTATTCAAAATTTAAACTTACACCTATTTCAAATTTTGAACCTGGACTTATGTTTTTGAATAGAGCCAGCAGAAACAAATATCTCAAAGTCACATATCAATTAAAAACATAAAAAAAAAAAACCACCACGGCTACAATTAGTTTCTAACACTTTGAAAAGAAACGGAATCCCTACCTTAATCATCTTAAATATTTTGTCAGCCCTCCTATCAAAGATGCTGATCCTTTTATCTTCACTGCCAGATATAATGTACTTCTCATTGCCTGTTATGCACACAACTGCTCTGTTATGAAAAGTACGAGGTTTGATCTCAGAGTCACGTCGATCAATGAAGAAAACTTTTTTGTTAAAGCAGCCAGCAAAAATATCATTCTCCTCTGCATATAATGACAAAACAGCAACAGCAGATTGGCATCTGTAGGAGGAAAAAGGGAAAAAAATCTTAATGAAGCATTAAGAATTAAGTTCAGTTCAGTGCAGATAGGATTTACTTGTGCCATAATGAATACAATGCAAAAAGTATGGCTGCATACTTAAAAGGCTTTTAAGAATCCACCATACTTTTTGCATCAGATGATGTTATTCATGATCTTCTCAAAATATAGACTGTGTACTCACACACATTTACCTATTTATACTCTTATCAAGTCTAATGACAAACAGCGTAACTCTCCACCTATCTTTTAAGGGATTTATTTAATCAAACAAATGCAGGAAATATGAAAGGACCACCACACTTTTGATTAATAATAATAAATGAAAATCTGTAAAATTTATACTGCAATATAAAAACATAACTCAGCATGAGCCTAAAAATTAACATAAAATACTCCTTAGTAAAGAATTACTTGTAATCTTTAACCATTTTACAATCTGCTCCAGCATCAAACTGGCGAACGTGCATATCCCAGGCACCAGTGAATATCATATTGTCAACTGAGTCTATTGTCCAAATCCAGCCCTGAAGGTAAGGATAGTCATTGAATTAATGAATTAAACATATTCACATTTAAGCTTCAAGAGCTTATGAGGTAAACAAATACATTACTTTTGGAAGAAAAGCTGCAATTGGTATTGATATATATATATCATCAAAACAAAGGTACATGAAACCTCCATCAAAGCAAAAAAAAAATCAGAATAATTCATTGTGATTTCATTTAAGGCAAATTCAACAGTTTCAAATATTTCTGGAATTAAATCTTTTAATGTACTCCTAACCTCATTGACAACCAGTATTTTTTGCATCAGGTGTTGCCTGTTTATGGACCATATTGATGGTGTTTTAAAAAAAAAGATTGATGGACCTATATCATTTATTCTATAATATTTGTACTTTACACATACTTTCACCCATGTAATATAATTTTTATGAAATATTCAAATTAACTGTCTGGATTCATTTAAAAAATTTTTTAATGAATTTTTTTTTTAACTTGTGAGTTAAAAAAAAGACTTAATTGCTTGTGTGCATGAACAGAAAAAATACCTTGCAAAAAAAAACAAAAAAAAACAAAAACAAAAATCCAATGTAAAAGGAATATAAACAAAATTTAAAAATATGAATGTGAACAAAACTTATTTTCAAAGGCATTGGCCTTTAAATTTTGGTTTGATCCTTTCTCCAATTTAACCTGCCTCTTGATTTGACACTTATCTTGCCTTTTCATTTTCCTTCATCCTTGGCACCAACTTGCTGTCAAACACTTTTTTCTTTTTACTTTAAGAAACTCTTTAGGTTGGATCAATGTTTTCTGCAAAAGTTAAGTACAGACTAGCCCAAAATTTTCCTCCCCTGAATCAAACCCTACAGCAGCATCTTCAGAAATTTCCTTTGTCAAGATGAAAGGTTGAAAGATGTGTGTAATGTGTGGATTTATAGTTAGGTTTGTAGCATTCTTGTATTTTATCTAATAATCATCCAGTCTGTGCAGCATTTGCAACTACCTTTTTTATAGAAATAGGCAAATAAAAAATCTACCATGTAATAAAATTTTTACTACATTGGGCAATTTAAACTTTGAAGAAAAAGCGTAAAATTAAAAAAAAAGAAGCATGGATCCAGCACAACTAGTCCAGTGCTCAACATGCATAAAACCCACACATCTCACATTAAAACAGTCAGTGAATTAAGCTCAATTCAATTTTGATCAACACTTCTGCAAATATAGAGTTATTTTTAATTGCTCATACAAAATTTTCCATTTTCACAAGAACAAACTTTTAATCAAAATGAACAGTAATTAAAAAAAAAAGTAACAAAACATGAACCTGACATTGTGTGTTGTTGTGTCTCCATGCATCAGCAAATCCTTCATTGGGACAGGGTCAACCTCAGGGCCCGAATATTTTGTTAGATCAATGAGATTCATTTGACGATTACGGTCACCAGATACAGCCAACTGACCTTTCTGCGAAAGATTAAAAAATGCAGAAAATTGATTTTTTGAAAGGAGTTAAAACTAGGCGTAGCAATTCAAAAGAGTAAATAGATTTACATAGGTTGGACTTTTCCAAATAATTATAACCACCTATCCCTTTTGGCTTGACTTTTTGTCATATCCACTTTAGAAGTAATGTTAGGAAAATCTGATGAAAAGGTGGTACTTAAAATTACAACTGCTATAATTGATTACGCATCAAAATCATTTTTTATGTTAATAAGACAAAAAACATGAAACAAATTTCCAATTCTCTTACATTCATCAAATGCACAGCATCTACACCTCCTAAGATGTTGTGAGAGAAGGCAAAATGACGTGTGTGGGTGTCTGGATTCTCCCAAACTCTGTGGTTGTCATCCCAAGCAAGGCATTTGTCTGCTACATGGAAATTGACTGGAACTGAATGTAAGAAAGGAAAAGAAGTAAAATAATCAAGGAAAATCATTATTTTTCAAAACTTGTTAAGTCCATTTCTTCTTCTGCAAGAAGTTAAAAGACAGAAACTTAACTGTATTGATTACTACGATGTGATTACCAAATCTGTGAAGAGTTGAAAAGAAATATTTGTTTTGTCTTGCATCTTTTCTTAATCTGATTCTCAAGAATTACAAAAACAACAGAATATATACATAAATAAAATAGCACTGGTGAAAATAATAGAATAATGACTGTAATAAAAATAATAATAATAATAACAATACTAATAATAATGATAGCACAAATAATCACTTTGTCCCTGTAGGATTGAATTTGAAATCTTTAATAGGCCACTATTGACCCCAAAAATAGTGTTTACAAAGAAACTTTTGCTGGTCTTGCAAAACAATATGGTAACGTTACAGTTCCTTGTATTTTTTTTTTTGGCGGGGGGAGGGAGCGCGTGGGGTTTAACCCAAGGTTCTTTTTGCATGGTTTGAATAGTTTTTGTGATAGATTAAGAGTTTACAGGTTTTTTCCTCAAAAATAATAATTAGTTCTATAGCATTTTGATTAGGTCGAATCTGCCTATAGTATTCAAGCAAGGTTACCTTGAAATCTGGTCACCATAGAAAGTATTACTGACTTATGATATGTCCAATATTAGAGTGGTTGTTGATTTAAAAACAATTGATCATGAAACTGAAGAGAAAACATAACTGTCTGTATTCCCAACATACATGTAGTTGGGATGCACATAGCAAATCTCTTTCCCTCCTGTTGTATTGACTATTTCTTACAGTGAGCTTATTGATTCACCGTCTAGCAAGGGATGATAGCCAGTCCACCTTCATCGCTTGTTTTGCAGGTACATTGCCGCTAATTGCATAGAATGTTTAGCGCCCTCTAAGTCTCTCCACTGAGACTTACAGATAAAAAGTACTTTAATCCTCCTTTCCCTTACATGTTAGGCTTATTTGGTCAGCCTCTATAGACATATAAATAATCAATTAGGTGAAAAAATAAGCTGGCCAGATTAACATTGGACAGAGATCTTTAGATGGAGGTTAATTATATGGAAAAAATGCAAGAGTGTCACAGACAACTTGCTGTAAGGACAGGTGGCTGCTATAGGGAAGTGACCGCTTAGGCAGGTTTGACTGAAGTAGCTAAGGACTTTGAATAAAATAAAAACATAAATAATTCTTATATCATAGATACATTTTTACTTCACTGGTATGCAACTAAAAAAATATTGCAAGGCACATTATAAATACATGCCCTAATATTATTTACATTTGAATCTGTTTCTTGCATTTTTATCTTAGCCATGAATGCCAGCTACATGGAATAATCTTAATCTCTCTTTTTAAAACTATTAGCATACAGATCTTTGATAGGAGAATTCTATCATATCAAACTTTCTTTTTTGGGGGATTACCAGGTCTAGAAAAGTATCAGTGCAGCACAACCTTTCTTTCAGGAGTTGTACAATTTAACTTTTCAATGTCTTCATCTGAGGAAAAGCCATTATAATGTTTCAATTATTTTACTTATCATTTTCAATAAACTATTCTTATATTTGTTTCTTTTTTTTTGTTTGTAAAGACACATCATCAAAGATAAATAAAATCATACATTTTACAGTTGGGCAGCGGCACTTGGATCCAATTTGTGTTGCATATCTTATTTTCCAAAATGAAGCATGTCGATTGAAAAGGCTGTAAAATCTTTTGTTGACACAGCTTAGGGTAAACCTAACAGTGCGGGACTCAAGGAATCTTGCGATGTGAAATAATGCATCATCATCCAGTAAATCCAGAGTTAGAGCTCCTGGTTAAAAAGTATAAAAAGATTGATAAATTTTCTGGGAGTTTTTCCCCTCATATCTAGATATCTGAATGCTTATCTACCATGATATATATATATATATATATATGTGATAAATAGTAAAAGAGAGAGAATCACTGATAGATGGATAGAGAGTACTTAGAGGAACTCTTAGATGGCTTTATAGGCTACATATTGTTTTGAGCGATGAACATTCATTTTCTCTCATTCTTGTAGTATAGTGCTTCACAAAAACAAAAAAAATCCATAAAAAACATATTTATATAAGTGGAGCATTTTACCATAAAAATCTACTTATCATTACAAAAAGAGTATAAATGTCTTTTTTTTTTTACCGGAGATAAAGTATTGATATCAGCAGAGAATCATCAAATCATATGACAAGGCAGACATCTATTGATCAAATCTCAAAGCATAGTTCTGATAATTCAGTAAACCACATACATGCAGTAATCCTTATTTCTATCATCCACCAAAGAATGTCTTCTCAACTGATTGAAATTAATAATTTATTTGAGTGCTGCGTTATCTCAGCTCCTCACTGACTTTAAAAAAGCATTATCTTAAACTAGACAGGACTTATTTGTAATGATGTAATAATGAAAAAGAAGAAGAAGAAGAGGGGGAGGAGGAGGAAGATGAGGAGGAGGAGGGGGGGGGAGAGAAGGAGGAGGAGGAGAAGAAGAAGAAGAAGAAGAAGAAGAAGAAGAAGAAGAAGAA
Source organism: Elysia crispata (assembly GCA_033675545.1). Taxonomy (NCBI): domain Eukaryota; kingdom Metazoa; phylum Mollusca; class Gastropoda; family Plakobranchidae; genus Elysia; species Elysia crispata. The sequence continues at coordinate 323,287 of JAWDGP010001550.1, forward strand.
GAAGAAGAAGAAGAAGAAGAAGAAGAAGAAGAAGAAGAAGAAGGAGAAGGAGAAGGAGAAGGAGAAGAAGAAGAAGAAGAAGAAGAAGAAGAAGAAGAAGAAGAAGAAGAAGGAGAAGGAGAAGGAGAAGGAGAAGGAAAAGGAGAAGAAGAAGAAGAAGAAGAAGAAGAAGAAGAAGAAGAAGAAGAAGAAGAAGAAGAAGAAGAAGAAGAAGAAGAAGAAGAAGAAGAAGAAGAAGAAGAAGAAAAAGAAGAAGAAGAAGAAAAAGAAAAAAAAGAAGAAGAAAATGAATAAGAAAATTTGTAAAAAGTAATGATGATGGTCGTGATGAGGAGGTGGGGTGGTGGTGATAATTAGATTCAATCATCATAGACATTTGAAGAAAAATGGCATGTCATAAAATTAGAACAGATTACATATTCAATTCTATACTGAACAAATCTGGCACTACTATCACATACGGTTTACATTTTGGATAAAATTAAACCTCAAGTCAAACTACTTTTGCGCTTCATTTGACAAATTGCAAAAAATGAATTGAAGTGATTTAATAAAAAAAATGTCAGCTTCAATGTGAAATAAGTACTTATCTTGACTGGAATAACTTCACCAAGTGCATTTCTAAATATAAAAGCACTGATCAAAATATGTTTTGAATAAACAACTTATTTGTAGATTTTTGGCCACCACAAAAAAAAAAAATCTTTTCACTTCAAATGATTTTATTCTTCTGCTTTTTGATTGCTATTATCATGAATCTTCTTTCAACATGGTAATTTCCATTTATGTCTTGTAAATTGTAATAATTATCTCAAACAGATTTTAAATAAAAATATATAGTGTGAATATGGAGGGGGAAAGGGGGAGGAGGTGGGGGGAATCAAGTCACATATTGATAACTTGTATTATTAAAACAATAGCTGAATATATTTAATTACGTATACTTCTTCCCAACAACATTTCCCCTTATAGAAAAAACAGAGGGTGATTATATAAGTTTGTATTGTAGTTAGAAAATTGCCATTATCTGTCATTACTTTCAAAAGGAATCGATAAATATGTCAAACCTTTATATATATATATATATATAAATTTCATGCAAGCAATATTTCCAAGTATATAAATTGAAATACAATTCCAAGACCTTAAAAGACCTTGATATGAAATTCACTTCGTGGAAAGAAAAAGTAATCCAATGTACATTTATAATGTCTATTCAACTATGTATGCATCTCCTGAGAAGAACATTTCTACTCATATCAAACATAGAGGTTAATAATAGTTTTAAACAAGTTTATATTCTCTGCAAAATTCATTAACAGTCATTACTCTCAAAAGAAGTAGACATATTATTATTGATCAAATCTATAATCTGAGCATATGTTATTTCCACTTACACAAACTGAAACTGCCAAACTTTTGTAAACAGATCTTAATAATAAATTCAGATTGTGTGGAAATTGTAATCAAGACTGCATTTGTAATTCATGACCTTTTTTCAAGAATTTTAATCTTTTTTTTTTTTGCTTCTAAAATATATTTGTAAATACAATCTGAATGTGCATGATGCACGTTTCATAATTAGCTGCCACAAGCAAAACTCAAACAATATTTTGTAAATAAATACAATAGAAGATAGTATGTGATGGCCTACCTTCAGTCTCCATATCATCATCAGATGCAAAAGGGTCTTCAGTCCGTTTACAGGGTTGATCCCCAGCTTCAAGCCTAGGACTGCAAAATTCACATATCAAATCCTCATCATCTGTTCCAGCTTTCACTTCAATTGGTACAACTCCATCCCAAAGTTGAGGATCACAATCATCTTCGTCATCTTGTCTAAGATGTCTAAGATGAATCGGCAAGCAGCTTTCAGTATCTTTATCTGTGGGATTGTCAAGTGCTGAAGGGTTTAATGAATGAGCCGCAATATCCTTTGCACACACATGATATGGCAAAGCTGAACTAACTGGGTTGGAGACAAAAGTTGAGTCAGGCTGATTTGTTGCCTCTAAACATCCACGCAAAACTTGATTTTCTGGCTCACCCAAATTGGCATGACACTTATCAGGTACACCAGTGGGCTCTGCCTGTATTCCATTTGCACTGTCATTATGACTCTCTTCCATCCTCTTTACGATTCCTGATAAAAGGAAAAGGAATCAGTTATGAAGAGAACTTGTAATTTAGAGTAAAAGCATGATTTTAGGAACAGCTTACAAGTGTACTTTTTCAGGATCTTGTGTAAAATGAGAGTTTACTATTTTCGAAGGACTTTGGAAGATCCGACCTTGGCAACTTGTATGGTGTTTAATTTTTTTTTGTGAAGTTCTAAAACAAGTTTTTGCCTTATACCCTTCATGGAGAGGATTCAGATTGACTGTGATTTATGCTGATACTATTTTTTTTTTGTGGTAATGTCTACTACCCACTCTTCTTTTGTAACATTTTCAAGAGTTCAAAATAGTATTTAATTATTATTATTATTATTATTATTATTATTATTATTAAGGCCTCCCGCTAGGAGTGTCGTCCGACCTCGCAGCTTCGGCAGCCTTCTTTATGTCTGCGGTGAGGGTTAGTATTTAATGGACATGTTAATCCTAATTTAATACAATTTTTAAAAAAAAGGCTGCGCAAAGGGTCAATTTAGTTTCCATGCTGCACAAATCAAAACAAAAATTCTTATCAATTCTGAGTGCTTTGAAGAAAAATAAAGTCAGCCGATGAGTATTGTGTTTATCTTTTTTTCAAATTCCTGTTTTCTGCCGAACAATTTTCTTATGACATATATTTCCAAACGTCTTTCAAAAGTTGATCATTTATTTATAACATATCAGATCTAATCTAGATCTAGATAAATAAGATATATAGATCTAGATCTACATCTAGATCTAGTCAAAGCACGATATAAAATCAAATAGATAAGACCAAATACAGATTTATAACTGACCTTAAAGTCAGAAAAGATTCGTTGATATTCTTGATAGAAGTTTATAAAATCTATGCTCAGTGGGGTTTTAATTCGGTACATAAAAATAATGGTCACCCAAATAATAATAAAACTATGAATCATGACATTTTCATTTTCTTCAGTCAGCAGCCATTTATAAACAACGATAGCTAGTCTATTTAAAATGATGAATCATAGTAGGGCCGTGGAATTCTGTGGTGGAATTCGAGCAGCGAATTTTGAACTTCGCGGTCAGTAACGAAACAAACATAAGAAACATAAGAAATCCATTCTATCTATCTATCTGTCTTACTATCTATCTATTTATCTGTCTGTCTATCTTTCTATCTATCTACAGTCGAGTCCGCTTATTTCGAAGTCATTAGGATAAAAGGACTTCGAATTATCCGAAAACCGAATTATCAGAATACATAGAAAATGAGAGTTTAAAAAAAATGTGGATGACATATTAGAAATGTACAAGTGTGCAGGGGGAAGGGGGTCTAACCCCTTATTGCAGACTCTTGCCTGTAACGTAGGTGGGCAAACACACACACACACACACACCAGAATCACTTGCCGCGCGGAGCATAGCACTACATGTAGTTTGTTTTACAAGCCTGGAAAAGTGCTTTCACTGTGTCAGAATAAAAAAAAATCACGTCAAAATCTCTTCGAATTAACCGGATCCTTATTTCAAAGTTTGAACTAACCGATATTATTTAATACAGCTTAAATAGAGAAATATTCGGTAAAACTAAACGACTTCGAAATATCCAAGAATTCGAATTCGAAACTGTATCTACTGGTCTATCTATCTTAATATATATATTAGACTATATATTTCTTCTATCTATCTGCACGTCTAGCTGTCTGTGTATTGTTTTATCTATCTATCTAAACTATCTATCAATCACCCATTCAATCTTTTTCATAAGATATTATGCGTTATCTCTCTTTGTAGCACCGTTAGACCCAAGACCTCTCTCTCTCTCTCTCTCTCTCTCTCTCTCTCTCTCTCTCTCTCTCTCTCTCTCTCTCTCTCTCTCTCTCTCTCTCTCTCTCACTCTCAATCTTATTTCTTTTTATGTCTGAACGCTTCTACCTAAAAGTCTAGCTCTTTGTTATTCATGGTAATTTTTTTTTTATATTGATCATTAACGGACTTTCCCAAACTCGAAATGTCGCACAATGGCTTGAAGTTGAATGCATTAGAACTAAACGTGCCAGAAATCCGCAAGACAGAAAAACCATATAGATCTATGTTATTTTCTTATTTTTGGTAAAAGCATATTAAATCTGCAATACAATACAGACTGATTAGCCTTTTGTGGGCTGATTACTTAATATCTGAATCTAGATCTCGATCTGGCAATGTAGGGTCTTGATTTTCAAGTAAAATGCACCCTTCACTGACTTCATCTGCTCTAAAACTGTCTCAAACCTTCTCACAAAAGCGGTAGGATCCATACCTTTCTGTCTTAATATTCACTGTGCGATAACAGTTGATCTTTTCAAACCTATGTCCTTATGACAGCCTAGATACACTTTACTTCAGGCGCATAAATTTAGATTTTAAAATTTTGCTCTAATCAAAATGGCATCTACGTAATAATGATATTCACTTCCTATGGCTTTACTACATTACAATCGCAGACACGTGAACGTTCTTTCTGCGTTTTTGTTTTTTTCCTAACTCGGTTTCTAAGATTGCTTTGATTTCATTGCCCCCTCCACCGACCCCCTTTCCCCCCGCTCCACCTGTTTGAACCCAGCTTTGACGGACAACCAAAAACTTTTGAATTCTGTCATTTACTCACCCACATAGATATAATTAATTATTGTCTTATGTGATTTTACTCTAATTCTACATGAAAAAGAAAACAAAACAAAAACAACAAGGAAAAAAAAAACGCCCTAGCTCCGGATACGATCATAACATCACACGTCTTTAGCAATCTGCTGAGCTGTTGTTTTCTATTACGGGAAGCTGTGCTTTTAAGCCCATGTGTTTCATTTTTTTCTCTTCAATGTTTCCGATGTTCGAGTATTACATGTATTTATTTACTTCCATGCCTATATTATGAGAATACGAAATAGCCACTAAAAGGAAAAAAAAAAAAAACACTTCGCGGAAAAAAAAATGTTTTTATTAATTATGAATTGTAAAAGGCATTTAGAATTTTTATTCAAAACAAAACTTGAAATCAAATGCAAATATAAGTTGAGAATAACTGATTTTACATATCATGTAAAGTGAAGCACATAAAGTTTGCATGTCAAAAGTTACAAAGTCTGCTAATGGCACTGGTATATACTAGAAGTGCTGCTAATTTCAATTTTTCGCTCAACCTTCATCCTGCTTTGGCACCTATTTGCCGTATTATCTTTGCTTACTCTTTAGGCCCATCGGTATTTATCTTTAAATCATTAGGCTTTACAATCTTCCATTGAATTAAAATTTGTTTTAATCTTGATTTCATTCCGCGTACTCGTGGTTTGGGATCGTATGCGTTAATTATCATAGATTTTTAGTTTCAAGAAATGTGAGAATATTGTGTCTGATCGCAGCAGCTGAAGTAATGAAGAATCTAAAACATAATTATCTTTTATTACTTCAAGTTTTGTCAAAGAAATAAAATAAATGAGGTCTTCCTGAAAAGCAAATTTTGATAATTTTCTATGAATTGAAACAATTTAATAACGAAACTGTTGGTTTTGTTCGTTTGTGTTCGCCCACTGCCCTCAAAAGTGAAAATAACGACCGAAAGCAAATCAACATTACTGGTCTTACTGGCAACGGCTACCCGTTCTTACTCAAATGGTACTGTGAGTTGCTGTGGTGACTAACTACTACTACTACTGCTACTACTACTACTACTACTACTACTACTACTACTACTACTACTACTACTACTACTACTACTACTACTACTACTACTACTACTGCTGCTGCTGCTGCTACTACTACTACTACTACTACTACTACTACTACTACTACTACTACTACCACTACTACCACTACCACTACTACCTACTACTACTACTACTACTACTACTACTACTACTACTACTACTACTACTACTACTACTACTACTACTACTACTACTACTACTACTACTACTACTACTACTACTACTACTACTAGAACGACGGTTTAGAACTAAACAGCTATATATACACACAAGTTTCAGTGTTGGTAAATTAAATAAAAACATTTGAAAAAAAATTCTGTCCAAAAGTAAAAACAAACAAGCAAAAAACCCAACATTTTTTTCAGGCCACATATAGGGGAAAATAGTAGCCATAAATTTTCTGGTTCTTAACATTATTTCATTTCAGTTAGTTCATCTCATTTTTTCCCCCTCGCTGAGCTTGAATAGTTCACTGTCAACATACTACCTGAACCTAGTGTACTCATAGTGTATATGAGTTAGCTGGAAAACAACGACATAAATAGATACAGTTGATTTTTTTAATTACATCAATGCCATTTATCAGATTTATACCAAAGAAATCTTTTAAGTGATTGCTTAGGGACAACTACAAGACGAACCTTAAAATAATTTATCGTGCGTTGTGAATAAGTTTAGATAATTTGCAAAAAAAAAAAAAATATTCGCGTCACTTATTTAAAAACTTATGATACTGTAGAGTAGCTATATTGTGAGTTACTTGTAAGGCAATCTTCTTTTTATTGCGCGGAGAGAGCCAAGTATGATTAGGCCCAAGACTGGTTAAGTCACAGATGAATTTTAATTGTGAAGTCCAAAAGAAAATTTGATACTGTTTATCTTAAAACTTAATCCGATATAGCTTTCTCGCCCTTGATCCTCAGGTTTCAGAATTGAGGAGACTGAGGCTCGTTTCAATTAGAAATCTTAATGGATCGAAGTAAGTCTAGATCTGACAAAAGACATACTGCCTCATCTTCTGAGGATCAAGCATGTGATGAAACTTACGCAAAATCATGGGCTTCTAACGAAGAGCGTCCAAGCCAATGGCAGAGTACCTTTAATATAATTAAGGGCAAAACAAGCACTGGTTTGAACAAACTACGGGGAAGTTTGAGCGCCTGGCGACGAGAGGAGAATTCAGTGTTTCGTGAAGGAGCAGGAAGCGAAGTGGGTGAGATTGAGCCATCTACCAACAAAAACACTACTGTTTCTTACAGTGAAGAATCAACACATGGGAAGCAGATTTCAGAGCAAAACGAAATCTCTAAAGATTGGGGTTTGGGCTTTGACCATCAAGCTCTCCATGATTTCCAAGGGACCTCTCAGACAATAAATAAGTCAATGTCAATTAACAAAGAACCTCATCGTGGACCGCAGTCCGAATCCCCCATGACAACTCTTACAGAAATGCAAACGCCCGTCTCCTTAAAAACTGCCCATTGGGTTCTTGGAAAACACCGCATGGCACCCCAAGAGCCCACGCAAGGTCCAAAACCCATATGTATCCCACCTTCACCAGTTTCAAGACATTTAGGTGAAGAACCCAAAGATGTAGTTACGATCCAGCAGCCTGTTTCACCTCTGTCACCAAGTGTACCACCTAGACATCGAAATGATTCCTACACAAATGTAACAGATATCCAGCAGACAGTTTCAGGTCAGCAAGTTTTAAATCAATCTGAGACGATAGCCACAAATTTACTTGCACGGGAAGCAGAATTCTCGAACAGAAACCTAACAAAAGCGTCTCCCACAGAAAAAGTGACTTTAGCAAGAGTTGATGTGATGTACTCCAAAGTTCATTACACAGATTTCAACACAGGGCTGCAGAATATAAAAGAAGGCCCGATAGCTGGAATAAAACGTGATAGAACAAATTATCATCCAAGTACATGTTATGCACAACATCCTGCACAATGTGCCACACCCATGTCGCACACATGTGAGGCAAGAGAAGGCGATGAAGAAGAGAGACCACAGGATGATGCTGTATCCACACATCCAACCAAAGACAAACATGGCCCCAAAAGCCCTTTTTCTTTTCATACTGACCATGTGGGACGGGACCCGTGCTCTCCACCAATAATATCTGTGCACAACGTAAACATAGTAGCTGAACCTTTACAGAGGAGAGTATTTGAATCTGCACCCCCTGTTGCCCGAAGTGGTGCTGCAAGTACTTTATCTCATCATATTACCCCGAACAGACCAGCCCCCAAACCTCCTACAGTCCGATCTACCGTCGCCCAGTATCCCGGTCCCTTAAAGGGCTACACAGTCTCGGCAGCTCGTGGGACGGAGGCATATCCTCCGCCACTACCTCCACCTCCTCCTCCTCGCAACCTTACTCCTTCTGCACCTCCGCCCCCGCCTCGATACATGTATTATGACACCAATGAGCCCCGTCCTTACATGCCCACAACTGAGCCGCTTCCTCACAAGACCGAGGGCGCGTCTTTCCTCAACAACCTCCGCGGCGGATGGAAAGACAGCCTCTTCAGGTTGGGTTTACATTACTGTTAAAAACCACATTTTGCTAAACACCATCAATGGGCGATTTAATTTATCTACAAAGAAGATATAAAGTCCATAACCAAGCACAAGGTATAAAACTAAAGGATGTAATGGTCGATGATGTTATACTATAATTCTTTCTATCGGTTGATTCAACTCTGATTTTAGCATACCATCTTCTTCTTTGCACCTAAAACGAAACCGACTTTATAATGTGATATATTGGTCATATCTGCTCGGAATTTCATTCCTAACACACTTTTTGCCCCTTTTTCCCTTTTTTCACCTTTTTTATTATTTACACTTTTTCTCTAATGAATGATTTTCAACTGCAGGAAATCAGCTTATTGCTCATGGTGAGCAAAAAAAATAAAATAAAATAAAATCAAGATTTAATAGTTTATTTTCTTTCAAACTATTTGCGCTTTCTTTCGAACTAAGAAAACTGGCGATGAAAATTAAATACTATTTAGACTTTTATCCGCTAGTGATCAAGTTTTCTACCTAGACCCCACGTATCTATTTCACTCATTTTATTTTTACCAGACAAACTTGCGTTCTTTTGGATCCTATTTCGACTACTAGGTTGTACTACAAGTATTTTTTTTTTACTTTTCTATTTGAATTTTCTTTCTCGTTGTATCTGCATATCCCCTCCAAAATTTTCTTTTCATCTATCTATCGTACACTTTTTATTTCTCTCTTTATCTCTTTCCCCCTTCTTTCTCTCTCTCTCTCTCTCTCTCTCTCTCTCTCTCTCTCTCTCTCTCTCTCTCTCTCTCTCTCTCTCCCTCCCTCCCTCTCTCTCTCTTTGTACAAAGAAATAGGCACACAACTTTATAATTACGGGACAAAAAAGATATAAACAAAACTATTGTCAATTCAACATTTAAACGTTTCACTTTGTAAATTTCGTCAGAATTATTACAAAATCGTAATTTTTGTAGTTATACTGACGAAGCTTACAAAGTCAAACGTTTAAATATTGAATTGATAATAAATTTGTTGTATCTTTTTTGTCCCGCAATTATAAAGTTGTGAGCCTATTTCGTATTAGACATTGTATTATACTATTTATAATCACACGCGCGTCCTTTTTGGATCCTTTATAATTACCAAGTTATCCTCCAAGTCTGGTGTTTTTGCTTTCTACTTGGATTCTCTCTCTCTCTCTCTCTCTCTCTCTCTCTCTCTCTCTCTCTCTCTCTCACACACACACACACACACACACACACACTCTCTCTCTCACACACACACACACACACACACTCTCTCTCTCTCTCTCTCTCTCTCTCTCTCTCTCTCTCTCTCTCTCTCTCTCTCTCTCTCTCTCTCTCTCACTCTCATACGGTCACGTCGCTCTCATAATTTAGCACTAGGAAAGCTGGGCCAACATCCGAGCAGCCCGATGCGGCATCTGGTCCGGGCAGTTTCGTGTTCACTGTCCCATGGATGTCTAGCATGTTTCGCCACCCAACCAGCAGGCAGTTCTCGAATTTGTCAACATCCACGGGCTCGATTGACAGCCCAACACCACCTGTGGACCCGAAAAGGTCCAGCAAAGTTTGGATCTTCTCGTCCTCGAAAGTAGGCTCCTTTTAATTCATTTGACCAGTTGCAGTACTTTATTCGGTTCCATCTTTATCATGTTGTTATTGTGAGGTGTTTTTTTAATATTGCTGATGCTGCTGATATTGTAGTTGGTATTTTTCTTGTTTTTGTTGTTTTTGTTTTTGCTGTTGCTTCAGATGTTGGGTTTGAAAATTTTCGTGTTTTTATTATTGATGCTCTCAATTTGATGATTTTTAAAACATTTTTTAAAATACAATAATACAATAATTTATCCACAACACCCGTTCTTTTTGTCTTGTCCCATGGACCAGAGCTTTTTCGGGTGTATTGTACCCACAAGCTCCCGTACATATTGCTATTGACAGATTTTTGTGACCAAACTTTAATTTTTACATCAAAGAATCGCTGATACCACGACATTGTATATATAGAAGTTATAAACAGGATTTGACTTATATTCTCCATCTTTGGTTTAACAATACCAGAACTGATTCCGATTTAACTTATGAAATTGACTTAAAATATTCATTGTTTCGAAAAACAGCATTGAACGACCTGTAATGAGAACCCCCATGTATAATCCCCAAATTAACAATCAGCAGACACGTTCGGAAGAATGCGTTGACGATACAGCGAGAGGTAAACATAAGGACAACGTGGCTGAGCGTCTTTTCGGAAAAGACATCTACAAGTTTTGTCTCGTAGAGATGGCATGTTGCTGCTGCTGGCCTATAGGTCTGGCGTCACGGATTCTCTCCTCCACGGTTAGCAATGATCGGATTAATGAGCAGCACTTAATGATAATATCTACTGCCTTGCACGTTTTATTGCAATTATCACCCTTGCACTACAATTCTACCATTATCATTATACTTGACTTTGAAAAGAAATGCCCTTCATTTCCGCTGCAGTCAGTATTTAATGAGAACTCTATTAAAAAAAAAAGGATAATAAACTGCGATCTCGTAAAGCTGCGGTTAGAAACTTACTCTCCATTGCACTATAATATAAATTTCATTCTTGTGCGCATTCTAATCTGCTGCGATATATCTCTACACATTTTGTACTCACTTAATATGATATGCATATTGGAAAATATGTAAGCTGCCCTTTCCTGGCAATATTTTAATCGAGATTTAAACTTTACTCGCCCGTGAACGCCATACTATGATAGCTAGCCAGAGTTTCTGAGCAAAGATTGATAGTCTATCAGATATGCAGAAAGACATGAAAAAGGTGTCCATATATTTTGCATTATACAGTTTATTGTTTATCATCGCGTCAAAAATTTGACTGTGTCTATAGGGCTTATGTAAAGCAATATTCAAATAACTTTAGATATCATAGGGGAGAAAGCGAGTAAAGTTTAATAGTAGATGAAAAAGTAGTGAAAAATGTTACATATATAGATATCAGAAGGCATTTATAACCGCTCCTTGATTCAAAACTATCACTTTTGATATTGAAGACTTGGGAGATTTAAAAGTCGTTAAATGTTACATTTTTTTATCCCTTGTCATAGCATAACTATATGAGTGCTTTAAACTTATCTTTCACCGCTTATCAAATGCTGAGCTAACTGAAACATTGCTTTGTCCCGCAGATGCTACAAGGCAGGAGACGACCTTCCGAGATGGTCATTCATACCATGGCTCAACAGCAGTCTTGGTACGCCCTGCTTTTGGGCATCTCCTTTTATTTCTTTTTCCTGGTCTTCACCCTCTCGCTGCTCACAGTCAGGGCCAGGAGCTCCTAGGGTTATAGCAAGACTGGTGTTCAAAAAACCGTAGAAATAGTCAGTTTAAACGCTTGGAGTTTTTATGTGTTATGAAAAAATATAAGCTTGAGTCAACAATCATGCTGCATTGGAGTTAATTTTAAAAATCCCAAAGCAAATAAAAACTGCACTAACGGAAACTATTTGACTAACTTATGAAAATGGTCTCACTAATTCAATGCAATATCTTTAAGACACACTTTAGATCCTTTTGACATCGTATTAAAAAGAATTTCTTAATTCTTGAATCCCCGACGCTGGGACTGTCTTTGACAAAAGTATAAGCTTCACAGAACTGAGTAAAATTAAAAAAAAAAAAAAAAAAAAAAGAATGGAAGGTGGATATATATTTTTTTTTACGAAAAATGATGACGAATCTGGGAAAAAAAAAAGAATATTAAAACGCTTTTTTACCATGCTTACTGATTTTGCTTTATTTTAAATAGTTTATTTTTATATATGCTTTTGTTCGTTTTTAATTGTGTGTGTATGTATATGTGTAGCTTATGTGGTTTGCACTGTTCCTTCTTCCATGTAAAAATAATTTTTAAACACGTTTTGATTGTTGCTTATCTAAAAAAAGAAAAAAAGGAAACAAGAGAAAGAACTATTTCAAACTAGGTTCAGATTTATTACAGCTGCATGTTTTAGAACCACAATAAAGCGCTCCGTTCGCTACAGAGGTTTTTTACACTATAAATTTCTTAATGTATAAGGATTATTGCGTGCCGAAGTAATAATAATTATTGCCACAGCTAAAACTTTTTCTGAGCTGGGCGAAAAAGCAAAAATAAAGCTATGAAATTAGAACAAAAAATACTTGGTTATGATCTAAATCAGCGGTTGCATAAGCGTTTATTTTTCATCTACTTAGATTCATTTTTTCGCTTTGAGAGATAATATTTCAAAGCATACCTGCTTTGTTCAGTAAATTTATCGCAGTTATTGTTTATTCTTTATCGATGTTTCATTGATTTGTTTAAAAAAACCAATAGTTCAACTTAGTTGTTCTTCAGGCTGATTTATCCAATGATACAGGCCATTAAAAAACCTCAATACTTTATTGTTACTTTATTATTATATAGGGCTACGCGCCATGATTTGGCTTTTTTTTTGTGGGCACAATATTAGCAAAATTCCTATACGTGACTCTTTTGATCATAATTCGCAAATTCTCCAGCTAGGGGTAAATGGCCATGCTTATTTTCTCGTAATCGATGTCATCTTGTATTCTTCGTTGCTTCCCATTTCGCAGTCATACAATTTTCAATGTGTTAGTTTGCTCCTCACTCCTCACTCAGAATTTTCCATATTTTTCAAAAGAGAAGAGGAACTATAAGAAAATGTAAGTGATTATGGAAGCAAAACAGAGTTGATCTAGAAAATAACGTTTGAATAATCATAAATAATCATATCCAGGCACCCGAAAAACTCTGACCATCCAAAGTTAAGGATGACAGCGAATAATTATTTAAAAGAAGGTCCATGGGATTGACCAAACAGACTTTCTTATCCTTATACCATTTTATACGCACTACTTGTAAAATTAGTTAACATTTCCAGTGAAAAGGCATTAAAGCTTGTCATGAAAGTTGGTAAAATCTCAAAGAATCGAGTTCTAAACCAACGACAGCTGTCATCTCCAATTTTCCTTACGACATTCTGATATAATTATATTAAAACACTTCCAGTATCAAGACAAAAGGCTCACGGAATGTATATCGGTATTTGCATAACTTCGACTTCTGGGTTACTTTTCTATAGAGACCCTAACGGAATTTATGCTAATAGCTCCACTTTAAAAAAAAATCCTACATAGACAGATATCTAGTTAATTTGTGTTTACCACATGCTCCACATCTTTACTTAATGAGCTCTCTCTCTCTCTCTTTTTTTTTTTGTTCGTTTCTCCTCTACCAAATACATGTACCAATAACGCAGTTACTTTCAGTCAAATATTATCATGAGAGAAAAAAGCAATTACCCAAACTCTCGGACTCACACATCTCAACACGTACACCTTAGACGTCGTGGGTTTTTTATTTCACATAAACAAAGACAAATTATCACCACCAAGCTCTAAAACTCAAGAGTGGCTGGACATTTTAATTTTCTTTTCGGACCACATCCTATGCCATATCCGCTATAAATCGCCTCCAATTTTAAGAACCAAACATTATCAGCCTTCAATCCATACTCTAGAAACAACAAAGCAGCGGATAAACACAATTAAAAGTAACGAATACACAACTTTTCCAAAATGGATTCTTCATTGAAACGCACACTCTGCACTTCAAATAAGCTGCGCAGACATAAACATCATTACATCGACACAGTTGGACTTCCTTTTTCTTTTATCTTTTAACATTATAAAGGGAAAATGGAAATACGTGAACACAATAACTTTTTAAAAAAGTCATCGATAGTATATACTATTGTAGTTCTAGATTTCATTTTTTAACAGGTTTTGCCTTCAACAATTAATCTAGAATAGTTGCGAAGAACTGTGCCATGACTAAAAGAAAAATTGTAGTGTTGTTAAGAATCTTAATGTATAGTTGTGAATCGGCACTGTAAAAATGACAATAGAAATTAAAAAAAAAAACTGCATCCAAGGATTTTTTCCCTTAGACTTGATGTTTAATATAACCAAATCACAATACGGTGATCTTAGACTCTTTTTCCTAATATCAAACAAATCCCCGTCCGGCAGGATGGTGCAAAAAGAGTGCCCAAACTTATTCACAACATGGGGTCTCGAATCTGTTCATGTACCTTTCAAGTCTCTATAAGGGTGAATGAATATTCTACCCATAGCAACCGAAGCTCGATAAAAGACTGAATTATAGCTTGTTGACTTGACAAAAACAGTGATATAAATCTGAATCTTTTGACTTCTTGTCGTTTGGCTTGTTAAGATATGTTCAGACCTGTTCTTGTCTGCGAAAAAACGATCAATCACTATCTGAGGGGAAAAAAATGTATCGGCTGGGGTTAAAAAACTTCAAGAGGAAACATTAGAAGTGTCATTAAAAAGCTGTGATTTCCATTTTCATTATTACATGCCATGTGGTTGAGAAATTTTAAGACCGGAGGCAAACGTGAAAGGCATAATTCTAGATTTAATGAAAGCTCGATCAATAACCACAAAACATAGCATGGTGAGTGATTCCAAGCATTGATTATTGGAAATGTAATTTGATTCCAGGTGAGAATTCAGACAAACGTTAATGTTGTTCATAATTGCAAGTGGCCAGTCATATTAATACCCGCAAATACGCTTAGTCAAAGTTATTTACGTAATACTATAAATACACTTCTGCAGCTGCCTTTTTTTTTTTTACTGTTGCTCTCATTATTATTATTATTATTATTATTATTATTATTATTATTATTATTATTATTATTATTATTATTATTATTATTGTTTTTGTTGTTGTTGTTGTTCCTGGGTTTTTTTTTTTTTTTTTTTTTTTTTTTTTTTTGTATTTTCTGCTATTTTTGTTGTTGTTGTTGCTGTTGTTATTCTCGAAGTGATAAAAAGATTGTATTCTAAGTAATGAATTTTAGCTTTTATCATATCTCAAAGTTGATGGGCAAAGGACGTTTGTATTAATTCGACTTTATGAGGGATTCTTCCTCTTTTCTCCTCATCTTCCTGCCCTTTTTATCCTCCTGTTGTTGTTGTTGCTGTTGTTATTCTCGAAGTGATAAAAAGATTGTATTCTAAGTAATGAATTTTAGCTTTTATCATATCTCAAAGTTGATGGGCAAAGGACGTTTGTATTAATTCGACTTTATGAGGGATTCTTCCTCTTTTCTCCTCATCTTCTTGCCCTTTTTATCCTCCTGTTCCTCCTCCTCCTCCTTCTTCTTCTTCTCCTTCTCCTTTTCCTTCTCCTTCTCCTTCTCCTTCTCCCTCTCCTTCTTCTTCTTCTTCTTCTTCTTCTTCTTCTTCTTCTTCTTCTTCTTCTTCTTCTTCTTCTTCTTCTTCTTCTTCTTCTTCTTCTTCTTCTTCTTCTTCTTCTTCTTCTTCTTCTTCTTCTTCTTCTTCTTCTTCTTCTTCTTCTTCTTCTTCTTCTTCTTCTTCTTCTTCTTCTTCTTCTTGTTCTTCTTCCTCTTCTTCTTCTTCTTCTTCTTCTTCTTCTTCTTCTTCTTCTTCTTCTTCTTCTTCTTCTTCTTCTTCTTCTTCTTCTTCTTCTTCTTCTTCTTCTTCTTCTTCTTCTTCTTCTTCTTCTTCTTCTTCTTCTTGCTTTACGTTATCTCCTCATCAGCAAGGTTTTTTGGCCTGTGTTTAAAATCTAACTACTATGCTGGCCGGAGGTTCAGGCTCATTTTCAAACTCTAGCATTCCGGAATATATAAAGTGAAGTCTCTAACGCAAATTAAAACTGTCTTTTCTGTTTTTGCTAATGCGTCAATACTAGAGGCACGGCTTCCATATTAAGGCTGCCTCATCAATAGCTAGCCCTCTCTCTCTCTTCCCTTCCTCAGTAATGCACAAGGGCGCACACGTTCAAAGGATCCATATGAATACGCATCTCTCTTCTGTCTATAAAAGGAGGCAACATGATCTCATTACTTTCGCTACTTTATTCGTTTGTTCAAATTAACTTATAACACTATTTCATGTTTAGTAGCTTTGGAAAATGATATAAAGGCTTAGTTTCTTTTTGGTATTTGGCTTTAATACAGCGTATCATAAAATATCTTTAATTTTTGTATGCATATAGCGTACATTTAAGCATTAATGTGATTAATACCAATCCTAATAATAAATATATTTTCAATGAATTTTTTTTAATGTAAATTATATATGAAATAACAGATTTTGGCTCAACCTAAATATTAGTAAGTTGATGTAATGGAATCCAAAAATAAAATTGATTAGAGCCATATTTTCAAGACTGCACATTAATTGTAGCGGACTTCGTACGAACCGGTTAATGTTAAATAGCTACTTGTATAAGAAAACTGTTTTTAGTGAGTAGTGTTGTATGTGAATTTCATTAATAGCGAGTAATTGAATGCACCCTAAATTAACTCGACAATCTTTTTCAATTTAATGATTCAATATTTTTTTTTTTTCAAGAATTTCTAAATTACTAAGAGCTGTTTTAATATATTTATTATTTTTACAATATTGCTTTTAAAAAAGAAACAAGATAGAATATATTGCGATAAGTATGGTTCCCATGTGGGCTTCAATTTTTCTGGCCATTTTAGCAGGTGTGTATAATAATTGGCAATATTAAATATTTCATCGAAATTAAGCCTCCTTACCCAGAGAAAAGAAGTCAATCACTTTGATAAATTACTTACAAGCATAAAATTCATGCTTCTCTTGCCTACACAATCTTTTAAAGTAATATGCTGCATGCTTAATGCTATATCTGGATCGAGTTATTTTTCATGATTTGCAGTTGTTTTTTTTTAAACGAAACATTGCATGATTATGGTTTACTTGATAAAATTCATATTGAAAATATGACATATATTTAAAAAAAAAAAAAAATAATAAGACTACTTCGTCAAGTGTGTTTGCCAATTCTGATGATCAATAATAATTGTTTTCACATAAAATGCATATTTCTGTCACAGCAATCCTCCTCTTGCCAATTGTTCTTCTGTGGATGATATAAACAAGCGTTATACTTTAAACAGCCTAAAGCTGTGAGGGTCATACTTTTGATAAATCTATTGGTCGCTTAAAAAATAAGAAAGTCATTGAAGTGTAGGAAAAGTCATTTCAACTTTCACGCACAAATACAAGGAAAATATGAGGATGACTAAATATTGAACAAAGGCATCAGGAATTGCATTACATACAGGTAATTGAACCGAAAGACATTTTATTTTCATCTCACTATTGAGCTGAACTTGCATTTATTACATTCGACGAACACAAAGAACATTTAAATAACTGTTTGTGAGACATGATGCAAATTCTAACCCATGGACTCGTGCATCAGTATAACAAAGCTATAACTCTAGATTAGTTTGGAAAAGTATTGGCAAACAGACATCAAAGTTGCTTTATTTGGGGAATAATGCACTCTAAAACCACCGATTGGTACATCGACTTACCTGGAAACAAACAGAAGATTTAACATCCTTTTTAGTTTATTGAAAATTCATAACATTTTTAGAATGTATTAATGTTAGAAGCGCACCTGATAGTGCAATGGGTAAAAAACACCCGTGATACAAAAGTTTAAATCTTAGACTACTCAGCGTTCAAACCAAATAAACTCTATCTTCTTTTGAGATTTTATATTTAGCGGGTTTTAAATCCATTGCTGGCAAGGTTCGATCTTTGCTTTATGAACAAAGATTGTAACAACCTTCCAATTAATTACTGTCTGTAATGCTAAAAATGTTGGTGGGTTTTTGTTAGATAAGAGTAGTATAAGTCTAATTTATGCTGTCTGTTGCAATTCTATTTCGCGCCGTATGAAGTCGATTAAAAAAAAATTAAAAAGAAAAACAATAAAACAAACAAACCAGAAACAGATTTCTCTTTTTTTCTATCAACAATCCTATCTCTCTAATAATTCATCTATATATACAAAAGACATTGTGCGCCTTGTGTACATGTGTTAATCAATCATTTGTTCCTATGTTTATGTCCTAAGTTTCATCGATCGGTCTGTTTGTCTATTTGACTCGTTCATTCGTTCATCGCCCCGCCCCAACCTCTCTCTCTCTCTCTCTCTCTCTCTCTCTCTCTCTCTCTCTCTCTCTCTCTCTCTCTCTCTCTCTCTCTCTCTCACTCTCTCTTTCTATTGTTTTTTTTAGATATTTCTTTTTCGTTTTTACCCTTATGTAGCTGGCAACATATACCTACATACTTATGTGAAATTTTCTTACTCATAAAACATCGAATCTTTCTTGGTGGCAGAAACAGAGCCCAAGTTACAGGCGTATGGTTGCCTTGAAGGCTGGACGCACCTCAATGACCATTGTTATGTAGTAGTTACGATGGAGGGAGATGCAAGCAGGTATATAAACGAATTGAAAAAATTTATAATCTGAAGAAAGGACAAACCAAAGTACAGAGTAGGCTATTCCGCTTAATTTTGCTGTGGCTTCTTTTTCTGTAGTTACCATTTATCCGTTCAGTTGCAGATACTTCGGTATTGTTCGACAGTAATGCGTAAAACTTTTTTTTTATTTTTAAGATAATTGATTTATCTTGATTATAGTTATGTCTCACGTATGCTCATACGATGGGGATAGTAATATTGATGATGGGGATGATAGGCGATAATTATCAAATGATCATGATAATTTTAATGATAGTAAAGGGTGAAAAGAAACACGCGAGGAAATGGAGGGGGAAGAGCAGTTGATTATAATCATGATGTTAAGACGCAGTAAAGACGAAGGCAATGAATATCATTAACATTGCAAGGTGTATCAGATGGTAGAAACTCATTGGGAGATAACAGAGAGTGCTCAGAGAAGACATTTTACAAACAACCAGAGTGATACAAATTAAGATGATTTTTATTCCCATCAAAGTATTTAAGAGTTCTCAACAACCGATCATAATAATAGGACAATGTAGCTCTGTTTTTGTGACAGGTGACAATACATGTACCTTTTATGGTTGATGATTTTTAAGTTTTTGAACTGAAAGGACAATTAATCATTTGTTTTCTTCTAAATATAGATATAAATTTTATTGAACATATCCACAAAAACTTAAAGCTATAATCAAATGATTATTAGGGCACAGGGTGTATGTGACGATTTTGGAGCTCACACAGCCAGCGTTTGGTCTCCTTCAGAAAAGAAATTCATCCTCTCTTTATGGCAGGTACGAGCTATCGTTTTGTCCGTTCTTTCTTTTCATCGTGTTTTTAGTTCATGCAGCAAAATTTTTGCTTTACAACGTACAGAAACTAAGAATCTTTACTTTATCTTTAATTTTTTTTCATTTCTTATACTGATTATTTCATTCTTGATCTTCTGATACCATCAACATAATTTGATAAAATTTAAGCATTCAAGAAAATATCATTTTATTACAAGCGTTTTTGAGGCCGTGTTTTTGACGGTTCGGTTAATCTCGCTGTTTGCTCCAGTCTAGATCCTTTACTCGTTGTTTCTCGTTGCCTTAATAGGTGTCTCCTATAGTCCTTATTTCACGCATTATCACAGGCAATGCAGACTAAGAGATATAAAGCAGCTAACATTTTGTTTCCAAGCATATCCCTCTGTTTTCCTGCTTTGACCAACTGCTTTTCACAGAAATCTTCAGAATTCCTGTGGCTTGGACTAAGTGTAAACCCAGAAGGTGATTGGCAATGGGACGATGGATCAAAATTGCGTGCTCCACAGGAAGGTAGAATCAACAGAGCAATGAAAAAAAAAAAACAACAAACAAATAAGGGGTTGCGAAGAAAATCAAATTTTAAGAACAAGACTAGCTTGAATATAACTTATTTTTATGTAAGAGTTATGCAGAGTTTTTCCTTAAGTTTTTTCTATCACATGAAACAACATCTAATCAAAGCACCGGTGCTATCTACGATAAAATCTTCCAATAGATGCAGTTACTATTATGGTCGATCTCAAGTTTTAAAGCTCTTCTGAAGCTAAAGTACTGTTCCAAATAAAAAAAGATAAGGGGTTGGAGAAACTACAGGAAAGACGTTTTACCATTGACACAACCCGGACTCTGCGTATGCCAGGATAAAAAATCAGGACTTAATCGTATCTTCTAGAGAGGCTTTGTAGACCATAAACAATATTACACAAGTCTCAAGAGAACAAGTAAAAAGTACATAATTTCTATGCAGTGACAGGCGGTACCTGGTCTATCCTGGACGAAGCTGAGTCTGAGCTTCCCCTGTTTGGCAAGTGTGGTGTCCTCACTCCGAGTGGTGAATTGGACTTCTTGAATTGCACCACGAATGGAACCGCCGTGGCGTGTAAACAAGGTATGATCAAACACTGCATTCTATTTATCGCATACTTAAGTCTTACTAGTTAGGAATCGATTCAACAATTTACATAATCACTGGACCGATGCCTATTTTTTATCATTTCAAGAAGTTTAAAATCTACACAAATTTATTTTTATGTAATAACTATTTTGATTGGAAGTAACACATTTTGATTTTATTATCACATTATCTTAGCAGTACTATTTTTAAGCTTAAAATATATTTCGCTCAAACATTGATCTAAATCACATTTAAAGCATATTTTAATTAAGATTTAAGCATGTTGAAAATTGTATGACAAAAAAAAAAAAACAAGTATAATCTTGGAAACGGATTAAACGAGTTCAAAGAGTTAAATATCTTACAGAGTAGACAATCATATTCATATTTGATTTTCATTCATAGCATTATTTTATATATATAAAATAAAATTGTTATACCTGGCTCTAATTCTCGTTTGATAATTAAAAAAAAAAAAACAAACGTTTAAATGAAAGTAAAAGGAAAATCTTTTGGTTTTAAAAAAAAATCAGTTCATAAGCTTACACGAAAGGTTTTTTTTTTTTAATGAATGGATCTTTAAGCTATAGGTGCCGGGGTGCTGTAATCTATTAGGTTTTCCTACTTCTATCTTATTCTTAATAGATGTCATATAGTGCGCAATCGATACTTACCAGATATCACACGACAGGTGGTTGATTATAGTTTTGTACCGGTTCGTTGACTTAATACGATATTTGCTTCCAATAAGAAATTAAAATTTTAGTTAAAAACAAAAAAAAGGTAGAGAAGACAGACACAGAGGTAGAAGTATGACTCTCATATAGACTCTTATCTGTGCAGCCCTCAGTTTCAAAGCATCACTGTTATGTCGATCAGGAACAAATGCGCTTATGTCCACTCCACTTTCTCCATGAAAAAAAAAAAAACCAAGACAAAAACAAAAACCAAAACCCGCACACACTACTGCATATTAGTCATTTGAGACATCTTATTAGATCTGCCAGGTGACTTGATGTCACTTACCATTTTGTGACTATGTAAATAAATAGATACTGATAGAAATAGTTCAGAGGCCGGGATTATTGTTTTTACTTATATTTCGCTATTCTTGGTTTAAAAAATATCCCATTTCTAAGATAAAGAAACACAACAATGATAAAAACAATAACAATAATAATACTGCATCATCTTCATCATCATCATCATCATCATCATCATCATCATCATCATCATCATCGGATCTTGCTATGATATTCGAAGGTGTGAAGAACCTCATCACTACAGTTGTGTACTCCCAGAGAAGAGAGATGACCATCAGCCTGTTGGCTTAACATATTCTTTGAAATATTCTGACATTTTCAAAAGAGGAACTTCAAATTTATCAGCTGACTATATCTTAACATCCGATAGGTTCTCTAATAGCATTGAAACTACAATTATAATTATAGAAGTGTCGAGCATTAGTTTTGAGCACTATTCTAGACACAACAAGGAAGTCCTTATTTGAAGCTGAACAAAGCACAAGAAGACATTGAATGGAGCATAGCCGACAGCAAAGAACGTACTTAGGCGCAATAAAGAAAATACACATTCGCAAAATAAAAAAGGACACAATTAGCATATGTTAGTAACTAGCCCCCTTGCGGTAAAGTCCCCTAACAAGGTATGAAATATAGTCAAGATGCCTTATGGAGAAAAGCAAATCCTTTGGCAAATATTTATTCGACTGCAAGCAAAGCATATTAGGAAGTGAAGAAAGCTGAAGAAAAATCTCAGAATGGTGAAGGAACACGTGTCAATTTTTTTAAAAGAAATAATACGAAGATCAAGAAACTGATAATAATGACATAAAATCCCAATTACCTATCAACAATCTTTTTAGGTTGTTATGGCATTGAGATAAATTAAAAATCGATGAAATATACGACTAGATAAACCTTTGGAACATCTTCGAACATCGCACAGGTCGAAAACTAATTTTTACAAGAAATGTCATAACATAAGGGTCCTTTATACTTCAGTCTTTCTAATCTCAATAAAAGAAACTAAAAAAGATTATATGCCAGGGACCAAAAGGTCTTTTGGGCAACGGCCTTTTTCTAAAGCTTACACTGTTTTGTTATGCCAATAAAAAAACACAGTCCTTGCTTACCATTTGAATTGTAAACAAACAATTTGAAGGTGCTCAAAATTCGGTGCTTTTTCTCTTCTTAACTGGAGAAAACTTACCAAGCCAATATAAAAAACCTCCGAATGAATGACGTCGACGACGACGACGACGATGATGGTGAGGATGATTATGATGATAGAAATGACGATGGTGAAGATGCCAAGTTTACTTAACATGTGGTGAAATCATCCTGGGCCTTTATAATATCATTTCTCCGGCAGGGACAACTTGGATGCACGTATTCTTGCTAACATCGATTTTATTTCAAATGTTTTCCTAATGGGCGATATTTCTTAGTTTTATTTATTGAGATCTTGCTGTCTTTTAAGAGTAAATGTTGGTCGTCAAATAATCGAGATATTTATTAAACTGTCCAACATCCTTCAGCTCTACGGAAAGTGTATGCCTGGTCAAGTGTTAACCACAGCTTTCCTGTAGCAAGCACCCGCCTAGAAACTGCCAGGATGTTCGAGAGACTCCTGCCGCCAACTCTAACGAGTCTGCCATCTAATGAGCACTCGGCGCTGTCCCAAGATGTTGTCTCGATGGACGCTAGCTGTGCGTTCGCTTGCTATAGGTGGGAAGAAAATAAATCTCTGGAAATATAACAGCTAATTTTTATTGCTGTAACTATCATGAGATTTTCATAAAAAATTGTGTACACTATGGTTCTCCTTTTCCATAGTGCAACAATTATCCTACATATAATCGCCATTGTCATTTATTTTCTATTTAAGAAACAAGAATTTTCACAATCATTGCGACTTGAGCGTTAGCCACCTCAAAGATCACTGTGTTACATTAGTTGTATCTCCAATGCAATGTTCTCTATGATCATACCTCTTGAAAAACCTGATAACATTAATTGGCTCCTCTACGAAGCGGGATGGAGGGAGAGGGTCCGCTATGATTCTATGTTTTATGAACTACCTGAGATTTGTACAGCTTTTTCCATTGTTGGAGGAGTAACTTATAATTCTCATTATATTTTTTGTCTGTTCTACCACGCCAAATGGAAGATTGATGTTCGATGGGAAAAAAAAAACACCTTAGAACTTTTCACGATTAGCTTAGATGAAACTTTAATCAGAGAGATTGTACTTTTTCTTGATGCCAACAGTGAAGCAGTCAAATGAACTGAATTAAAATCTTACAGTAGCCAAATAATGCACGAAAACTCTTCGGTCGTATTAATTCACACAAACGATTACATAAGCTTACATACTAAGATCAATGTAGCCTACTTGTACATTTGATGTTTTCTAACATGAAGAAAAAAAAAACCACCAAAACAATGGGTTTTTTTTATTTTCTCTTCCTTCCAGCCAACCATTCTGCCGTGCATTTGAGATCAGCTGTCGTACTGCTGACCACTGCCGGTCATTTCTATGTGTCCTATTACCACAAGTTTTCATCTGATCATGAACAAAGGGATATCCGCGAAGTCCTTACCTATGGAAATGAATTTTATATCCTATATCATAAAAAGTAATGATAGATAGTTGCTAGTTGATAAAGAGATAATTAGCTATACTCTATATCATAAAATAAACGGTACAAAGAAGCACTATTGCGCTGGAGTTCTTGATTATCATTTGTTTGAAATTTATGTAATGTGCGTGTTAATTGATAGACCTAAAAAAATATCTGAACTGAATTAATTTGCTTGCTTGCGAAGAAATTATGCATAGTATAGATGGTTGGATAGAATCCACTTACTCAAGAATGACTTATAACCTAATTAAGGTTTATCATCAAACACTATCGATGCTTCATCTTCTCAGCTTCGCCATGTCCGACAGGGGCGTGAAAGGTACTGACGGTACCAGTACACATCTTTGATTATACCGCCTTGGACCTGATCGGCTATTTCAAACAATCAGTCAATTCGGACGCATACAGTTTGAATTGAAAATGGTCCCAAAAAAAAATAAAAAAAAAATAAATAAATAAATAAATAAATAAATAAAAACAACCAACCAAACAAACAAACAATCGAGGATAGCCCTGAATAGTCGAGATTACATAATTTTTGTTTGAGGACAGAAAAAAATATAATGATAAAGAAGTTCTTTAGCTTCAGAAAGTGTTCCTTTTTGCGATCTGTTTCCATTAGAATTTGGCTTAGCTGTTAGGGATAGCAGTTACATAGACAGAAGCAGAAAAAGTAATGAGCTTTACCAACATAAAAGCATGGACCAATTAAGAGTAAGCGTGTAAGAAACAATTTGTGTTGTTTTGTTTTTGTTTGTTTTCTGTTACTGTAGGTATTGAGTTAATTTCCAAATAACGAACCAAAGAAATCACACTATTTCTGTCACTCTTTGATTCCTAATTTAAAATAGTTTTGTTTTGTTAAAATTAAAGTAGTTCAAATTCTAGTTTTTTTTAAATCGATTGTTTCCTATCGAAAGCGAAAGTGAGTTCTCATGCAAAGAGAAAGACTTTCTTCATGAGCAGAAATTGTACCCACATTATTTTATGTTGTCCTGTAATTTCGCTTAGGACTGCAGTGGTTCTAATTTAATGATGTAAGTCTACGGATGTAGATTAGATTAATTTGAGGTTCCAAATTTCATACTTTTCTGGAACGTTTTAATATGTAACACAAGACTTCATTGATGGGATCGATGAATCTAGATCTAGATCTAGATATCTAGATCTACATTAACTTGCTTTTGAGGTGGCCCATGTGATTAGAAAATATCAGGTTACCAGCCACATTCAATCAATAATTTATGGATCTAAGTTGAAACACTTTCAGTTTCATAAAAATGTAAAATCTGTTAAAAGTGCCATATAAACAGAAGTGGACCAATAAATCCTTATTTTTTTTTTTTCGCAATGAAAACTCAGAAAAGCACTTGGATACTAGATCTAGATTCTAGATCTAGATCTATGATTTTTTTTATTATTGTAAGTGAAATTTGTTTTTAAAGAATCATTTAAAAAGTTGGAAGTTTAAAGCTTTGGGAAGTCACCCTTTTAGTTCGACAAGTTAATGAAATTGGAAGACTAATCATGTACTAAGGCCTGTTCACTAAGAGATCTAGATATCTAGATCTTTTGGTAATAACTCACTCAGCATGAATACTGGGGAAACATGTAATTGGTTTCCCTAATACTTCTGTTGCATATGAAAACAGGGAATACTCAATTTTAACTTTGAACACATATTATACTTTTCAAACCATCATTTACTGGAGTCAAATCAAATAGGAAAGGAAAACAACTTTTCCCATTCACAATTGCTCATTTGCATATCTAGATCTAATAAAGCTTTTGTTTGGCTATTTAAAAAAGTTAAATGTAGACTAGATCTAGATATAGGGTTCTAAGTTCTAGACTAGATCTAGATCAGGCCCTTGAATGTGTAACTGAGTGGATTCTCTAATATCTTTTTTTGTTGTCTGACTTGTATTTAACAAGATCAAAAAGGTACATTTTCCTTTCTTTTTGTTTTTCCATTAGTATTGCTGTAGTGGGGGGATTTTTTTTTCTTCTTCAAAATAGGCTTGTCACTAGAAAATTCTTTAAAAAAAATGAACCAATCAGACCTTAATCACCAAACTTAGGAACAGTGCAGCTTAGAGTTAGATAAAAAAATCTACATAAAATCTTAAATTTTTGCATTGATAACTTTTGGAAGTGGAAATATGATCTTTTGAAATTATCTATGAATAACTAATGATGCAGAGCATGTTCACAGATATTAAAGCTGTATAAATAAAGGTAAAGATATATATTGAATGTAGGGATGTGTTTTGACTTCCTTGCTCTTCAATCTGGAACTTCACTAATTTGCTCTGACATGAAACAGAGATAAACTTAAAAAATGAAATACAGGGCCTACACTGTGGTGTTAGACTTAGATGTAGATCTATCTTTTCTAGAGCTATAAAAATATCTAGAATGATCCTTTTGTTGACATTATTTACTGTCTCTCTGATCCACTTAGATCCTGATCTAGAGTCTTTATTCAAGCTGATCTATGACATCTAGATCTAGATAAGTTCAAAATTTGGGGAAAATAAATAGAATTATCAGCCCTATTCAGTTGTTGTATTTCCTGATTAAACTGTTCAGTATATTTAATTTATTACATTGTTAGAATCAAAATCTAATAGTCTAAATCAATGTCCAGTTGCTTTTTTTTTTTTTTGCCTGATGGATATATGTGGGAAATTTGTGGACCTACTTGTTTGATCACTTTCAGGTCAAATGTCGAAAACAGTAAGAGAAGCAATGCTTTGTGTTTTTATAAGAACCAGTGAGTTTCAAAAAGAATCCTTTTAGAGCCAGGCTGTAGATCTAGGCTACTTCAGGTCCTTCAATCTTTAACTATTTGTCTGAGCACACAAAAAAGGACATCAGTCAGTGCCAAAATGCTTCCTCCTAGTTCTCTTGTCTTAATATAAAGAAATTACATTTCTCAGAGAGAATACATTGCTATGGGAACAACATAGATATGCTCCTGCCTACTGTTCTCACATTGCCCACTTCTAATTAAGTTCACTAGATAAGCTAATGCTCAATAAAGTATAATAAAAAAAAAGCATACGTTTATTAATCCAAGTGTTGTGCTGTAAAACGATGAATTTTGGCAAACACCTGTACAGTAAAAAAACAAACTTGAATTTGTGATAATTTCCATGAAGTTCAAAAAGTTACAATAACCATCAATATTCTTACTCTTAGTTTTTACTCAGCAAATATTGTACACCCTAGAGTTTGTGAGAAAGAGTGTATTGTGAAAAGAATTAAATAGCTGTTTCCATGAAGTTAGTGTCTATCATTCAAGAAGCTGCTTACTTCAGCATCAGTGGTACAGAATGCCGAGTCTATTTTCATCTTGAGAGAATACAACACCAAAAAATTGAAGCAGACAGATCATACCTGACTTATCTCATCTTGGAATCAAACAAGGATGCAAAGAATAGTTTTGGAAAATCTCACAAGCCTGAAAAACTAATGATTCAATCTGCCAAGAAAACTAACATTTCAATAGCATTAGAGAAATTAAATAAAAATCTAGGTTTGCTCTAAAAGTATTTGTGATTGTAGCCTGCAAACACAATATTAAATCCAATATTTTATCATTATCCTTTGATTTAAATCATTTTTAATGTGACCATTAATTTCTAAAGCCAAGCCTAAATAATTTAAATCTGGAAAATTCAATTTCTTGGTTAATGAGAACTCAATTTTAATTTCAATCAGATTTTCTGAAAAATTGATAAGTTGAATTTTTGAGAAATAAATCTGATTAATTTGAAGCCACCAATTTTTTTTTTTTTTGTTATTTGTGTAAAGAGCTGTTCCTGATTTAAGAGGATGCTCTGAATGGCAAGAGTTTTGCATGTGTATGTGTTTGGCCATTTTGAACGGGTCTGCAGCAAGAAGATAAAGGCGAGGGGGATGTGGTTAGCTCAGGTGCCTCTGTTGTAAGTCGTTCCTGGTCTCTGAAATGAAGGGAGAGGTAGGCGCTCGCGGTAAATGAAAATAGTAATAGCTCATCTGGAACCTGTGGCAGGTTGTTTTATTTTTTGGTTTATGGTGCCTATCATTATCTTAACTGTAGAAATTGAATGATTGACTCATGAGTCAGTATGGTGTGGAGGAAAAAAAATTTTAGGGTTGAGGCCCTTAAAATTAAAGATTTAGGCATTGAATGTCAACTCTTTCTATTTGAATCTTGAGAATTTGAATTTCAGTGTATTCAAATTCTTTTTTTTCTTTTTTTCAAATGTTTCAAAATAATATAACAGGGTTTGACCATATTACATGTCAAGTAAATGTAATACCTTTAAAAGGAAATAATTGAAGTGTGGTAAATTTAAATCCTTAGTTGATTCAAAGTTGATTAATTTTACCAAACATTGGCATCTTTAATTTATGTAGTAATTATAGCTTGGATGTAAGTTTTACGAATATATCCATAAAACCGAAGTCAACAGTCAGTTTTTTTTCTGCACTGAAAAGCTCTTTCCTGCTTATAGTTTTGGCAATGTTGTGCTCTGAGCAAAGAGCATTTCTATGTGTCTGCAAAAGTCTACAGCAAATAGGGGAAAGGCGGTGGTGGAGTCTGGTAAGGCTCAGGTGAATCATTCCTCAGTTCTTGGACTGCAACAGGAGGGGAGCTGTTCACGCCTATAGCAACTGAATTAGTCACTGTTGGCTAGATTTAGTCCAGGGGCGGACTCAGAGTAAGACCTGATTTTTCATTGTCTAATGTATGCTGCCTGTTATTGCTCAGTCTTAGGAGTTAATGGTTGAAATGAAAGAAGATGTGGGGAAGAGAAAAATACTAAAGTTAGGGTCATTGTATAACATAGATGATATAGTTGTAATTTTTTCCACTCATGCCCTTTGTATCTTGGTACTTGAATTTTGGTCAGTTCAAAGTTTATCCAAAAGAGTAGGCCGGCTTTTACATGCAAGAAACATTTATTTGGCACATAACTTCATTTTATATTAGCAGTCCATTTTTCAAATCACATTTATCAAGTTTAATGTGGACTAAGCCTTCAACCTATATCAAACACAAAAAAAGAAATATGATAGCACTTACATTAACATTATCATTATCATTATTATTATTATTATTATTATTATTATTATTACAAACTGTAAACCTTGTTCTATGAACTGGACCCTGGTGTCAATTTGTTGAGGTTGGGGTGTGTGTATTTAATAGGTTTATAAATGGTCTTGATATCTATCCTTTTACTAAATTATCCAGATATATGCCTCCACCTACATATCTTTTACCTAGAATCTAGATATCTCGATAATTCTAATTCTAAACACAAAATTTAGATAAAAGACTTGAAATAAAGGAAATCGACTAATTCTTTAATTTGGCAATATGTTTTTAGTTCCTTTCAACCGCTTATTAGACGGCTTTGAATTTTCACATTAAGTGTATAAAAATGCACTGCCTTGTGGGACTTCTTAGCAGGGCATATATTTAAAGCTACAATATAACGTACGTTTTTTTTTTTTTTAATATAAGCCTAAAAGTAAAACCAGATTTCTCTAGTTGTAGATCTTAACCTTTTGATTTGAGTCTAGCTGCTGTAAATATCTAGGCCCTAGATCTAGAATCTATGTCGAAGCAATCTTTTTAGACTCTTTACTTAGATTCTTACACTACATCGTCTAGATCTAGATCTATTGCAGACGGTTTTAGATCTGCCGCCGCCCATATTGTATGCATACTTTCAGTTTCATTCCTGCCATCTGTACCCAGCTGTGCTTACAGGAAATATTATGCACATTCGCCTTTTTTTTTTAAGAAAATAATATAATCACATTTTTACCATTAATTTTCAAAAAAATACTATTTTGCTGAATAATGATATTACCTCTCCAATCTTTAGGGTAATTTACAACTTAATGCAAAATTTGACGTTCCTGTGTGGTCTAGAAATGCTTGGTTAGATGGTCCTCATTTTTCGCCTAGCTCCATTATACATAGATTATTATCATTGTAACAATTAAGGTTCTATTTTTAATATTCTTTCAGTCAGAAAACAAAGATTATTTTATCCCTCCTCAAAGTAAGTTGGTAACCCAACCAAAAAAAATCAACATGTCATCATGGAAAAAAGGGAAAGTCCAAAAAGTTCACAGAGAAAGGCCTCAGGTAAGTCAAAAATTTGTTATTTTTTTTTAGTCTTTCTATTATTGTTGGATGTTTTTGCAACCTTTATGAAGCTATACACACCCACTTTATCAACATCATAAAACCAGTAAGCTTTGAAAGAGTTATTATGAGATCAGCATATGAATTTTTTTTTTTAAACTGACCTTTGTCTTAAACTCTTTATTCCTCTTACTGAAACTCTTGAGAATAGGGACAGTAAATTTTAATACATGTATATAAATAAGTTTTTATACACTTTCATTACTCTAAGAGTAAGAGAGGCTATAAATTTTAGGCTTTACTTATTTGGTATGTTATTTTCCAGCCGGAGGCCAGAGCTCATCTGGGTATGTTGGAACGCAAGAAAGACTATCGGCAAAGAGCAAGGTATTTACTACACTGCTAAAAGATTTAATTAAATCTGTACCTTCAGTCCAAGTTGTTTCTTTGGGTTTTTGTGGCATATAAGCAAAATATATTTTACTTGCGATTGGCAAATAGTTTCAGATGAAACTTTTTAAAGCTGTAATGACTTGTAATGAATTTTCAGAAAAGTGTTTGCAGTTAGTTTGGAACTTCTATATCCAGTTTTGATTTGTAAAAGTATGTTTAACCAATATTTTTCCTATTTTTGTTCTCAGAGCCTTTCACAAGAAGGAGGAAACTATTAAAAAACTGAAAAGAAAAGCTGAAGACAGAAACCCTGATGAATTCTATTTTAACATGACAAGGACAAAGAAAGTTGTAAGTGAAACAAGGTGGTTTATGACTATGAAAAGGCAAGACAAAATTGTTGTTTTGGTCCTTTGTTTTCATACCCTTTGAATATTGTAGTGTGGAATCAATCACATGCTCAGCTCAGAATGCTTGTTCAGCATGTGTTTTGGAAATGATTCGTAGTAAAAAAGTAGTAAAAAAAATACTGAGTTACTTACTCTTTAACTAAGCAAACTAGACTAAGGTATATCTCTTGACTGTGCAAACTGTCCTCGTACAGGGGAGGTAGTTCATTTATCAATTTTTTTGGAGGGATTTATCTTTGTTTGCTTAATTTTTTGCCATATTTTCATATCAACAGTGGAAAGAAATTTCAGGCACAAAACTATAGTGGAATCTTGAACAGGATCCAAACCTAGATCAAGGTTTTGAGAGGGCTGGTTGATGGAATCACACTGTGCTCTTTAGTCTTCCCCCAGATCCTCGTTCACTAATTTGCTTGATAATACAAGAATCAGATAGTGAATAAGTGAAATACATATGATTCAGAAATAGTTCTTGTTAGCAACAGGTTATCTTGTCAACGTATATGTTATTTTTTTAGGATTTCAAAGAGTGTGTTTATATATTGTAGTTTATGTTTAGAGTCCACTGATTATGTAGCAAAAATTTTTGATACGGCTCAACTGACAATTTCACAGAAGCATATATTATTTTGATATGTGATTATCTGGCTTCTACTGTCCAGTTATTTGTGCAATGTTTGTTTGATCATCACTTTTCATGTTGGTTTAATATTTTTAAACTTTGGTCTATTATTACCCATTATTATTGCAAGAGATAAAGCTAGTTGGGATGCTGATATCTTTCTTTTTAAAAATGTTCCGGCCTGTTGTCTATAAATAATTGGTGATGTTGTCTGAATGCTTGTTAGAATAAGAATTTATATCTTAATCTTTGTCAAAACGGAACAGGTTAAAAAAACTATTGAGGTAAGATAACTTTAAGGGGTTTAAAAGACCATGACCAAGCATTAAAAAATAATATGCCTTATAACCAGGCTGGTGTTTTAGGCTGGCAGGCATTGCAAATTGATCAGTCCCCTTTAGTCTAATAGATACTGAATACAATGCACAAGTAATAAGAGACTTCAAACTTAGGCCCAAATATGCATCTATAGCTATTTAAACAGGACCAAGTCTGCTTACCTGGTTACAAGTTTGTGCAATAAACTTAATGTTGCTGTGCATGTAACTTACATGAATTTAACACAACAATTAATGGCTAGCATCCCTGAGTATCAACATTAATATTTACGTTGAAGTAGACATTTATGAGTAGACAAGAATTTTTTTTCCTATCAGGACTTTTCATTTAGAGAAGTCCCTCAGATTGTATATAATTTTTATCTCAGATCATTCTATCACAAATATTCTTGAAAATATATCTTCTAGGATGGAGACCACCAGTTGCGAGAGGCCAATGAACCTGTTGTTACAGAAGAGCAGCATAAAATGATGGCTACTCAGGATAAGAAATATGTTCTGTTTAGGCTCTCTAAAGAGCTTAAGGTAAGTTATACCCAGGTTTATCTTTCCAGTATTTTTCTGTCAAAAGCCTTTGAATAAAGTAAATGATTTATAATTGATTTAATTATTAATACTATTGTAATTATTAGTTTGATTATTATTTGATGAGGAATGATATTCTTCTGTAAAGTTCAGAGTTAATGTATAATTATGCTTTGAAATGAAACAAAATTTTCTATTTGGAGGAATCTATATCAGTTAGTCACAGTGCTTCCAAATATGGATCTGTATCAAAAGCTTTAAAATTTTTCTGTAGTGAATTGTAGTTTGTGGATATTTCTTTAAGTGATCGTTTATATGAAATGCAGTCTCATGTGAATAAAATTTGTCATTAGCCATGCCACATATACAGTGTTCATCTCTAGCAAATTCAGATTTTTTTTTGTATTTGAATCAGGGAGGTAAAGAAAAAAATGAATAATTTGCCTCAGAGAAAAGAGCTGCATTTGTATTTATATTTATAATAATAATATCATCTTTATTTCTTGCAAGCAGTCAAAAAGAGAAAGTATAAGTTTTAGAAATAAAGATGATATTATTATTATTTTTTTTTTTTTGGGGGGGGCGGGCTTTTCATAGTTTTTGCTCCAAAACAGTTTGGAAAACATTGCATCTTAAGTTAGAGATCTTCATAAATTTTTTCCTCAATATCATATACTTCTTTACTCTGTTGGAATGGTCAAATCTGTTTTGTGCTACAAAAATGCTTTCTGTTTCTGCAATGCAATACATTTTCCATTCAGTTATGTTTAAGAATAGTTTCAAGGAGTCAAGACTCATTTAATATTTAATTGTCTCTCAATTTTTGTATACCTACAAACACACATTTTTAATTTTATTTATAATGTATCTGAATTACTTTATGTCCTTGGCCTGTCTCTCTAAATGGTGGTTATCCTTTTTTTCTATCATGTTTATTTGATGATCTTAATTAAGTTTGTTTGTGTTTATCCTTTTTTTTT
The DNA here is from genome assembly GCA_033675545.1 of Elysia crispata. Lineage (NCBI taxonomy): Eukaryota > Metazoa > Mollusca > Gastropoda > Plakobranchidae > Elysia > Elysia crispata. The sequence goes on from JAWDGP010001550.1 coordinate 357,104, forward strand.
CTTTCAGAAAATAGAAAAGTTGAAAAAGACTCTGCACCTCATTGACAGCTCTGAGAAGAAAAATACTCATACAATATTTGTAGATAATGACAATGAAGGTATATATACCTCTCACTTTATTTTGTCCAATCGCAGATATAAAGATCAGGGTAATTATTTTGATGCATACATTTTGGCATGGGAAAAAAAGAGATTTTGAAGCTTAGCCTGTTATGAATTTGTTTGGGTGGATTGTGAAAAGCAAAAGCATTAGATATAGTAAATTGGTAGGACTAACATTTTTGTTGAAAAATCAATTTGACATTTTGAAAACATAATAGTGACCATTAAAAAAATTTTGTACTGATAATATTCTAGTCACCCTCAAATTAACATATATCAAGATAAAAGGATTTTAAAGGATACATTTACTTAAATCTTCCTTTTACACTGAAACCAGTACATCATGCATCATTTTTTTGACATTTTTTTTTTAATATGTGTATGGGATAAGATTGTCTCATTAAATTTTTTTTCCTCAGCCAAATCTTTTGATGTTGCTAAATTCTTTAATACCCACCCTGCATTTTTGGATAGAACATTTAACAGGCCTACGCTAGAGTCATTAAAGAAAGAGAGATTTTCTGTGGATCCAGATGAATTGGAGGTAACAATATAGTGTATGAGGAATGACAACTGAGGCCAAAGATTTATTTACAATTGCATATAATTTTAAGGGCATATGCATATCTTTTGATCTTGAGCTAGGAAAGTAAAAAGGTTTGGACTTAATTTACCATATAAAATAAAAAAACTTATCACTGTTTTCTCATCTGAGACCTAAATGAGCATCCTTTTGCCTCACTCTGAAAAGTTATTTTTTGTATATACAGATTTGTTTTTTGTTTGCTAGGTGATGCAAAAGCATATACTGTTCTATAAAAATGGTTTAGTAAATATGTTTAAGGGAGTTTATTTTGGGTCAAAGATAACTGTGGAATCTTTCATCTTCTAAAAAAAAAGAGTGGGAATCCTAATAGAGTGTAAAGATTTTAGAAGCGTGTGCACTACAAATGTTTTGGATAGCTAAGGAGCTCCTCTTAAAGAGAACTTTGCACAAAACAATAATTATGCGTTTCAAAAAAATTCAGTTGAATCAATGGCAACTAACAGACAGCAACCAAAACTAAATTTTACTATCTTAGATTATTTTTATGCTTGGTGTATTTAACTTTAACTTTGAAATTTGCTTATCTTTTGAAAGCTTTCTCATGGAAATCATTGCAAGATTATTTTCAGTATTACTTCTTTTTTTTTTTTTTTTACCTGAGCCAATTTCGAGCTTCAAAATAAAATGATTATCGAAATGTTATCTGAGTTCATTTAACAATATCGTCATATTTTTTTATATGCCATGTAGTTGTCATACATAATAATTCAAACGAACTGAAAACATTATTCAATTTTTGACAGTATTCAAATCTTTTTTAGTTTGCTGACTTTGCTATAATATCAGAGCCTTAATCTTATACCATCTTTATTATTTGTATAATTGTCTCTCATGATAAGTCCGGTCTTCCCTCCCAATGTTTTAATTTTAGTGATGTAATACGTTCTTATACATAATATATAAACACTTTGCTTTCTGTCTTCATTTTTTTTTTATTATTTCAGGCTGTTATGGAATCCAAGAATGCAGCCTACAAGGAGCTAAGTAAAAGAATAGACAGGGCAAAAGAGCTTAAAATTATTGCTGAGAAATTGGATGCTAAACTACTTGGTTTGGTATGATAGTTTCTATCTCTTTTAATATCAGCTTTCAATAAGTCATAGAAACAGTCCCTCATCTCTTGCAATCAATTAAAATGGTTGATATCATTTTTTTATTTTTTGAACTTAGAAAGATGAGGCATGTTGAAGATTTCTGTAACAATAATGAAAAAAAAAATTTGCACTTGTTGAAAATGATTTTTACTGAGCTCAAGCTGGTCTTAAGACCTTTTTTCCTAATCACTATGTTCATTGATAAACAGATAAGATATTTGCAAAAGTGACAAACTAAAACCTGAATGGCATTTATGGTCCATAGGATTCAGATATGAGCTGCCAAGTATATAATTTGCTCTGAGGGCTTGTTTGATTCGAGTAAAGATAGTGATGTTTGACTGATACTTTTTAGAGGTCAAGGCTTGATCAATGCTTTGAAAGGCAGTTTTTTTTATTGTATTTGAGCATGTGCTTATGAATGACATTCCAAACATTTTGGAAAAGACTAATGCAGGATTTAAATACTTCAAACAGTATATGTGTATGCTATAAAATTTTTTATATTCATCTAATAATTTCAGTACCCTTTTTTTTGTATGACCTCTTTTATTTTTTTTCAAAAAGTGGCCTCAGGGGTGAAAACCTGATATCATATATAGAGAAATGTGCGTTTTATAATATCAAAATAACGTGCAGACTTAATAATTAAATGATAATGATATCTTTTTAAGTGTCCGTTATATCACCTTGTTGAGAAGCCTGCCTGTCTTAAATAAATAGGAATCCAGAAGCATGGAAATCTGATGCAAAGAAATAGTATTCTTTTTTATCATGATATAAACTCATTAATCCTCAGACTAGAATAAGGTTATCTTTATTATACTCCAGGTATTATTCATGACATGTGGAAGCAGAGTAAAATAATTATTTATGCTTATTCATATCACTTGAGGGCTTTTTTTTTTTCTGTAAAATTGTCCATTATAATGTGATAATGTCAACCAGCAAAATTGATTTTGTACCAACAATCTTATTTCAAGGGTTTGGGTTTTCATTGATGTTGTGAAATGATGAAATATCTATCTCTCTTGGTTTGAGTCACTTAATCAGATCTTTCTCACAAAACATTTGTGTATTTTTAATTTTTTTCACTTTTTAACTTTCATAAGACAATGCCTTAAACTTTCATAGAAGCAAAGCTTAGAGCTGAAGATAAGTGAGCATCATCAGTGGAATAAATGTCTTTTCTACTATTATTTTTTAAAATCCAAACAGGACAAGAAACGCAAGAAGAAACGTGTTGCTAACGAGACTAAAGAGTCAGCTGCTCAATACAAGTTTGCTTATCAGAGACAAAAGTGATGAATGGTTTATAATTATTACTCTGCATGATATCTTAATATTTTGTTTTAAATATGCTGTTGAAAATAAAAGTTCATTGAGAGACGAAGGTATATGGCACATTGCTTTTTGATGATTAAAAAAGAAATGCAACTTTTATTGGATGTTTTTCAAAGGGTTTTAGTCGCATCTTTTAAACTAACTCTGGTTTCTAGATGCTATCAAATTTAAATTTGTCTCAAAAAGCTCAAGTTTACAAAATCTTCAAGCCTATCTTATTTCCCACTTCATTTGATTTAAAAATTAAAAAAAAAAATTCATTGCAAGCAGTAGCATTATAGCTGTTAATTTCTTTCAATGTTTTTTCAACAAATGAGAATCTGTCTCAATATAAATTTCATTTCTAACAAATACAGAATTATAAAATACTTAGTGTCATAGCTAGTCTCATTACAGAGAGTTTCATCCTGTAAGAAATATTTAGCACCAGCATTTATTAAGCATATTTTGTAAAACATCTTGGAAAATATCTCAAGTAAAGTTAAAATTTAAAATCATGAGATGGGTGTTCAGGAATCTTGTTTCATGCCTTCCTTTTTCTTCTTTTTGGTAATTTTTTAAACTCTAAGTAATAAAAGCCCTTAAATATTATTATTATTATTATTATTATTATTATTATTATTATTATTATTATTAGCATCATTACCATCATCAGTAGTAGAAGGAGTTGCAGTAGCAATAGCAATTTTATTATCATTTTTTAATCTTCATGAGTATAAAATAAAGTCACATTAAGCATTTAAGAGACTGATTTTGGAATATCATTTATTATCCAAATGAATATTTCTCATCATTACACTACATGTGTACAATATTTTTGATTTAAATGCATTCATATACAGATTATAACCTTTCTGTTCCCGTGACATTTGACATTTTTTTTGAGTCACCCTATTCCTTGTGGGATAAACTTTTTGTCACCTTATCACATATGACAATACAAAATCAATATATACTCTTTATCACAAATATCTGAGGCATGTGTCCCAACATACATATAAAGGTAATCAGAAATTATTAAGATGGAAAGCAAAAGACAAAGCACCACATAATTCTATTTTATCTTTCGTACAGTGCACACAATAATTATTTTTACATACCATATATATGCATTTGTGAAACATTTTTAAAATCAACAAATGTCAAAATGTTCTGCGTATCCATTGCTTGCACTTTTATACAATTCATACCATTTTTGAATATGAAAATATGCTCCAAATGAAGATGCATTTTGTGTCTGGGTCGTAAATATTATATATTCCTTCTTTACATTTTAAAGGACTACAGTTTTTCAGGACTATCTCTAAAATGTGAAAATTTATCTCTAAATTCTAAGCTTAGTACAAAATTATATCCAACTGTTGATTCCATAATCTTATCATAATATTTACTGGTACAGAGCAACTGAAAGTGCCTCTTCCCACTAAAACGTTCTGTTTATAGATGTTGCTAAATCCTTCATACCAAGTTCAAAAAGATAAGATGATTGAGACTAAACAAACTGTTTGAGGCACCCAGGGTAATTCAGGCACAAGTTGGTGGAGTCTATTAAAATTAGAAATTGATTATGGGATGATCCCTTTTTTTTATGTGGTATCAAATCTCAAAATCTCAAAACTCAACTTGTCCCTGATTTATCCTGGCAGCCGCCTAAGTTTTGATTACACAAAACAAATATTTTTATAATATTCTAACCACTCTCACTCCCATTTTTACACACCCAGGCACAATCAATAAATTTTTAAAAAATAATTTCTTGTTTAAATAGAATATACATTAAAACAAAACTTCTGGAAATTGTACCATGACTTATTGGAAATGACTTAGATTAAATACAATTATTAAATGAAGAGTTCCAACTTCTGCTTTTAAATTTTAAGCCGTTGATAAAAGTAACATAATACTTCCCATTTTGTGTTATAGACCAATGCGCCTAAATTCCATCGGGGCGATAAAATTCTTTGTACAAACATCCTATTATTTTAGTTTTAAGTTCTCATTTTCAACCACCTTGGAAGAGAAACTCAGCAGGATCAATTTACTAATTTCATTTTAGAGAAATAGCATGTCCGCCTTAAGGAATTTTTGGATCTTTCAGACACTGCAAGGGCTTATGAAAACATAAAAAATTTAAATTGCCTCCTCAATTCATTCTGTCTGCCTCTCTCTCTCTCTCTCTCTCTCTCTCTCTCTCTCTCTCTCTCTCTCTCTCTCTCTCTCTCTCTCTCTCTCTCTCTCTCTCTCTCTCTCTCTCTCTCTCTCTCTCTCTCTCTCTCTCTCTCTCTCTCTCTCTCTCTCCCCCCCCCTCTCTTTAAAAGTATTCATCTACTAGAGAATTATTTTTATTGTATGAAAGTGTATTTTCTGTTTAAATGTGAGAAAAGACTGGGAGTTTGCCTTGAGCTAGGGCCAATTTCTTCTCCTTGTTCTTCATTGAAGAATGGAAAATAAGCTTGAGTTGCTTTCCTCTTAAGTTTTAAACTTTTGGTAGCGAAAATACACTTGTGAGTGTGGTGAAGAAAAGTCATTAAATCTGCCAATAGCATGAAAAGACAAAAAAATCTCCTTCCAATGCCTTTCCCTCAACTTACTTCTTACATTTAATCTATGAGGACTATCCAGAACATGCTACACAATTTGAGAACATGAAAGAGAAGGAGGCATGTACAAAACACAAGGAGTTATAGCACGAAGTATATCGCAAGATCACAAAATATATATTTTCTGTAAAAATGTTCCAAAATTCAATTTTTCATTTCTTTCACATGAATTTAAAAGTTTATACAATAATGTCACATTTTACAGAATATATTCATCAAATGAAAGGGGAATGCTTTTGGTTTTTGAAAAGGCACATAAATAATGAGGTTGGAAGGGAGCAAGGAACGCTAACAACAGCGAAATCTATATTATTGAATTCAGTCTTTATCTAGGCCTCATAATAGGATGACAATCAAAAGTCCAAAGTACCAAATCTGGGAAATTTCCTTTGCCCCTAAAATGAATCCTTGATTTCTTAGCTCCATGTAAGACTACCCTAGTCTCTTAAAGAATCGAGAAAACATGGCGAAATCTGAAATACACTGAATTTGGATCAATTGTTACAAGTAAAGTGTTTCAAGGTAATTTTCTTTATCAGACTGATCACATGATGAAACCAGATACCTTATACATATTGGTAGTGCTTTGAGGGATTTAAAAGAGCTTAAAGACATAAACATTTTTATTTAACATATATCTGATATTCCTCAAAACATAAGGTAGATAGATCATTCTTTTTTATGATTTTCGGTGGTCTTAAACAACTTTGTAAAGTTAGACTTGCTGCTGCCACTATATGAACAAAGAGTCATAAAGAAACAAAAATGTTTGAGAGTGTTAAGTTAAGAACGAGAATCTAAGGCTTTCTATTAAAGACAAAAGAAAAGTACATCTGTTGTTTTTTTTATCACATGAGTTATCTAAGAAGGAGAAATGACATTTACAAAGTTGATTTTTTGAATTATATACACACAGCCCATATACAGCATCTTAGAGGGACATATACTAGGAAATATTTGATGGAGGAAGAGAGGATGAATAGAGATGAGCGTTTTTATGTTTTTTATATTTTTGAGAACTTCCATCATGATTATCCACAGCCTTTCTCCTTTTTCCACTCCATTTTCAAATGAGTCCACAAGCTCTCCATCCTTATTAATCAAAGGCATCTTCTGCAGGAGGCACATAGGAGAATCCTTCAAAGACAGCATCAGCCTCCATAACACTAGCTGAGACTAGCTTACTGCCATTAGTGGCAGAGCGACCCACAGAAGCTGGCACTGGTTCTCGAACAAACTCTGGATCAAAATGTTTCAGGTCTAGTTGTCCACTCTGTTTGAAAATTAAAAAAAAAAAAATAGAAATTTAATGATCCTATAAATTCCTTCACTTGATCAAACTTAAATACCTAACTGAAAATAGCCTCAAGCAAGGATAGAAGTAAAATCATCTTGAAAAAATATTGTATAAATTGCAAAAGAAAGAGTAAAAGATAAATGAGATACAACTAATTTAAAGGTAAGAAAGAGTAAAAAATGAATGAGATACAACTAATTTAAAGGTAAGAAAGAGTAAAAAATGAATGAGATACAACTAATTTAAAGGTAACAGGGATACCCAATTTATACACATGAATAGCAACTTACCACATTTGGATTGTATGGAGGAGTTATTTTCTTATCATACAAGTCTTGCCAGTTGATATCTGAGAAGAAGTCATGGCTTTTTATCTCATAAAAGTCACGGTTGGCACCCAGTCTGAGGTCTTTTTCTTTTTGCAGAAGCTATTGAAGAGGGTAAATGAAAAGTACAAAAAATATTACAAGTAATATTTATATTGAATTATAATTATTACTGCTACTATCACCAATTTTTTTTTTTTTCATAATCAAAGCTAAAACTATTTTATTAACACTTTTAATACAATTCACAGATTTCAAAACATAAGGCATGAGGAAACTCTTTTAGCATCATTTACAGAGATGTCATTCAATCATATGAGAGTTTATGGAGATTAGCTCAATTGGTTATTTTGATAATTAGCCCATGAACTGATAACAAATTTACCCACTATCAGAGCTGAAAACGTGAGACCGCAAACGTTCCAATTCCCTTTAAGTGGTAAATGTATCAAGTCTTGTCAAATGATACAAGAACTTTTAAAAATGAGTTAAATACACGCATATACAAAAATTTGCAATGCCTCCCCCTTTACCACACAAAAAAAGAGGAGAAAATCCTTATGAAGAGAGTTAAGCCTACGTTAACAAAAAGTTGAACCTGTAGTGCTTGATTAAAAAAAAAACAAACTAAAAAAGGTACTAACCCCCTCAAGAATGGACCTCCCAGCAGCTGACACATTTGTCCTCAGCCTGAGAGGCTTGAAGAGGATGTTGTCATACATCTCTGCCGTATCACGGCTGTAGAATGGTGGCTATGGGTGAAGATTGCAGATATTTTATAATTATCTATATATATATAAAATAAGTTAGGTTTTCAAATTAAAGTAGATTAGAAATGTATATTTCACTTAATTTTTTTAGTTTTTTTTTTTTGCACCACATAAAAAAGATGCAGAAAAAAATAAAGTTGCTCACTTAAAAGGCAATTTAAACATGATTGTTTGTGTTCAGAAATTTGGAACATTATAATTTTATCAATAAGACTGTCTTACATTTATTAAATTACTATGGTTTGTTTGTCTTAAAACTTTACAAATTTGCCCTAAATTATTAAAAATTTTTATTCTCATTTCTTTTTCATTAGTCATTTTTACATACTCTGATAGTTCTGCAAAATGACTTACCAAACCATACATCATCTCATAAAGAACAGCACCCAAACACCACCAATCCACTGTCTTGTCGTAGGGTTGTTTGCGTAATACTTCAGGTGCAAGGTACTGTATGTAAGGAAAGTACAAAGGAAGTTTGAGCACAAAAATTAAAAGAAAATGAACTGCATTTATTTCAATCCTGATGCATGTAACAAAAGTAAAACTACGTTATCTGATCTTTACAACTAAGATGACTTCCAAGCTGAAGTATGAAATGACACAAAAAAAGATTTCTCTAAAAATTAAGCCCACACATAAAAATTTATAGTTTAAATATTTAAATTATGCTTTGCAACATCATTCTGTTGGAAAGATGTTGATGTTCTCATCATTGTATAAACTAGTACATCAAAGCATCATGGGATATATTGTACTTTTAAAGCCCCTAAAAATTAAGCCGACACATATAAGTTTATAGTTTAAATACCGAAATTAAGCTTTGGAACATCATTCTATTGGAATGATGTAGATGTGCTCACCATTGTATAAACTAGTGCATCAAAGTATCATGGGATATATTGTACTTTTAAAGCCCTCTACTTTCAGTGCTATTTCAAATCTCATGCAAACTCTGAGATGTTGAAGGGAGGGCTGCATCTTCATCACATGTAAATTCCAGAATTATTGCATGTACCAGAGAGTCACTGGCGTATTTATTAACATCACAAATTTACATTGCGTACGGAATTAATTTTAGATGCTGTATTTTGAGCTCTTGACTTACCTCAGGGGTGCCGCAAAATGTTGATGTTGTCCCTTGTCCTACAATTCCCTCTTTGCACAACCCAAAGTCAGTAAGGATGATATGACCCTTAAAAAAAAGAAAAATTTGTGAAAAATACATTTGTTTTGTGGCATTTTATATACCCGCAAGCTGGTGGTATGATAACAATGATGATTAAGTATTTGAAATACTTCAACTTTGTACTTTAAAACTAAATGTTTTACATTCATATGAAAGTAAAAAATGTTAAAGCTTTTCATGTTATTCAATCTCTTTGTATTATATATCGCTACAAAAAACTTATTACATTAAATAGAAAGCTAAACATATGTATTTTTTCTTCTTATTAGCATAATCGTCAATTTTTGAGTTCTGAAAACTTATAAAACAGCATTCCAAAATTCAAGATACCACGTATAATGTTAAACAGAACTTACGGTTGAATCTAAAAGAATGTTTTCTGGCTTGAGATCTCTGTTGAAAAAAAGAAAAAACAAAGTTTGTTTACATACATTTAGATGTTTGGTTAAATAATTCTGATATAAAACCCATACATGAATATATTCCTTAAAAAATCTAAGTAGTTCCCTGTTTTATTGTTTTTGTGTCTACCTGGTTTCTTTATATTCTGCCTTCAGTATTCTCATATACTTTTTTTAGACTTTCATCAATGTTTTTTGTGCGCTCTTTATCCTTCAAATTAATGTATTCCTTCCACTCTTTCTTTACCTAATTTCAAATAGATAAACCGATGGCAAGATCTATGATAACGTCTTTTAACCATTGACTCTTCTGGGACAAAAACGATTTCAACTCAATCTGTAAATCAACAGAATAAAACTTTTTACTTGAAAAGTACTGCATGATCATTTTAATGTATGGTAAAGTAATATACTTATTTCTTGGATTCATTATTTATACAATCCGTCTTCCTATACATTGAACACTATTCCAGTAAGCGCTAAGTTATATCAAGTCTTCCTTCCAATCAAAAAGCCGCCAGGCAGAGAGAGCAGAGATTAAGATGATGCACCGAACTCATCAAGTGATGGCGTGGTTTCAACTCGCGACAGTCGGTAGAACGATGGTCTGGGTTCGATCCTTAGCTGAGTCATCTGGTTGTGGAATCCACAGGTTAATGAAAATATTGTGGTGGGATCGGATCCACCCATGCACCATTACCCCTTGGCTCAAGGGGAAACAACTTACGGTCTCTAGTTGAAATCCTCCTTCAATCAACTGTCAATGATGTTCCCCGAAAAAGCACAACTATACAACTGATACCGAAGAGCTCTATGCGTTTATGGCTCAAACAAAATAAATGTAAAAAGTGTTCTCTCAACATAGTCACAAGACAATGAGTCTGTTGTTAATCATCAAATCGGTGGATTAAAACTGAACATTTTATGAATTAATTAGGCCATGTGCACCTCTCATCACAAACAGAGAAAAAACCCTTCAAAAAATAAAACCTATGTCTCACATCAGATTTTGCAATCCATATTATCATAATGATTATCTTCATAAAAAGACACTGTCCATCAAAATTCCTGACGACACAATTTCCGCATAGCAAGCAAAACAAAACAAAAAAATACACAGCATCGTCGACCACTTCCCCTCTTTTAACATACAGTAAAGCAAATTTTCTTTATACCTGTAGATGATATTTAGAGAGTGCAGGTAACCGATGGCACTGGCCATTTCCGCTGCATAAAATTTGGCACGATGCTCCGAGAAGTAGCGTTCACGTTGGAGATGGAAGAACAGCTGCACAGAGAGATAAATCAATTGTATAAGTTATAATAATGATAACGTTTGTAGTAGCAGCAGCAATAGTGGCAGTAGTGGTGGTGATGGTAGTAGTAGTAGTAGTAGTAGCAGCAGCAGCATCAGCAGCAGTAGTAGTAGTAGTAGTAGTAGTAGTATTGTTGTTGTTGTTGTCGGTGATGGTGGTTGTTTTTGTACATTTAATCTAATTGATCCTGTCATCTTTATTTGGTGGCAATCAACATTTTAAGAGCAGATTTTCCTTTTTATAATTTTGTACTTGTGTTGATATTATACAAAAAAAAAAAAAAAGAAAAGAAAAAGACGCATTTTCTCCTCTTATCACCTCTTTTTCTCTCTCTCTCTCTCTCTCTCTCTCTCTCTCTCTCTCTCTCTCTCTCTCTCTCTCTCTCTCTCTCTCTCTCTCTCAGGTTTCTCAATCTATTTTGAACCATTTTTACCTCTCCACCGTTGACGTAGTCTAAAACAAAGTAGAGCTTGTCGGGTGTCTGGAAGCTGTAGTGCAGTCCCACAAGGAACGGATGTTTCACGTTTTGGAGCAAGACGTTACGCTCTGCCATGATATGCTTTGCCTCATTTCTCTTCATAATCGCTTGTTTCTGGAGCATCAAAATTGATAAGAGAAGCTTCAACTCTTTCCATTTATTTCAGCACTAAGAACGAATAACCAACTATAAATATTTTCATGATTATTCTTTCTTAGTGTTGAAACGTAGTAATTGACATCAGAACACACAAGATACGATTTATAGAAATCTAAGGTGTTTAGCAAAACGAATTACTCTTTGAAAACTTAAGGAAAGATAAAAAAATAAAACAAAAACATAAAAAAAATGGATGATGTAGGCGGACATGGAAAGAAGAGGAAAAAAATTTACCACGATGACAGAAAGAAATTAAGGGAGAGAGATAGATAGATAGATAGATAAATAGATAGAGAAATAGATAGATAGATAGAGAGAGAGAGAGAGAGAGAGAGAGAGAGAGAGAGAAAGATTCAGAGACAGAACGACAGATGAGTATTAAAATGCTGATAGACAAAGACAGGCAGAGAGAAAAGGTGTGAGAAGAAAACCAGTAAAGAGATAACCACAAAGAAAGTTAGAAATATGGGGCCAAGAGACGAAGGAAAAAAGGATAGAATAGATATGCTATTATAGATAAGATAAACTGGTAGATAGACATAAAACCACGCCAAATGCGTCAGACAGGACCGACATATCTAGAGAGACAACATCAACAGCTGACTTTGCTGGAATGAGCATAAACTTCAACGGCCTGATAAAAACCTGCAGGTGAACCAAATCCAAGACATGCCTTGCCAGAAAGGAAGATAAACCAAGAAATACACCACTGGGCATGATAAAATGATCCTGAATATCTCAGACCATTGAAGCAGACCGGCAGATATGCACACTGAATGAATTTGTGCATTACGAGGTTTTAAGTCGCTAGATGCGCTTTGTAGAAAATTGTGGGGGGGGGGGGGGGACGAAAGAAGAGAAGAACAGACAATGCAAAAAAGAAACACAGAGATAGTTAGATATAGAGACACTCAGGCAGACAGACAAATAGATAGATATCCAGATAGGGAGATATAAATTAACAGCAGATAGGCAGACAGGTAAATATATCGGATGAGAGCAAGAAATGAGATATTGAGTCCCAGAGAGAAAAAATCTTAAGGATGGACTGATATTAATATATATATATATATATATATATATATATATATATATATATATATATGATATAAGGACACCCTTCACATAGATATACTTTGAAACACTTATATAATGTCCTTAAGTTTCTTCAAAACATCTGGTGCTGGTGCAGCCCATAAATTACTCCTATCGGA
>JAWDGP010001550.1:375000-587500 GCA_033675545.1 Elysia crispata
TGGGAAGAGAGATAGATTATGATATAGAAAAAGTGGGAAGAGAGATAGATAGTGATATAGAGAAAGAGAGATATACAGAATGCGATAGAAAATAGGAAAGGAAAAAAGCAAATGAAATTAATGGTCAAATGAAATATGATTTGAAAATGAGAAAAAATAATAAAGAAAAAGCGAAAAGCACGATTAAATCAGCATTATATGGAATTGAAGAAGACAAGAGATCAAGTCTTTAGAATTAGACTTATTCAATGGGAACTTAAGGATTCAAATTTCGAAGAACTGGAAAATACCACCATAACTTTGCATTCTAAAGCATCATAATTACGCCTCCAAAAACGTGCTGTTGATCGAGATGGTTGCATGATCACGTTCTAAGATAAAGGTTTAAAGTTTCGATAAATTTATATGATACTTTTCTTTTCTGCGAATTTTGCTAATAAAAAACAACAAATTAATTATCATAGAAATATCAGTGTTGTTTATAAACTTTTCCTTGGTGGTTCATTTAATGGATTTCTGTGAAGTATTAAACCTTTAAGAATCTCTTTCTCAATAACTTAAAAAAAACCTCTTAGTTTGCAATAGTTGTGATGCAATTTGACACGAAACTAAGGACAAAAAATACAGTATTGTTTATATTAAGTTTTCAGTTGAATACATTTTTACCAAAGCCTGTCTCCAATGCCAGAATTTCGGCATCATGTCTCATTTAACCTCAGAAAAAAGCTCCTAGATACAAAGGTGGCCTTTGTGACACAGTGAACTTATGTAGTATTTAGTGCCTCTAACAGAGTGAGACTATAATATTCAGAATGGTTATAATGAGTGCAGAATACCATGTACGACATCTGTTTGGAAAGGGACACATCGTTACTGTTGATGGACAAAGCACACAGCCCCTTTGATAATTTAAGTTCACACTCATTCTCTCCCTAAACTGGTTTAAGCGAGCCAAATGGACATAATTACAAGAAGGTAGGATTTTTTATACCCAAGAATTCAGGGTCAGTTTTTGAAATATTAATACTAGGAGCAGAGTTACGCTACCCAAAACTATTCTGTACCTACTGAATTATCAACAAACAACCTATGTGCAATGATTCTCTTAGAAGATAGAAGATTTAATAATTTATTGGGCACTTTAAAACTCATCTGCAAAGCTTCAATTTTTGCAACACATGGGCAGACATTTTATCAAATCAAATCAAATATAAACGAAACAGAATCGGCCTTGAGAGTGACGTCATGCACGGCTTCCACCAACAAAAAGCCAATACCTGCTGACCATAAGATCTATTCTAAGGACTGAACCTGATCTCTCTTCTGGACAGATCAGGGTCCTAGCGATAACATTAAGTAGGACGCTGACCGCTGGATTTATGCCAAAAAAGGTTCATGTTGTCCATTTCAAGGCAATCTACTGGGGACTATCACAAAATAGGAACATTCTTTGATAAGAAGGGCATGTCTGAAGCCTGCACTGATTTTTTCTTGATTCAAGAGAGATATTTAAGATCTAACTCTGAGTAAAATAATTTGAGATTTAGTTATAAAAAAGGCGAGAAGAAATTTAAAAAAAAGGTTTAAAGGGTTGTATGAGTTTGCACACAAAGGATATTTTGAATGTGCCAAAACTGGATTGATGAGAGAATCAAAGAAAGGAATTAAAGATAATATCCATCCATCCATACATACATAAATATAACACACACACACATTTATATATGGCTATGTTTATTCCCAACCGGTGCTGAAAGGAACTAGATCTAGATCTTAACAAATTCAATATAATATGCGCAGTGGTGGTTGGGAATAAGCAAATTTAATCTGCTATTCCCAGCACCGGTTGGGAATGGACACTTTGTTTATATCTGTATCTATCTTTCTTTCTCTCTCTCTCTCTCTCTCTCTCTCTCTCTCTCTCTCTCTCTCTCTCTCTCTCTATCTATCTATATATATATATATGTGTGTGTGTGTGTGTGTTTTAAAAAATGACATTAGCAATTTTTAGTTATATTTTAGGAAAGTTTAACGGCAAACTTTAGAAATCTTCAATTTTTTTTAAAAGGCTTATGGCGTAACAATTTTAAAGAGGTGTTCACTGTTTGGAGGCTGTGTCCAGAACTTCGTGTGCATTGTGAACTGGAATTGCAAGGAATTATTAAAATCTTATTAGAGATCGCGGATTTGAAACAAAAATGAAAGTGATAATAAGTATTATTGCAAAATATGTTTTACAATATTATAGATAGCTACGTACAAATATCACACTTTATTCTCCATATATTAATTGGACCTTGGTCATAATATTAAAAATTTTTGTGGAGTCTGCAAAGTCATGTTGTAATGATATGATGCGATGCCTCGCACTAACAGAATTTGAATCCTGAGCTAAAACACACACTAAGTATTAGCGATAGAGCTTTTACTACACTAACTTCCTACGTAAGTGGTATCAAAGTTGCGGTGTGAAATCTTTCACTTCTTTCCCCAAATTTGATCAAATTGAAGAACGTGAAAAAATTTAAGTCCCCAGAAATGTTTAAAAAGAAAAATAAATATATAAAATTCATAATTACTTAACATAGAGCAGGTTACAATTACATTTGCTTAAAAAAAAAAACAGCCAAAAGCAAATAAAATAATAATAATAATAACAATAATAATAATAATAATAATAATAATAATAATAATAATAATAATAATAATAATAATAATAATAATAATAATAATAATAATAATAATAATAATAATAATAATACTCTGCCTTCTATGTTCTTCAAAAGACTGACTACGCGCCGGTCTTTTTTTTTCTTTTAGTCTTGAATTTAAAATTATAATGGCGTCATTTACGAGTTCAAGGGAGGACTTAGTGTTGACCTTCAAGACTCCAAACTCTGGCAAGCTATTCGTTCTGCTTATCTGAGCAATGCTGGCTGGAGGTACGGGTTGTTCCTAGTTGGCTGATAACGCAGATAGCTCCAGTATACCGTACCCAGCTCAACTCTCAGCTACGCGCGCCTGTTACGACCACGCCTAGCCCAACAGTACTGACCTTCGCATTGCTTATTCCAGTATAGAAATTGCCTAACTTGCGGTGAACACACTCAAAATTGTGCAAAGGTGTTCTCACTTCTATTTTTTTTTTAATATATAAAGAAACACGTGGACGTATAAGCAGCAATGAAAAATGATACTCGCAGGTGCCATTTCGCTCATAAGTTTTACATCTCGTAAATTTTATTCAAGATCTTTCAGAAAAAATTTTAAAAGTTCATGCAAGGCTATCAGTGAATATATGGCTTATCTTCTCCACCCCACCCCCACACAAGCAAAATAAAGCGCGAAAATCTAATAAAATAAACATTTTCAGAAAGGAACCTCGTTGAAAATGTGTTGAATAGTGAACGAAAGTGCTCTCCATGCAGGATACATCCCTTACTCACATTGCCAGGAAGGAAATTGTTTTCAAAATTGGGGTTGAATTTGACTCACAGTGGTCAAGCGTTTAAACCCTGTAATTCCTTTACCACCGTCCTTTAAAATATAGACCATAGGTCTTCAAAATTTTATGGATGATAATAATATTTTGATTTTCGCAGGGCTTGTTCGAGGATTGAAAAACCGACGGAGCTGGAAATTAAACCTTTTGCTCCAATGCTGACATGGTAGGTTAGCATTTTAACAGAAGAAAGGCTGCAAAATTGGCGCCTATTTTGAAGTAATTTCAAGTAAAAGCCAACGTTTCCAATGTGAACCCGTATCCCAAGAGTCAAAGGCGCAGTTACCTCCTTTAGAAGAATATTGATAAGGTCGGATAAATAATCGAGTAATAAGGATCATATAGAACAAAACCAGATAATGTAAAGTCATAGGCGAAGAGAACAACTGTACTGCAATAAGACTTATCTGTTTCAGTCATAGGTAATAAAAGAGCCAAATCATGAAAAGAATGGCCTTTCAGATGATTGATGACGAGGTGAATAAATAGGCACTTTTCATCTTTAAAAAAGTAAATGGGAAGCTCAATTCAAGCAAAAACACGGAGAACTAAACATGCTGACGTATGTATCGTACATTGCATGACACAGTCAAGAACATTCGACTCATTTCAGTACTAGATGGGGGCAGAAAAGCACTGGATCGAAAAATAATGGCTTTGCTACTAACGGGAAAAAATCTCAATTCACGAAAAGAAATTGAATACATGTGCTTGATTTTTTTTAAATTGAAAGATGTCATAATTATATGTGTTTCATTTTTTTTGTACAACTCTCATACAATGAATTCTTTGTCAGTTTTTTTTTCTAACTCTGCGAGCGGATTGGCAACAATTTAAATAATAATAATAATAATAATAATAATAATAATAATAATAATAATAATAATAATAATAATAATAATAATAATAATAATAATTATAAAAATAATAACAACAACAACAACAACAACAACAACAACAACAACAACAACAACAACAACAACAACAACAACAACAACAACAACAACAACAACAACAACAACAACAACAACAACAACAACAACAACAACAATAACAATAATAATAATAATAATAATAATAATAATAATAATAATAATAATAATAATAATAATAATAATAATAATAATAATAATAATAATAATAATAATAATAATAATAATAATAATAATAATAATAATAATAATAATAATAATAATAAGATGACAACAACATCATCGCCACTACAAACAACAAAAACAGCACCCACTGTAAAAAAAAAAAAAAAAAAAAAATATCTAACCAGACAGTTAGATTTTGTTAGATTAAGTCTTCGTGTCAACTCTCTGCCAACATGAGGATAGACCAAAAAACTTATGACACTATCTTGAAGCTGCTAGCAAATAACTAAAAAAATATGCCCTTTTTTAAAAAGTATTTCTAAACTTCTAAACGTCTTCTAAGTCTCTAACAGGGTGATATTCGGATGCTTATAACTTTTTTTTTTAAAATCTTAATTAAAATCGTGACACATCTGTCGCGCTCAGAAAAATGCAGGTGCGACTGGACTTATTGCAGGCACTTTTGATGCGATGATTTTGCAAGCAAGCAGAATGTGAAACCTCTCTCCCTCTCCTTGTAATCGTTTCGTAAGGCCCGGTTAATGAGGTCGCTGGCGAATCTTACCAGCTTGCACTATCAAATAATTTATGGCATCGATACTAGCAACATTATCATAATATGGCAGTCTCGTCAGCTGCCGCAGCACACGCAAGCACAGCTGGTCAAGGCTGAGTTTCATCAAGTTGAATAATACAGCAATGCAGTTAGGCAAATTTCTCATGACACATTATGTTGTTGTATGCTACCAAATATGTACTTGACTACTATGGTTTCTATTTCTAAGGACTGCACAATGTGGTGCTTCAAATGGTATTATAAGTGTGGGCATTTCAAATTTTAATTGGCCTTTACATTTAGAGGATTCAAATAAAAGAAACTCACTCATCATTAAAAAGGAAAACTGAACAGAAATGTTTAAATTTGAGAGGGGGGAAGACAGACAGAAAGAGAGGAAAAAAAAAGAAAGAAAGAGAAAAGTGATATATATATAATTATTATTAATTTTATTTTATAACTAATTATATTAGTTGTTTTTTTTCCCGCAGTTATAAAGCTGTGTGCCTATTTCCTTTTTAGAGAGCGAGAGAGAGAGAGAGAGAGAGAGAGAGAGAGAGAGAGAGAGAGAGAGAGAGAGAGAGAGAGAGAGAGAGAGGCAGACAGACAGAGACAGAGACAGAGACAGAGACAGAGACAGAGACAGAGACAGAGACAGAGAGAGAGAGAGAGAGAGAGAGAGAGAGAGAGAGAGAGAGAGAGAGAGAGAGAGAGAGAGAGAGAGAGAGAGAGACCGCGGAAAGGTCGATGTTAAAGAAGAGGGTTTATCTATGAACAACCACGCAGGTTAGCAGAGGATAATAGTTATAATGCATCAGTATAATAGTTATAAATTAACAATATTTTTTAATGTCCGCTCTTGATCTTACAAGAAAACAAAGCAAAACTAATAGCAAACACAAAGCTAGAACAAATGCAAGAGAATTGGTAGTCTAAGATGCACATGTTACCGGGTCAAGATGAGAATAAATAAGCTGATAGTTACAAACAAGCGATGCTATAGAAAACTATTCTATTAATTTTAATGACCGACGTAATTCTCACGTGGGAGTCTTTAAATCAATACGCTTGCTTGCGCGGGTTTTTCCATACGGAGCACTTGTTTGACCTTTGTTACTGCTACATTTTTCGCAGTGACTCGCTAACCGATTGTACAGCTAATGGTCTGTCATAGCCTGCCTCTCCATTTTAATCTTATCCAGACGTTTTCTATACCTTCAAAATCTTCATCGAGAAAAATCGTGCTGAGAAAATGAGACCTAAGCCTCATCATTTAGTTCGAAAAATAACATCTGTCACAGTCTTACAACATGTGGTTTTTTTCTTGTCGGAGGTAAACAATAGTATATCTGCAGCGGTAAAGGATGGGAACCTTGAAAATGATTAACTATACCACTGCTGAGAAAAAGACTAAAAAAAAAAACAAAAAAACAAAAACAACTTTCAAATACTTTTGTATTTGATATAAAAGAATGAAATTAATTCTGGAAGTAGATAATTCTCTACTTTCCCAATCTATTTGAAATTCCTTCCAACAATACTTAGAAAACAAAGTAGGTAAAAAATGTGTAGAGGTGCGCTGTCTTTATTCATATTGTGCCTACACCATAAACAGCCTTTTGATTGATCCATAAAAAAATCAGGACTTCATTACTTTTTGATTGAAAAAGATAGATGGGCTAAATTCATAACTTTTACATAACTGATTCCAAAAAGCATGAGGGTAATTATTTTATCTATACAAAATAATAAAAAAAGAAAAATTATATTAAAAAACAAACAGTTTTCGCTTTCCACTTATCTTACACGCCTGGCGTGTTGTCGCCCCTCCTTCTTATTAACAAGAGGAGAGACGAAACCCCATGAGAGTAAAGATGATGTAGATCGGAGATAGGACTGTAGAATAATGTGCTCCAGCTCATTCTAATCAAATACATAAAAACATAACGCTCTTTTCCAGACCAAACAGAAAAAAAAGAAGAAATAAAAATTATTTTAAAACCACAGCAGCAAAGGCAAAAAAAAAAAAATTAAACCAAAGCGGTGCTTTAGTGACAAAATCAACTTAAAGAAAGGGGGACAGTGATTTGTTCTTATCGTCCTTAGCCTTCCAGACTTGAAATGATTAAGGACAAAGCCACCGTTGACCAATAGCAATAGACTCATGATGATACATTTGAAAGCTACGGGAGCTACTAAAACTGCTAACCTACTCCCCCCTCCCTTTTTTCCACCAAAATACACACAAACACTTTTTTATTTTACACTCATCGTACACCTGAACCATCTCTCGCCATTGAATGTTAAAAGCCGTAGTTTTTTTTTAAAGCTTCGCTTCAGAATAATTGAAGTTAAGGTGTCAGAATTAAATAAAAATGTCAAACTGGGCCATGTCTGAGTTTGCGAAGTCTGGTCTTGATTTTAACAGAATGCGTTAGGTTAGTTTACAGCTCATTTTACGATAAGCTATAAAAAGTTAAAGAAGTTTTTGATCCGTTCTGTTCATTTATATAATTGCACTTTAATTGAAGACTTCGTTGAAAGTAAGAACTGAAACCAGAGAAAATACTTCAAAAAGAGGGGGAAAAAAACCCAACTACTATAATTTTAATGTATTTTTTTTTTACAATAAAGCTTGCTTTCGCTTTGTTAGGCACTACCATTAAATTTCTACTTCACAACTGCTTATTTTTAAAAAATTCACTCTTCTCCCCATTAGTGGCTAAACCTACACCTAATTGTATAACCTAGGTGTCAAGACATGTTACTTCCACAAAGACTACTTCCTTCACGATAGCCTTGGCCTCCATTATTTGATCAATAGCTACCGCCCGGAGATTTAATTTATCCCGCCTTTGGTTTTACGTCACTTTTCGTGTTTACATTTTCTCGCTTCGTAACTTTCCATTTTATTTCTGCCATCTCTTCCTCCTGCTCTTTCAAGATCAAGCAAGACCTCGTGTCAATGTAGTTTACTTTTCTTTACATAATGATTTCCTCTTTGCCAATAAAGTACAACTTAGGAGCTGTACATTTCCTTCACTCTCACTCTTTCAAGGGATCCAAGGAATCATGCTACAAAATCCTGGCTTCATCAAGTCTTGAAAAGAAATTGGCAGCTTTTCCCTTTTAATTTACGTCTCTCACTCACTCTCCCTAAAGTCTTCTTTCCGTCTTCTCTTTAATCTGTCTCAATTATTCACCTATAAGCTGTCACACCCCTTGTTCTGTGTAATTTTTCTGGACAAACCCGGGCAGAATTACGGTTCCATCAACACTCTCTCCAATCTTTCATGGCAAATATATGGAATAATCCTTTAAACAATAAGTGTATTTTGAACATTTATTCGCTCTTCTTTTTCATGGCACTATATCTGCTTTGAACCCAAAAAAAAAAAACAAAAAACGATTTTATACTTGTATAAACGATACTGAAAATCTAAATTGTTAAAAAAAAAAAAACCGGCCACAATTAGCCTAGCCATGCATAGCGCAGACCACAAAGATGAGCTCGCAATGTCACAACCGAAACCTGCGAGGACCGAACCTTTGTCGGGGACACTGCACAGCCAGTTACCTACCCGAAGACTCACAGCCCCCGTCATCCGTTGCCGTTAGCCGGTTTTCCTGTTAAATTTCTTCTCGCAATTTTTTTTTATAATGGACACAAATGAAAATGGAAAAGCCAAGAGAACAAAACCTTGAATGCGCCGAGAGCCAATAGGGGTCCAAATTGAATTCACTCGACAACAGGGATGAGGATCGACGCCATGGGCTCGCGAGTAGAAAAATGTTGGAGCCTCGCTTAGTTACCAGAACAAATGATGAGACAGGTCAGACCTGTCGCTTTGAAAAATGTAACTATGGCAAGGAAAAGAAATGGAAGCAAAGGAATGTGGGAATCACAGAGAGAGAGAGAGAGAGAGAGAGAGAGAGAGAGAGAGAGAGAGAGAGAGAGAGAGAGAGAGAGAGAGAGAGAGAGAGAGAGAGAGAGAGAGAGAGAGAGAGACAAAGCGAATAAAGAAGGAGCAAAACAGATTGAACAATGGAGTAAGAGAAAAAGCAGAGGGAAAACAGTGCAAAATGGACATCGTTTCAACTCATCGATCACTTCCACACACAAAAAAAAAAAAAAAAAAAAAATCAATAATATTCCAGAGTCTATCTGCCTGTCCTCTTCCATTCTTTTACAACTCCTGCAAAACGATTCCTCAGCCTCTCTCTGCCTGTCCGTGATTCTCTCTCTCTCTCTCTCTCTCTCTCTCTCTGTCTCTCTGTCTCTCTGTCTCTCTCTCTCTCTCTCTGTGTGTCTCTCTCTCTCCTCCACATCCACACTCCTCTCACCTTATCCTTATCCTTGACATGTATGATGTTCACCATCTAATTCATATCAGAATTTCTGTTTGTCCCTCTCCTATTACATATTCTTCTCTTTATTAAATTTTATGAACATATTAAAACCACATGCAATGATTGCTTCTCCCTTAAAGATTAAAATAAAAATCATTAAAACTAGCTACGAAAAGTGAGAGGAAGGTCTGTATTTACAAAACATAATGATAGAAAACACAAACCAGGCGCGTTAGCCTAAGATTATCAAAATAATTTATCAATATCGGTTTCAGGTCTTCGACTCCTGTTGATTACTCACCATTGCGTCTTCGTCGTCTCTGTCAGGATCTGCTGGGTCCACTGTGACAGCTGGCACATTTCTTGGATTGTCCAAAGACAAGAACAGCCGCACGTCTGGGCTAGAAAACCAAAAAAATTGATAGATTAGGTTCAGTTAGACATTAATTATAGCGGTTGATTCATTTATGCTTTGGTTGATATAACCTGTTTTCATAAATTGTATCAGAGTCAAGGTTCTCCGCGGTTTAAAATGATTCCCGTCCGGAATTTTTAAAGACTTAAGTAGATGTTACGATCTCCCATGTCATCTATTTTTATTTGTCTAAAAATTACGAGATTTAGTGAAGATAAACAATATAATTTGCTGAAAACTGAGGAAATAACCTTATAAGCTTCTATTTACGTTTATCGTAAGAATTTACTAGGACAATTATTGTTAACTTATCATTCACTTAAGCCGCGAGATCATTCTGCATATTAATTTTTTTATTCATTAATGTTAAATTTATGAACTTCGATGACATGGTGACATCACATTTTATTCTAACTATGAATAGCTAAACATCCTTTCATTTCAATTCTAAAAATAAAGTTCTTTAATTGAAAAAATTCACTCTCGCTGTACGTATAGATTCCAACTCTGAATCTTATCAAAATATGTCATCGACCTATCTTGTGAGGTCGAATTGTTTCCCCTGAGCAGTCTGGAATAACTTTAAATTAGAACGGGCAAAAAAAGATGTTTATACCAACATCGGGAAAAACCTGTGAGTTGGGAAACTTCAGGGACTCAGACGGTAATTAGAGCGGTGTCGTTAAGTCTTGTGTTGAGTGGGTCACATTAACCTTCTTTCATTGTGAGACCAAATACTAAGCCATCAGTACCTTTTTTCTTTGTCTGGCATCCTCTGAATATTTTGTGTCGATGTTTTCACTTGAAGATAGAAACAAAATTGTAGTAATTTTACAGCCACTTTCTTTTTCTACTTCTTCCTCTTCTTTCATTTCTTTTCATTTTTTTTTCTTTTTCCCCTCCCTTCTTGTTTGAACATTCGTCATGATATTCTCAGAGACGTTCGCAAGTTCGAGTCCTAAAACGTCGTGAGGTGGAATTAGGGCTTTAACTTTGTGATTCTGGCCTGCTTGACGGGGGGTTAACTTTGATTAAAGACGGCCTGAGATCAACGTGTTGTAGACAGGCTGTATCAAACAACACAATTATAAACTAACAAAAAAAGTACTCTCTCTTTTGGTGGCAGTAGAGCGTAAGGCAGTTCTGCCACCATTGACTGTCTTGAAACTTGGCAAGTCTATCGATCACTAGATAAGCAAGGTAGCTGTGTAAGCGGAAGACTGAGTTTCCCCGAGGATTGTAGGTGTCAAGTAATGTCATTGTTTACATCGCGCACCGACTACACAGACAGCGACGTAAGCGATTTGTAGAAGTGAAACAAACAAAAACAAAAAACAAAAGCAAAACAAAAAAAAAAAACAACAAAAAAAAAAAAATAGAAAATAGACGTTTACAAAATTACTTGGTTAATCTGCCACTGAGGATTAATTTAGTGATCTGATCTCATACTGTGAAGCTTCGAAAGCAAAATGGCTAGTTTTAGATGCACTTTAATCGTAGTCCTTTCGCAGTTGTGTCACATTCACACAGTCCATTATTCGTTACGTGAAAGTCCACTGATTCTTCAAAAACAAAATGGCTAGTTTTGACATGCACTTTTATCGTCGCTCTTTCTCGCTTTTCTCTCATTCACACTCACGTTCACACAATGAATATTCCTTACCTGAAAGCCATTCAACTCTTCTGAGTGACGCACAAAGAGGCGAGTCCTTACAACTTATTATTTAATGCGTGGGTGGAAAGAACCCTTATTTTTCCCATATTATTTGTTTCATAATAAAAGCGGTCATTTGTAAGGTTCGGTTCCGATTTCTTCAGAGAGGATAGAGATCTGTCATCGTCATCAAAAGCTCTTTGCTATGAGAGTAGCCTGAGGCTAGTTAGACACTCATCACGCAATGTTTAGGCTCTGCTCTCTCCATCTTCAACGTCTCCTAAGAGCTATTTTTGGCGACCATATCTACTTGGGGCTCATTTTATCTATTTTTGTTCACTGCTCTTACAGTATTACCGTGACTCTACTGATGTTAAAAAGGCATGATTAATACGACTTAATGCTGGATGACTAGATTGATCCAAATACAAGCTATATTTGACGGATGTCCAGGTGTCCATGCGTGATTGGTGTTGAAAATCCGGCCTGGTCTAAAAAGTTCCAATGATCAAAAGCAAAGATACAAAGAAAGAAGAAAGTGACTGAAGATCCTACATTTTCTCGCTTTTATTTTATACCATTTCATTACTGATAACAATTAGATTATGAGCTTCTTTGAAATGAGCTTTCTCAGCTTTTTCTGTCACGAAAAATGCTGTTATAGAACATAATTCGTTAACGTTGTCCATTTAAATTTTCTCTTTACTGATCTTAAATCCTGTCAACTTTGTATGATTAATTTTTTAACATGATATATTGTTTGTTTTTTTATTTATTTTTTTTTTATTTTTTTTTCCCTTCAGATCAAATTATTAGTCCTTACTTCCAAGAGAGCTGTGGATGTCATACCACCAAATCAATATGTCTCTGATGATGTTTACTTCACTTTCTCATCAATAATGGTTGCGTCTTTCAGTGAACCACTTTGACTTTAGCGATAAACAGGACCAATCCGTTCAATATTTAAGATCATCGATTCAAACAACAGCCAGTATTGTCTTAGGATGTGTGTGACACAGAGACAGAGGAAAGAAAGAGAGAAATGAGAGTGAGGAGGGAGGAAGGAAGATAGAGGCAGAGAGATAGAAAGAGAAAAAAGAAGAGAGTCGGAAGGGAAACGAAGGGAGAGGGGGGGGAGGAGGAGGAGAGGTAGGGATGAGATTCGAATAGCTGTAAGCAAAGTAAAAGAGAATTAAGAAAGAGAGGTGCTGAGTCATGAATGTAATAATTAAATGATAGATTAATAAAAAAAAAACATAATTACATACACACATAATTATAGGCCTACTGATGGATTGCCATCTAGATAGATAATCTATAGACGGATAAAGTAAGAGAGAGAGAGAGAGAGAGAGAGAGAGAGAGAGAGAGAGAGAGAGACAGACAGACAGACAGACAGACAGACAGACAGACAGACAGACAGACAGACAGACAGACAGACGGACAGAGAGACAGAGAGACAGAGAGACAGAGAGAGAGAAAGAGACAAAGAGAGAGACAGAGAGAGAGACAGAGACAAAGAGAGAGACAGAGAGACAGACAGAGAGAGAGACAGAGAAAGAGGAGAGGAGAGGAGAGCGGATAAGAGAGGAAACGCATTTGAGGGAAAGAATCATTACATGTCCAAGGGGAAAAACGATGACCCAACTAAGCCCATCCTAGCTAGCTACCATTAGATTTACCTGTTGCCTATCCACTCTATCACAACATTTCTCAAGATTTGCAGAAATAGCAGAGCGAATGATCACGGACCAAAAATAATGTTATTGCGTAACATGAGGTTTGATCGCATCCTTGTTTTTATCTGAAGCGATTTTCACCTTGGGCAAACCGGACACACTTGAAGGACCAGAGGTTTCAACTCCTAAGGTCAGTAGGTCGACTTGGGAGGTAATCTATTACAAAAACAGAGTCTCCTAAGTTGCGTCGTAACTTTCAACTGACGAGAGGAGAGCAAGGGAGCTAAGCTAAGCCCTTTTAAGGGCAAATGGGTGTTCAAGCGAGCTCTGTGGGAATGAAGTGTGAATAGTCATTTTTAGGATGTAGAAAATACAAAAACTGTCTTGAAAAGTTTTAACAAGAAACGTTTATGCCTGCTGAAAACAGCCAGCCAAAATAAACAAAATAATGAAGGTAAGCATGAAATCTACTAGACGTAAAGCAGGAAGGGTACATGACTGTGTATGTGGAGTTTGTTGATTTTCGTTGCCTTCTTTTCACATGCATAAAATTATGTTTCTAAAAATGACGCGATATCTTCAAAACTAATACAGAGACAATAACTGGTTATTCATTGATATCACTCTCCTCTCTGCCTGTCTGTCTGTCTGCCTCTCTCCCACTCTCTCTATCTCTCTATCTCTCTCTCTCTCTTTCTCTCTCTCTCTCCCTCTCTTTCTCTCTCTCTCTCTCTCTCACCCTTCCCCCACTCGGCGATTTACACGCGGCCTTCGAAAGTGAAAAGTAGGCGGTACTCATCGAAGTTTGTCAGGTATATCAACAAAGACATTATGCCAAGCCATGTGGGAGAATGGGAATAAAAGCATTTCAAATTTGCCGAACACTCCCCTCCCCCCAGACATATACACTTTGCTTCACATATAAATACATACACCTTCAGGACACCGTTGATCTCATAAACTAGTCACAGTCGAGAGTTGTTTTGACCATGAAGCGGAGGAAGAAACGAGGTTGATAAACATCAGTATGGTGGCAGTTGGCATCAAAGTCATCTTCTCCCACTCTATCTAAATTGTCCCCACTCGCTTGAACGTTTTGCTTTCAAGGTGTCTCTTTAAAAAGTACACATTTTTGTGTGCAAAGCGAATAAAGTAAATCAAATAGCTTTTACATCTCTGCATTAATTTGATTTATGGTTTTAAATCTTTATTCTTACTTTTGGGGGAACTATGTTTCCCTTTAAAATACTCATTACTGAGCACTCAGTAAAATAATCGTTTATTTAGAAAAAAAAATAAAAAAGAAGCAGAGAGAGAGAGAGAGAGAGAGAGAGAGAGAGAGAGAGAGAGAGAGAGAGAGGGGGGAGAAAACAAGGGAGGATGGGCAGATGACACCCACAAGAACAAAAATTCATTTTTCTCATACCCAAAGATAAGAAAGGTGGAGAAGGAGAGGATGTATAGAAAATGTGGGTAAAGAAAAAGGCATCTAGAGAAGTATAGGGTAACGCGAAGAGTGAAGGAGAATAAGAAAAAAAATCAAAATTCTCATGGGTCGATGAAATGGTACAAAATCTATGTCGTAAGGGTGAGGATTTTTTCCCGTAATTTGTGACGCTCAAAATTGTCCCTTCAATATCCCTGGATTATGTAAATTTGACCGAGCGTTTTTCGAGTTAGAAGCCATAGGAAGCTGAACATAAGAAATAAATCGGAAACTCTAAAACTGATAGAATGCAGGGCAGCATAAAATATGTCGACGGATTATACCATTATCCTCTTTCCTCTTTTGCTTTAGTAACTTAATGCTTTATCACATGTTAAATCACACTTCTAGTGTTTTATCCCCATAAATTGTACATAATGATAAAAAATTAGCATCATAATGTAGGTATTTCAAGTTTCATCAAATTTCTTTAAGACAAGTTTTAAAAAAAAAAGGATGAAGAGTAAAGATACGAGACATCCGTCTAGGATTTCAGGACAGGCTTGCACGTCATCAGCCCACCCTGGCGCATCACAATCATCCGATAAAATCATTATCCCAGTGAATGCCTTTTTCCTTACTCTGCTGGTGCGTGCTGGCAAAGTCTCTGCCGTGCACCTCTCTTCTTAGATGACGTGGTTGAGTTTGATACTGCTGGTATTGAAATGTGTGTTAAAAAAATAGATTGACTGATATGTTAACCTTGCGTGGAATTTGTTGCTTTTCCCGATGGTATTAATTGCATAACCCTGATTTATGTGGGACCCTTGTATTGGAAAATAATTATACATTTTACTCACGTGGATGGATAGCAGCTCACATGGCCCAGCGAGTGACCACTTACCACCAGAAATAAATTATTTTCATCAGTCGAGATTAAAACGCATCTTTGCCGTATATTTTTGGTTATTTTAAGGACATGACTGTTTGCATGACGGGTAACTTCTCAGTCTTGCGAACATCTGATGATATGTGAGTTCAAAAACAAAACAAAAATTCACCGAGTGAGAAACAGGTTATTGCAACAGTCCTAGAAATATAACTGATGATGATGGGAAACTATTCTTTACAAAAAATATTCAGTTTTGAGTGTATGGCTGAATCATAAAGCTAGTGAAATCTAATTCTGATATTATCATGACTTCGGTATAACTTTATTTTCATCATCATCATCATCATCAACATCATCATCATCATCAAAGTTGTTTTTTTAATAGCTCGTCTAACATTCACAAAAGATCGAGAAATCGCACAGGGCACAAGACTGGTGTTTCCATGGTAGAAGCATTAAAATGCACTAAACCATAGTTCGGAATCTCTAATCATAGTCGGATTCACTGTTGTAAATGTACAGGTAGGGAAACCTGAGGTCATTTAATTTTTTTTTTTATACCAAAAGTACTGTCTAGGCGATATTTCCATGGTGGAGGGATCAAAGAATATTTTTAAAAACAAATTGTAGGCTGGAGAAATTAAAGCTCAATATTGTATCTTAAATGGCAAAACAATAGTGGGTAGAAAAAAAGATTTGAAGCAAAAACAGTGAGAGTTTTTACGTATGGTCAACAAAAAGTGGACAAAAAGAAAAAAAAAGATCGTGAACGAATCCAGATTCTTTGTTATAAGAGTCAAAAGAAATGATAATTTGGAGACTTTAGAATATTATTATCTCCTAAATAAAACCACAACCACCACCTCTTTGATCATATTCTGCATTATCATCATCATCATAACCATCGTCACAACGATTACAACTACTGATTTACCTTTGACATTGCTAAGTTTGTTCATGTTCGTTTGTTTTTTCTATTAATCTTTTGATTCACATTGTATTCATTCTCTTTGTCTCAACCATCATCGTCACTATTATGTAGAAAATGTAGCACTCCAAACTGCACTCAGATAATCGCCTAAATCGCTACATTGTCCTCGCGTATGAATAAAATCTAAAAATTTATGGACCGGATGGACAAGATCAAATAGAGGCCAATGTATATCTGTGCTGAGGGAACGAGACAGATATGAAGAGGGGAAGGCAGGGGAAAGGTGGAAAGGACACCGAAAGTAGAGACCGTGCACTGGAGGCCCTGATCGCCATCTCCCACGGAGAAGTATGACAGCCTTAAATCCACGTCCCTATCCGTCCCTATCTCGTCTCCTCTACCTGCCGTCTGAGAGTGTCCTGTCCTCAGCTCCCCCGCCTGCGGACATCAATCAAAATAATGGTCAACGTTCTCTCCCATCCTACATCCCAGGCCTGACCGGCTGGCCCACCATCCACCGTGACTGACCATTAAAGCCACTGACCTCAGTCGAGACTAAGGTCTAGATGGTCAAACGGGTCATGTCCAGTCTCGGTGATGATTCTCTTTATGACCAACAATTTCATTTCCCCCAGGTAAATCATGAAGTCTATGGCGGACGAAAAAAAAAAGTGCACTGTACACTTCCTTTCATGAGTGTTGACAAAGATGACTGACCACGAAGGTTGTCAGAGATATATAAAGAAGTTAAGGTTCAAGTGGGTGAAAGCAGGGCTTGATATAAGAACATTAATGTAGAATCAGCGTTATTAATATTTTATTCAAACTGGCATGTATTGATCCCTCATAGATAATAATGGAGATTATAAGGGAGTTCATAATGATAAAGCGTAATTTCTAAAACGTATGCCTAACTAGAGAGGCAAAGGGTGGATAATTCTGATTCCTGGCAAAATACTTCGTCTTAAATTTTCTAAATTGATAGAAGTAAAAGTGCTAAAATATTTAAAGACTAGACAAATTCTATAAATTGTTTTCAAAATATGCCAATCCAGTATAGACGCGGTTGATGGAATATTGAGAATGTGATTGTGTAGCGTTAGGATCCTAAAGCTACGTTAGATTGTGAACACTATCGTTTTAATAAAGCTTGGGAGCATCAGCACTTCAGAAACCTAGATTTCACAATCTGCAAATGTGTGTGTGTGGTCGTCGGGAAAAAAACAACAACAAAAAAAAACAAGCCATTAATCTTATTGCTTTATTCCCACCCCACACCTACACGTAGACATACAAAATGTCCATCTTTCTCTCTAACCTTCTTAAATCGTCCTTATTCAAGTTAACTGAAAAAATGCATCCATAATTTAAAAATAAAAACACTCGCAACCTTTACAGACACAGGCTAGAATTTAGAACAGATGACAATTAAAAATGTTTCATAATTGGTGTCAACATACTCTGCATTAGCAAACGCATTTATAAATATTCATGATTGAAATGTTTATTCTCTTTTTTCTAGAGGATAACTAGTCTCTGAAAAGAAAGACAAAGATTGGACAGAGAGATGGCATAGAGGGAACAATACTCTTAATAAGATAAAGATAGGAAGATGCATAGTAAGAAGGAAAAAAAAATGTTTTGGGGGCAGTGGGGGCGAGGGTGGGGGTAGAGGAGGTGATCGGTCTTAATGGGAATTAGAGGAAGCTTTTTTTTTTGGATGGGGGGGGGGGGTTGGCTTTGAATTTTTATTTTCTGCATTAGCTTCAAAAGATAGGAATACTCTATATTTGCGGTATGTTATTCTGTAGTTTATTTCTATATTCGTGCAAGACTTTTCCTACAATAAAAAAGAAGTTGGGTGCCTCTTGTATTGACTTGCTTAACAGCGCCACGCATTTTCGATGTGCCGAACATTATTTGACAGAGGGACAAAAACATTGACAGATATATTGATAAAGATGGATAGATTGATAGGTGCGCATGTCATGTATACATATACACCTTCATTCATATCATTTTTTTTTCGATGTTTTTTTTTATTTCAACTTCGGTCTTGCTCCTTGAATCCCAATTTTTTTTTTTTTGGCCATGGTCGATTATACATCAGTAAGTCAGGATCAGTTTTTATTTCAAACACATGTTTAGAGTGGAAAATGAGCAACCACAAAAACTATGATACAATGGTTTGCACCAACAGACCTTTTCCCGAGGCCCTTGCTCAATATTCGCGATCATAATTATTATAAACTTTATACTTTAAGAGCACTTACAGGTTTGGACTTTTCACCAGCTTCTGCTAAAGGAAATCTGCCTTCATCAGTACTACCTGATACCACCGGACGTCAGGCTCTGGTGTTCCAAACACCTGAACTATTCAAATGTCATAGCTGAGGTAAGCCTCAAGCGTTTCTTCTGCGCATTTTTCGACACCCCAGGATCC
This sequence comes from Elysia crispata, assembly GCA_033675545.1. Lineage (NCBI taxonomy): Eukaryota > Metazoa > Mollusca > Gastropoda > Plakobranchidae > Elysia > Elysia crispata. The sequence goes on from JAWDGP010001550.1 coordinate 393,946, forward strand.
CGGAATCGTACTATCAGTACTGGAATGTGCAACTCAGGCCAGTACGTATGCCACAGAACGTGCATACTAAGAACATTTTCTTGATAATTCCTGGGTGAGCCGATTGCCTTTGCTCTCTCTCTCTCTCTCTCTCTCTCTCTCTCTCTCTCTCTCTCTCTCTCTCTCTCTCTCTCTCTCTCTCTCTCTCTCTCTCTCTCTCTCTCTCTCTCTCTCTCTCTCTCTCTCTCTCTCTCTCTCTCTCTCTCTCTCTCTCTCTCTCTCTCTCTCTCTCTCTCTCTCTCTCTCTCTCCCCCCCCTTACTTTATTCTTTCTTTAAAAAAAAAAGCACTTCATCTTATTAACTGTGCTCTCGGTAAAACAAAGGACTATTTTCTTTTACTCTTAACATAGAGTGCGAATCATATAAATGTCACGCGAAGATTTTTTTCAACTACGCCTTGCTCCAAAGTTGAATGGTGGATAAAACGTGATCTTCCATGCATGACCAAATAAAACTATCATAGAATGTATAACTTACAAGGTCTTCCCACAAAGAGGGGACTTTCAACGTCAATTTTTTTTAAAGTATTTCGGACAATGAACCCCTTGTGAGACTGGTAGTTCAAAATTGAAATTTTTTCATTGCAAAATATTTTAAATTAACATTTGTTTTAGCGTGGCAGTAATACCATCCTATCTCTTTACAACTGCTTTTCATTTATTTCATTCGTTTGTTTTCTTTTTCTTTTTACATTAAAGCAAGAGTGCATTATTCTTCTTTTAATTGTTCCGTCTCCTTCCCACTCCAATTATCTTTTTTCCTCTCTCTAGTTTTTGACTGTCTGCCGCTCTTTCTCTTATTCTCTTTTTCTCACTGTCTCTGTTTTTCTCCACATTCTCTCTCTCTCTCTCTCTCTCTCTCTCTCTCTCTCTCTCTCTCTCTCTCTTCTCTCCCAATATATAAATAACGGTAGGAAAAATGCCACCGCAGTGGCAAACAGATTTTTACGCATTTTTTCATAAGTGAAGATATAATAAAAAAAATACATCATAGGTACTGATCATTTTTTTAAATTCAAAATGCATCATTTCTTTATTTAATTGGACACAAAAATCCTATCTGAATATCTTAAAGACAAGAAAATCTAAAATAAAAATAGCTTTTAAAAATTTTTTCCACTTCATGGTAATGAAAAAAAATATGATTGTTTTTTGAATCACTGAACTCTTATTTTCCATCGAAGGCGAAGAAAAAAGAAAATTACAAAAACGCGTTAAACGCTTTTTATTGTGCTTTACGTGTGCCAAAATATCAAAGCAAAAGAAGATCTACAATGAACAGTCCTGTTTCAACCTCAACGAGGTTCAAAACGGAAGTACCGACAGTTAAAACAATAGTTGCTTTTTTATGGTGTCGACCACCATTGCCTACACAAAACTTTTCGAACAATTCGCGTTTCGCCGTCAAATTCTGACAATTTATTATTGAGGATGAATGATCGATAGTGTTTCAGCTTCATCTCACAATTGACCTTGCCCTCACTAATAGGTGCCCGATTCTGGGAAAAAAATAGTGGCGGAAATAGATCTAAATAAAAATGTGGTCACGGCGTAGTATATTATTAAATTACCGAGGTTTTAAATGAACTTCCTATTTGTTTACAATGGGTAAAATACACACGATCGTGTCGACTAAGGCTTTTTCCTTCATTTCTCTTGTATCTCGGAATTCCTTGAAGGTCAATAAATAAGTAAATTGTAAAAAGATATAAGTTTTAAAAAAAGGTGATGAGTAGGGGAAAAAAGAAAGGGAGGAGAAAAAGCTGAGGGTAGCAAACTTATCATTGTTAACAACGGAGAAACACAGTTTAAATTGTGATCCAGTTATGTTGGCAAACCTTTGCACTAAAAATAAAATTAGAAGTTAAAAATAAGAGAAAAGAAATCACACTAAGAGTAACGTTGATTTCGTATTTCTTTTGATCGCCACTATCACAATATATTTTTTCCTTTCAGTAACTCCCCATGTCTCTCTTTCTCTGCCTTTGTCACTGTCTCCCTTTTTTGTTTTTGTTTTCTGCTTTATTCATTTCTGCATTCTCTCTGTGCCTCTCTAGGTCCCGACATCTCTCTCTCTCTCTCTTTGTCCTCTTCCTCCTTATACTCTCTTTTCAGCGGTTGCGGACTCTCTGTCTGAACGGAGCAATTTATTAGTATGTCAAAATTCATGACCTGACGGAGATATTTAGAAATGGAGACTAAATTAAATGATGATTTCAGTCGAAACGCTTTTTAAGTGGACGGTAATAATATACATTTGTCTCTCTTTAACTATTATCTATTATAGGCCTGCATGTATTTGATTCATTCAAACTGTTTTTATTTTGTGTGTGTGGGGGAGGGGGGGAGTGGGGGAGTGAATTGTCAGCCATTGTTTCTTTTCGCCTATCGGTCCAGTTAAGAAGCGGAGAGAAACATCAGTGAACTTAATCACTTTCTAAAGACTTATATTTGATATTTAGTCAGCAGCAGCTTGAATGGGTTTCAAAGACAAACAGTTCTATTTACAAATTTTTTCCTCCATTGAGCCTGGAGATTCTCTTGTTATAGTACTGAATTAGGGATAATTATTGTGTGAACGGAACATTAAATTTGCTTAACCGAATATCATGTCAAAATGCATAAATGGTTGCACTATTTAGTGCCCAACTGCAACAACAGAAAATATTACCTGGATAGTAGATTTGAATGGACTAACTGTGAGCTTTAACTATCGACACTGTAACGTTTGGTCATGATGTCTGACAGTTACTGTTGTCATCGTGCTGCAGACTTGCGTTACATTCAGAAACAAGGACAGGCTGGTTGACAGATCGTTGTGTAGGGATTCTCTACAATGCCACCATTTGTGAAGGACTTGTTCTTCTTTCACTACTTTAAACTTTGTGGGGAACAAAACGTAACATGCGTAGAAAAGTACCACCCTAAATAATTCAAGTTTGCAAAAAAAAAAAAAAAAAAAAAAAAAATGAAAATAAAAAAACAGAAACAAATGTTTCGGCGTGGTAACAATAATAATTCATATCAAAACTATTTGGCAACAGGAAGAAAAACATTTTGACATGCTTAAAAAACATTGGGAAAGACGGAAATAATTAAACTGTTTCGCATATTTATTTCCTACAATAACCTCTTTGCTCTTAAAAGTCATATGCAGCTCAGTCTTCTCGCTTTAACTACTTCACAAAAAACTTTTGCTTTTGTTAGTATTTCCCCAGCATCCTCTATGACTACTCCATTCAAAACGTCATCATAGTTAAGCTGCAGCTGCTTTCTCTTTTTCTTTTTTTCCATTTCTGCTTCCACTTTTACTACTAATCAAGTATCCATTACCTCTGATATTACAACTGTTGTTGTTTTTCCAATGCTTTGTTGTTGTTGTTGATGTTGTTGTTGTTGTTGTTGTTGTTGTTGTTGTTGTTGTTGTTGTTGCTTACTTTGTTAATTCTTATGAGTGTTCAACCTGCTGTACTTTTATTTATTAAAATACAAATAATGTTTGATTATTGTAGTTAAAGTGGCACTTGTTTTTCATTGCTTCTTTCTTCTTTTGTGATACTTTCAAAATTTATCATCATAAATGTAGAATCATTCCTTTTTCACAATGCCAAATTAATTTGGAGAAAAAAAAAAAGAAAAGCAAACAAAACGACAAGAAAGGGGAAAAAGGATAAGAAAAAAGGAAAACACAATACCAACAGCATTATCAACCATAACAACAAAAACCATAGAAATAGAAAAGAATAAGAACTTTGGCCCAGTTCTAAGCATACACAGAACCTCCAAAAGGTCTCTAGTACGCCTTGATCTGAAGGTAATACAAATTAGCAACACTTGTCACGGTTGTCTCAGTCACGCATAACAACATGTGCAAAGTTTCATTACGGTGCTAAATGTCCTAAGACTGGGTTAACAAAAACAGATTAATGTATTTCATTAAATACAAAAACACAGCACAAAGTCGCGGTCGAGAAATATTGCAATATGTTGATTTTAGACATCTCTCTCTCTCTCTCTCTCTCTCTCTCTCTCTCTCTCTCTCTCTCTCTCTCTCTCTCTCTCTCTCTCTCTCTCTCTCTCTTTCTCTCTCTCTCTCTATCTATCTATCTATTTATTTATCTCTTTCTCTATTTCTCTATCTATGCATTACGTAATTTTATCATTGTGTATTCTTATCTAACAACTTACTTATCTGAATCTTTCTGATCTGTCCCTATGTCTTTGCAAGTGCAAACATTTTCATTCTTTTAATTGGCTTCTCCTATGCCCTATTCGTCTGTTTTTCTGTCTACCTATCTATCTATCTATCAATCTAGGTATCAGTCTTTTACCTATATCAGTTGCTCTTCATTTGTTGAAGATAACATTTATTTTAATACTGCAAAATCGAGACTTAGTGTCTATCAATCTTTTTCTATTACCTGTTTGCTTGTCTATCTCTCTTATATCCACAGACGTATTTGTCATTTCAATTGTTACCTGATCCTTTACCTCCCTATAAAAATCTTTTTACGTAAAGGAAAACTTTAAATGCATGCGCCCTGGATGGCAGTTTCCTTCCCTTTCGGGTAATAGAAAATGAAAACTTTTGCCAGTGAATAAAGCATATCCAGAAATTTTAATTAAACCTCGATCTAGACTCGATAACCAACACGGCAGACTAAGTCTCGAGAGCAACACGTACGGTAAGACTCAGTCATGAGGGACAAAACCTCAAACATTTCATGCAATCGTGGTGGCTATGTTTGAGCAGCAGCATGGGCATCATACAACCAATATCAAACTTTGTTTTGGTTTCATGTGTTCTTTTATGATTTTTTTCTTCTTTTTCTTTGACAGGAAGAGGTGTGTGTGAGTGGAAAAAGGGGGGGGGGGAGGTGTTGAAGCTTTGTGTCAATTTTTATGGATAATTTGAGTTATCGACATTGCTGCCGAGGTCGATGCGGTTGCTGTTGTTCTTCTTTTTGTTGTAGTTGTTTTCAAGGTCAGTTAGGCATAGTTTTGTTGTTAGTGTTGCTGTTATGCATTTGAAGCTAAGCTGTCTTGTATCTTATGTCGTATGTTTAACATTGTTGTATTCTAGGCTGATCTTTATTAAACGAAAAAATTTGCTTAGTATGTAGAAATTTTATAAAATAGATAAATTGACACCATAGTCTGGGTTTGTTTCCATGTTATGTGCTTTTGGCCTCTAATAAAACCGCTTAGGTATAAAGGCATGAATTATGTTTTTTCCCCTTCCCGTGTAGAAAATTCATGCAAATAATTATTATTGATTCTGCTGTTATCACATAATGAGTTTATCTTGAATAATCACCTTATCATCAGTCTGAATTGTACACAAAATCACTGGAAAAGTAATAATCTAACTCTCCACTCCCGGCCCCGCTTCCCAACTCTCCTTTGGTATTGAAAATAATGCATGGCTTTCGAATTTTTTGCAAGTTAATGCGTTTCTAAATTTTCTCTTTAGTTCCAATGTACTGCTGCTGTCGGAATGGCACGGTGTGTAACAGATGGTGAACTCGGCATTCCCACTAATTTCATAACATGTCAACACACCAACACACCAACACAGCAGCGTAATTTAGACCTTGCTCCACCCCCGATACAAATATTTCACTTCACACGACAAACCTGAATGCTCGATTGATGCTTGTTCCTGACGCGTGCATTGTTGAATTAGATCTACCTAACCTAGATACAGGGTTGATCATACTTTTGTTGAATATTATATCACATCATTAGTACAGTTAAGTAACACACAATTTTTAATCGATTTCGAGAGTAAATGCGGACCATCAGATACGTATATTCCCGCTTACAATACTATAAATTATATAATGTTAATCTTCCAAGAGCTCAAAGTATTACTCTTTTCTGTCAATATGTGAAAAGGTATTGGAATTTTTCTTTTAACACGATATCCAAGCTATATAAGTCTGAAAGTGTCTGACAAAGTTCAAACAATTAAGCAGGCAAGACTAGCTCTAGGAAAATTTAAGATAATAATAATATTCAATCTCTGATCGACCATTGGTAGTTCCTTTTTTTGAAGAGCAGAAATTGCTTTTAATTCGATTTTTGTCTTTAAAAAAAAACAACACAAAAAAAAAAAACAAAAAAAAAAAAATATTAATATAGATTTTTTGGCGCAAGGTAGGCTGTCCTCGCTCAAAACGTGCAGGTAGAGAGTGAGTTTAAAACCAAATCAACTCACGTGTTTACCTTTGGTCTTACGTCACTCTATGAATCACTATCAAGAGCATGGCATTTAACGGATATCATCAACACAATAAATGCGATGAAGTTTCATCTGTCCAAACTACACTGTTTCGCTAGTCAGTATGTTCTTTCCCATCAAATCCATCTGGTACTTCTGATGTTGTCTTGTAATTTGAGACAATCAATAATGTGAAAAAAGGGTTTATGAAAAACGTTTGAAATAGATGGCATGCTGGTGGGTGTTTGAGGTTTAGAGGTTTGTGACATTACACTTTATGAGTCGCGCACGATTTCAAGTACAGGCTTGAAGTATAAATACGACGTCGAAAACCTGAGATCGCGGCGTATTTTGAGAAGAATGGTCCAACTTTGGAAAATACTTAATTTACTTTTTCTTTTTACTTTTATTTTATTACTCTCACCTCACTTTATCATTCAATACAATGCCTTTTTTTTAATGATCTTACAAAAAAGTGCTGGATATGTTATTAATAGGTATTTTCTTTGAAATCTAAATTTCAATACAGATGATGTCAAAGTCCAGAGAAATGACACGAATGATTTTAAAGCCGCAAGGAATACACATGTATTTAAATATCAAACTGGAATCAAGATGGAATCAATTTCTTCACCATATTGCCATGTGGAAAATACTTAAACAAAATCAGGAATCCATGGTGCATGTACGTATAGAAACTTTTCCAAAATAAAAGAAAAAAGATGGGATGATAATGACATATACAGAAAAAAATTCGGATAATCGCAGTTATTGTTTAGATTACATAATCATTCTTGCTGTCATGAAGCACGACGTAGTTTCTCCCTCAAGGTTGATTTTCATGAGATCAAAAATGGTATTTTTCCAATGGATATGTCCCACGGCTGTCAAGACTGATAATGCTTGCATAATCGAAAACATGAACCGAAAGGAAACGAAAAGGTCTACGAATCATCAAAACAAGTCAACCTTATTATATTCATTTGATAGTACAGAATCTAAAAAAGACCGCAATGACAGTTGAGGTGCTAGAGAGCAGCTACTCTTAGATTGATTTTTCACTTCTTTGCACATTGTCCATCCAAAACAAGGTAATTTCCTCATGCAATCCCCAGTCAAAGAGGATAGAGTTGTACAGTGAAATGCCAATCCCATCTACCAACCGCCGTCAGTCCAGTTTTCAGGCTGGACATTTTATCATGGCCACTGGAAGAACACTACCATTATTACCAATACCAATATTACAACAATATAGCGCGTCGTCATTGTACATTTTACGACACAGGAAGTATAAAGTACTCTGCCGGATCATTGACTTTGTACGATGAAACAATCTATCGATCACGGGAACTAAATTACACATTGAATGAGTCAATGTTAAAGTTCATCACGTGCCATTAAATCGTTCTCAGCAAGTTAGAGAGTACACAGGTTTAAATATATTGAAGTAAAAATGATAGGAATGTAACAAAATACTAAGGGTGATTGTGAGTGAAGTTCATAAGCAGTGGGGGAATGAAAAGCGAGAATGTATGTGCCTTAGCCTTAGCCTTAGATTTAGCCTTGGAGCTATAAAAGAAGACGAACACGAGGGTTCGCCCTCTTTGCACATAGCATTTTTATTGAGAAAGACAGGAGATTTTACATCTGTAAAACTAAATCGGGAGAGGAAAAATTATATTAAAAATTTAGCCCCGAACAGAAGAAACTAAAGAGAAACAAATAAACAAAATGAAATTATCAAATCTCCTAAGTTTCAACATATGAAATTATTATTGGCAAAAGTGAAAGGACAATTTGTTTCTTCGTCAATAAAAGAAAGAAATTGTGTCCTAAGTGACGAAAAAAAAAAATTATACTTATTCTGATATCTCATAAAGAAAACGGAACTCATGAACTGAGTTATAAAAAGAGAAATTATACATATATATATATATATATATATATATATATATATATATATATATATATATATATATATATATATATATATATAAATACACATATATATATATATATATATATATATATATATATATATATATATATATATATATATATATATAAGAAGAGAAACTATTATATTCTGAAAAGACAATTTTGTGTAAAGAAAGACAAGTCAAGAAAAGGGACTATTACAAGAACTGGTGTGTGATAAATAATCAAGGATTGGTGTGTGTGTGAGAGGACAAGGACTGGTGTGTGAACAAAGATCTGGTAGTTGGAAGCAAGACGTGGAATACAAGGAAAGAAAAAGAAAAATGTGATTAATAAGATAGAATTTATATAAGAATTAATAGCGTAAGTTTAATTTATAATTTTGTTTTATAGATATATTTATTTAGTTTATTAAGATTATTGTTTTGTTTTGTATTATGTAGAAGGGGGGAATTCATTAGAATAAATATTGGAAATCTAAAATATTGTTGGGTTTTTATTTTGTCACATAAGTCTATATATATATATATATATATATATATATATATATATATATATATATATATATATATATATGTTTGTAACATAGTTAAAAGAAAAATTTTTATGGATTGTAATTAATTTATCTTAAGTACAAATAATTTGTTTTATAGAATGAGTCCTTTGCAAGGAATTATAATCAAATTTTATGAATTAGAGTAAAATTATATATCCCTATTAATTATAATATAGTGAGTACATTAGAGAGGGAGTTTAATCTTTTACATGGAGGGGACATGTATAGATAGAAGATAGAAGATACTTTAGCACAAGAGGAGTATTTTACAGTGATAGAGGAATAAGGGATAAATAAACTTTAATTTCTGCAAATGCGTCGTAAAATACTCGAATTCATACCGTCGTTCACAAGGTTATTTTGTTACCGGTTTAATCTGAGTTTGTGGCAGGAAGTTTGATCCAAAAAACACCTAAGCTGGTTTGGGTTGTTCTCAGTGAACAGAAAGTGCATGGAAACTTACCGAATTTTGACAAGACCCTGACATGTTTTGAAATAGACAACGTATTGATAGATAGATAGATAGATAGATAGATAGATAGATAAGAAAGATAGATAAGTAGATAGAGAGTAGGTGGCGGAAGACTAGATTCATAAGTATTTGAAAAATCAAATAATGCATCTTGGTAGAACTTTATATTGAAAGATATTGAAATGAAATGTGTAAAAGCAGAAAAAGAAAAGAAAAGAAAAATAGATAAGGCATAAAATGAATCGAAAGGAAGCAGTGAAATAGAAATATACACATTTATACATTTAACCTGATAGATAGATAGATAGTTAAATAGACAGATGGATGCTATAGAGAGATAGGCAGATAAAAACAAGAATGAAGAGAGAGAGAGAGAGAGAGAGAGAGAGAGAGAGAGAGAGAGAGAGAGAGAGAGAGAGAGAGAGAGAGAGAGAGAGAGAGAGAGAGAGAGAGAGAGAGAGAGAGAAGAACGGGAAAGACAAGCGCATCCCGGTTTAAAAACGCACTAACACATAGTGAGGTAGCGAACATATCGACAAGGAGATGATGAAAGAAACAGGAAAGTACGTGCCTAGAGCAAAAAAGCCTCATTTGAAGCTACTCAATGAGAGAACAGTTAGGCTTCATGTAAAAGTTAAAGCTACAGTAGCGCTCTTCACAAAATGCTTTAAGACAAGTTTGAACAATGCCTTCCGCAGAAGTTAGCAGATCCCTTTGGAATGCCTGTTATGAAGTCGTGCATTCAGTGGTGGTCTAATATTACCTATATCAAGTGCTTGGATTCAGTAAGGAATAAAACGAGAACGACTTTGTTAAATGGAACAGGTCTGGACCTACAGTCGTAGTTTGAAATTTATTCCGAAAGGGGTCTTGATACTGTACATAGTAAAAGATGAAGCTAAGCTTCCAGCCATTTGATACCCCAGATTAATGACACTAAACTCGGTTATCATTCCCAACCAGAAATCCTAGAACCAGGTATCTACAACTTGAGTGAAGATTTCGGTAAGGCTGAGAAAGATTTTTGTCCCATTGACATTCCATCAGATTATTAGTTGGTGTTGTTAAAGCATATCCGAATCCATGTATTCATTAATAGAGGAGGAACTCATAAGTAAGCGATAGTTATAACGTTGTTCCGCTTACGCGACAAGTACATTTATTATGATTTGCATGAATTCCTCTTGCATTTTTTTTTTTGGAGAGGAGGGTGTGAGTATTTGAACATGGTAATTAGTTCTTGCTGTACTTACTTGTTTGTATTATGATTTAGCTGAGGTACGCGGGTGGAGGTGGAAGAGGCGATGTCCTCTGGAGGAGTAATCACAGTGGTTGGAGTAGGAGGGCATTTCTTTTTCTCAGACGCTCGTTTTCTTTCCGTGCCCAGAATTTTCACAAAAACATTCTTCATGGTCCAAGCCAGTGCTCACAGCGATTCGGAAGCTACTCACAATTGTAAGGTAAAATAGTATGGGGAACGCTTATATTGGTGACCACATCGCATGGTGACTATTTGCACAAAATCTGTTTCGACAGTAAAATAAACTTCACGAGACAAATATCTTGAAAACTTCACGAAGGCAAGGAGTAAAATTATTTAAAAAAAAAAAAAAAACATAAGCAAATGCGGACAAGCAACTGAAATTTAACTTTGATTTTCACACTTGCGGTATAGTAACACTTAAGTTTATTTGTTATTCTAAGGCTTCGGCTTCATCTCTATATGTTCCTCAAAGATTTAAAGACAATGAGATAAGAAAATATTATAATTAAATATAAATGACACGATCCTATCCCCTTATCTAATTTTCATGAGCAATTCATAGGTGATTGTATAGGCCTTTTAGTAATAGAACCCCCAAACTGGAGTGCAACTAATACGTCTCCTTTATGTTACCTTAATTCTTTTTTTACGACGAAACCAGTTCAACTTTGACATTTTTCACCTTGAGATATTTCGTTTACTCCATTTATCGACCTACCGCATTTTTTTTAGGTTGTTAAACAAAGTTTAGATTAAGATTCGTATTAACTTCGGAACTTAATCTTAAGCGTTCAGCCTTGTTGGTTCCATCAGGTCTGGACCCCACCCCTACTCCTTAGTCCCCATTTCGGAATGCCAGCGATGATCAGGCTGCATTTCATATTTGCTATTTAACCTTCGTTTTATGTCATTGTTGTTGTTATTGAGTAAAAATACACTTGTGAATTGGGAGGAATTGCACCACAATAATGATGGCCTGCTCTGATTCGAATCATTGACCAACTGTGACGATGAGAATGTCTTCGTTATTCTGTGCTCTACAACGATGGTTCCATTTCAACGCGCATGAGGAGTTTTGTTTTGTTCCGTTTCGTAATCAAGTTAAATATTGTTTTCTAGAAATTTCCTTACTCTTCCTCAATGTCTCATGAAAAAGCGGATGTTTTTAAGTTGGTTTAAAAAGGGCTTAGTAATATTGTATCAAATACAGATGTACACACGTTGTTATTACACATTGTTCTTCTAAAAGTCGTGAAAAAAAAAAGTTCACTACTGTCTCTCCCAATCTTTTTCTTTTCACTCAATCTCACTAGAAACCAGTGTCTCTCGTTTCTTTCTCTTTCATTCTTTTTTCTATTTGTCGCTTTCTCTTTCCTTTCTACCTCTATTTTGCTATTTAATTCACTACTTACTACTTTTTCAATGTATGGAATTGCTCTGTTTTCATATCTTTGACCCTTACATTTCAAATGCTTTCTATTATGAAATGCAATATAAATGCATATCTTTTTGAGAATTAATCATTTTATCATCTTTACTCTCTGTCAACAAAAGTATTCAAGTGCAAAAACGGAATCGCCTTGTTGCACATACTTCTACCGCAACTTCTTCCATCTTAAATGACGTCTCTCTGACAAAATCTCGAGCCCTAATTTTGTAACTTGTAAAAAAAAAAAAGACAAGAAAAATCCTTTTTTTTTTTTTTTTGCAATTTCAATACCTTAACAAGATGTTTTCTTTATCAAATAATCTGATATGCTTTCAAAATAATTCAAAGACATTTGTTCCTCACTCTGCCTACACATCCATGGTATTAAAACTACAGACTAGATAGGTCGAAGAAAAGTATTCCGAACAAAGCACAGCGACAAATCATCTCTAGAATTTAATAGAGATGATAGCACACAAACACCAACTGAAACACTGTAAATCAATGGACCTACATCTTTTACAAATTCAACTATCATAAATTACCGCTGTTGTTGCACTGCAAACACTTAAAAAGAAGCACAATTTGGATAAATATTTTTTTTTATTTTTCTGCAAGTATTACTTTCCGAATCCCAGCCTAACCAATAGCACAACGTCCTACTCAATAGCACAATCACAAGTTTTGAAAACGCCTAATCCCGTCTATATAAATCATGAATGTCCGTTCAAAGCTCTTACTTGTGGAAGCAAACTGCCCGACTGACCAACCCCACCGCCCTGTGACTTGAGGTAAAAGCAGCAGCGGCTTGCGGTTTTTATCGATGTTGCCCCCGCCGTCCCACGCAGTGACAGCTACGGAACTCGATCTAGTGTAGATCAAGATCTGACTGCAGCTTGGGCTGCCCGACGCATGCACGAGAGCTGGGAGAGTGGCGTGACCCAGCCTGTGACAGTCACGGTGAAACAGGTTGCGGACTCTAGCCTAGGCTAGTGGCTGAACCAAACAGGTATAATGGATGGCAACAAGTTACTAACATTTAGAGGCAGAGGAAGGAATGGGATGAGATGAAGGTGGTTTGATCATTAGATTCACCGTAAGATGCATAGAAAGAGATAAATAGATAGCATACATAATTAATTAGAGGGAGAGGTAGCTTCATAAGCTTACATTTTACTTAGATAGTTGATAGAAAGATCAATAGGTTAAAAAAGATAAATGGATCAATTTACGGAACAGAATGATTTAGATAAGTAGAGAGAGATATGGAGGGAGCGAGAGAGAGAAAGAGAGAGAGAGAGAGAGAGAGAGAGAGAGAGAGAGAGAGAGAGAGAGAGAGAGAGAGAGAGAGAGAGACAGACAGACAGACAGACAGACAGACAGACAGACATGGACACACAGAGAGAACGGAGGAGATGAAAATTAGCCAAACTTTTTTTTTTTTTTTGTATTTTGCAAATATAATTTAGTGAACCATATAAAAAAACAAGACCTTAATCGAGAATCAGATTTTTTTAAAAAGTCATTTTACACCACAGCATAGAAAAAAACCTACATAAGATTAAAATGAATTTATTTTTTCACACCATATAATAAATCAGAGCCGAGCAAGCTTTAACAGCCTAAAATAATCTTTTTGTTTACGTTATATTGTCATCTAAAAATGTGCTGCATGAAATGTGCAGGGTTTCCAAAAAATGCGTGCAGCCATTACACGGAATATGCGCGAACTTTGCCCTTGTTTTGGAACTAACATACGTTTTGCTGATGCAAATGAGTAAATGAAAATAGTGAAGCATCGTAACAAAACGTAATCCATCCCTCATTCTCATGGCTAGTTTAAACAAACAACCAAAAAAACAAAACAAAAACAACCCAAAATATTAACATTTAATAAACTTGAGAGTAAGAGGAGAGGCATGCGCATAATGGTGGGGTATGGTACAAACTTGTTGCTCGGAAAATGTTTCAATTTGACACAGAGACTTTGATTTTAGGCGTTTACCATCTGTTTAGATTTTTTGTTCATGGGTTCCCAACATTTATTTTTTTTTTTTTTTTTTGCTAAATGAGTTTAAAAAGGTTCTGTATGTGTTTTCTTTATTACGGTTCGGTTCGAAGAAATATTTCGAATCCGGTAATCTGCGTTTACTCATGTTTATGTGTGTCATGAATGTTGTAATTGTTATTTAAGTGTTATTGTGTTTGCGTTTAGTTTTAGAAGAAAACAATTCTAGTAAAATTAAGATAAATAAATAAAGATGATTTCGTTTCTTCAGCTTGCTCATTACGAATTTTGTAGGGGACGTAGTAGCTGTAGTGTAAATATAAACTATTGCATATGAAACGAATACATCTAGATAACTTAAGAAGCCTTGGGACATGGATGATAAAATGAATTTAACTTCTTAGGAATCTTCGTCTCACAGCAGCCTAGAGGGAATGAGTAGCAGGCCTAACCAGTACCTTCCCTAGTTTATCTAGATAAAGGACTTTGGTAGTAAACCAAGTAGGGCGGTCAAGCCTGCGATTGATAAAAGACACATTCACCACATCGAAATTGAGATCAGACGATTGCCGGTCCGATCTCAACCGCACCCGAGTGTCATGGGGAATCAGTTTGCCTGCGTTTTTCTCGACCATCTTACCGCCTCATGGGTGTATGGTTTTCTAGGGTCGTTTATAATCAACGCGCTTCACAGGCTAGGGAAACGTTGATTTTGCTGTTGCGTGCGAAAGGTGTTGAATATTAATCGCTGAGATGGATTTTGACCACACTTTTTTCCTCATACTATTTGTTAACAAAATGCTATTCTAATTTTAATTGACGTAAGCCTCAGATTTTTCGGGTGATCTTAAGGAATTATTTGAGAGAAGGGAATGTAATCAATGTACATTAATATAACATGATTTCAAATTTACTGACACTGTAAATTAAGTCTTAAACAGGTATGGGCGATAAGTGGGGCTTGTGATCTGGTAACATCATGTACTGAAAAACGCAACTAATCTTTCTATACTATAAAAATAACTTGCAAATAAAATGAATTAAAAAAAAACAAAAACGTGTGATTGTTTGATGATGTCCTCCTTCCGCATAACAAAGCGAAACTTGATAATAAACTTTGGCGACAACTCACACAGAAGTGATGAGAGACCTTAACAAGTTTTTTTAAGTGGTCTTCGTTATTACCAGGGATGGTCACGAGCTGCGAAGGTTATTCTTATCCAGGTCATCTGTAACTATTGAGTGGCCTAGCTTTGTCACGATCCTCTCCAATAACCTTTGTCTACAATAAGATACAAGGCGAGGGTAAAGTGTTCTAATTCACTCGTGCATCTATCATGAAAAACAGTACTCACACACAATACTACAATTAGATATATACTTAGTGGTATTTGTTAAAGTAAACTTTTTAACTCTCTCTCTCTCTCTCTCTCTCTCTCTCTCTCTCTCTCTCTCTCTCTCTCTCTCTCTCTCTCTCTCTCTCTCTCTCTCTCTCTCTCTCTCTCTCTCTATCGATCTGCTTGACTGTCTTCCTCTCTCTACCTTTATTTCTTTTTCTCCTTCTCTCTGCCTATGTACATCTTTGTGTTTGTGTGTCTATTTTTCTGTCTCTCTCTCTCTTTCTCTTTTCCTCTCTTTATTTTTTTAACTTTTTCACATATTCTCTCTCTCGCTTTGTCTATGTGCCTGTCTGTTATCTGACTATCTCAACCCCCATCTCACTCTCTCTGCATCTCTCTTTATGTGTCTCAACCTTCCCAACCCCTTTAAAACGGACTGTTCTGTGTTATCCCATTCAATCACTCAGAATAGTTGCTATAATAAAAGACAACGCGTATCCCTCCATGAAATACTATTGCATGGTATAATTATTATCGCATAAAAATGATTACCAGAATGTAAGAGACTGAGAGAGCAATGCTTGATTAAAGCGTGTTTTCACTCTTTAGATCTATAAAATGGTTTAATTAGTCAGCTCCGCTAACAATTAGGACGTAAAATATAAATTGCTTGAATGCAAATTATATTTACTTTTTTGAAGAAAAAAAACCATGTAATTTTATAAACAGATGCGACTATATTAGTTGAAAATCATTTATTTCGTTATAGTTATATACTCAGAGGAACATCGACAAGAAAAGTCACAGAATGTTTTCTTTTTTTTTAACGGATCACAACAGAAGTCAGTGTTTTTCGCTCTTTTTCGCTGCTTCCGACGCTGATTAATGAAAATGGCACTAACGAGTCTAGGAAATAATATGTTACGATATGAGCTGCTAACTATACATAGGTCAAAATTATGTGAGAATGAAAAGACCGTCAGACGGAGTTTAAACAAATAATAATACAAACTCAACATTTTTTATTATTTATGTTTTATTTCTTAACAACAATAATTTCATCATCGCTCATAATCAGGATAGTATCATAAAGTTCAGAAATCAAGTAGTAATTATTTTCCATACAACAATTCTCATTACGAGGGTCGATATTACATTTTATTCACGCTACACATATAAACCAATAAAATATACATACATCTGAATTGCATATTAGTAATGCTACTATTTTACTGCGTTATTAAACGCACCCATCCTTACAACCATGCTTTCTGTCATTAACATTTTGCGTCGTGCACCTGGCTGACTGTATTTTCATTAATTTGCTATTACCTAGAAATTTCTTTCACAGTCAGGCGCATATTGACTGAATAAAGGCTATGAAATGGTTATTAAACCCGTAACCTTAACTAGCAACCGAAATGTCGCAATCCAATATTAATATCGAAGGCTTACTTGAGGCTTAGCAGTATTTTATTAACATGCATTGATCACCAATGCTCCTAAATAATTCCTGCCTTGAAATCTATGGCGCTGCATTTCTCAGTAGCTTTCCTGCTTTATAAAATCCTAGCAAAGAATACAAGATTATAAGATCCTAAGGTCTACTGCGATATTTATCAGTGTTTTTTTCCTCCTCGATCTAGTAGATCTAGAATTTAGAAATCTTGTTGGCGCGGAGATGAGAGAGGGCGATGTCTGCCCTGCTCGCTGTTCAGCCAACGCAGCAGAAAATGGACGTTAATTTTACTATTATAAATCCACTTCAGATCTATAGGAGTGAGTAACTGAGATAAGCCCTCGATTAGTATTACTGAGATAGAGAGAGAAAGGGGGAAGGGGGGGGGGGTAGAGAGAGAGAGAGCGAGAGAGAGAGAGAGAGAGAGAGAGAGAGAGAGAGAGAGAGAGAGAGAGAGAGAGAGAGAGAGAGAGAGAGAGAGAGAGAGAGACATATATCATAGAAAAAAAAAAAAAAAAAAACAACACTTATTTTGTTTTCAGTTTCCAAAATATTTAAGCTTGAGAAAACTTGTCTTAGGTTCGATAAGCGCCAACAGAAAACAAAAAGAAAACAAAAACTTCAAAAAAGAGGGAAAAAATGGATTTGATGCAGAGTGTCCATTTCGGGAAGTAAATAAATAATAAATATATGATTTATATTAATAGCACTTTTCTACTTATGTGCTTAAAGCGCTTTGCAATGCTTTCTTGAAAGATTATGACCAATCAAGATATCCTTTGAGCTCACAGCAGAACAGCTATTAGAAACGGCGCTCAACTCTGTCGAGCTGAAATCTTTCACAGTCTATTTATAGCCGTCTATAAAAAAATTATTATGCTCTGGGCCTGATTGAATTGAGGTATCCAAGTAAGGATTGCAAGCCCGGGATCTTCTGCTCCAAAAGCTGGATGTCTAACTCGACGCCACACATTAATTTGTCTCGACCGTTAATTCTCATGCTACGTCAACATCTTTCTTGTATGACTTGTATTCTAGATAGTTCTTACGAACCTTGTTTATTAGATATCCTACAATACTGGAATAATAATATTTTCTCATGGATCTAGTATCCGAGGCAATGTGGTATAATTTGATGATTGAGAAATTTACATTGTGATTTTGGACAGTACTATATCGGGATTGTCCAAGATCAATACTGCAAAATTATATCGAGAACAAAGGCACAATCGTTAAATGTAGGATAAGATAAGATAAGATAAGATAAGATATGGCAAGTTTCTCAAAGCAGATCTAATTGGTGAATATTTTTTATCCACCATCGTGGATTTCGAATTTAGAATTAAGTTTAAAGAAAACTACAAGTGAGTTTTACATTATTTCTTTTATAGATTGTCTGTACCGGATCTCTACCTATACCAAATACCATATGAGAATAATAATTCATGAATGTTGCGTTGTAATACAGCTGAGAATTTATCTGCAAATATTCACAAGTATCATGGAAATAATACTCAAGTTCTTGTCGAAGATCTCTTTCGCCTACAAAGAAAACAGAGCCATATTATTATATTATACGCAGTAAGAACATCATAAAAAACTCCAAAAAACTCTCCTTATATAAGATAAACGGTGGGTTTTCAAACTAGTCTTCAAAGAAAATAATAGTTAAGAAATGGGACCTCACAAACTACATTTAGTCTCTGCAGAAATCCTTGGCAAATGCAGAAGTCACAGCACCACTAATATTCTCGCAATGAGTTCATTCGGTAAGGCTGATGAATGATTGATTCTGTCTGTCTAGGATAAGGCAATGTAGAAACTATTCTTTATCGCCAAACCATTATGAGAATGGCTGGTAGAGTGCAGTAAAGAAATTTGAACTTGGTTATTAATACAAAAATAATAAAATAACAAAATAACAGCAAAACAAACACACAAATCATATAAAACAGAGAAACATAATTACACAACCACAGAGGAAATCACAAACAAATGCCCACCAATGAAACAAACAAACCGTTACTAAACTTTCTACAGACACGTAGATATTGATGTTTTATTTCTCGACTGGTGTGCATGAGAAAACTGATTTAAGCTTTGTAAGTATACGCAAATCGATTTTCATTGACGTAGTCGGGTCAATGTAAAATTTACAACATAGATTCAAAGAGGATCGAGACTAATTTTAAAGATTGTTGTTTAAAAAAGAAAGATTAAATCGAAGATACTTTTTTAGTCTTGTGATAAAAGCCATTTATAAAGCCTCGCCTTATGTAACGATTTCGATTTATTCTTCGATAAAGGTAGATGAACTAACAGGATTAGATCGTCAAGATGATGGAAGCGATAAAGGTTGCTTCATTCATAAATGTTTGCGTCACTCATGACGGAAGATGATGAAAGTTTTGAGCAAATGCAGTCGAGTCACTTCCTCTAATGTTAAGGAAGTGCGTGTGTAGATGGGCTTCTTCAAACCAGATATGAAGAACATTCGCTCTTAGTACACATTGGTTGCACAGTAGTGAGACAATCTCATGTAAAAATCCACAATATGAACAAAACTGCCAAGATCGATACTATCTTGCGATAGATTAATATGAGCACGGTAAAAACAATATTCTATATTCTTATGAAAGATTGAGCGAATACCCTCCCACCCCTTTCATACTGCTGAAAAGAAAGGTTGCTGCATATAGCTAGTCTGCCTTGTTTGATGACAGTAAGATTATCTACTGGTTTTACATTCTAAGCAAGCAAATTTTGCTCCTCGTTCTCTCTTAAGTTTGAAGCATGCGATCGCAAACGTAAAACCTTCGTATCGTGACAGCTTTAAGTGGTATACTTTTATGGTTTCATCAAAGATTGGGTCTTTCTGTAATACCATTCGTATTATCATGCCTATCATAGTTATGTGAAATTTGAATTTGTATTCATAAGCATGAAGTTTATCTAGGTAGGTAAAAATTATGTTAAATCTAATACACTCCAAATATGTAACTATCAAGAGAATGTCCAATCCACCTTACTCTTTAAAAAAGAAAAAACAAAACAAAACAAAAAAACACACAAAAAAAAAAAAAAAAAAACGAAAATAAAGCAACATCCTCTTTGAACGCTCATTCTTGCGAGTCAACTACCAAGTTATAGATATTCGTAAGCCTAGTTTATTGATAGAATTGAAAAACAATTCGTTACTTATAGCATGGATGGATGAAACAGATTGGGTGCTGAACCCAAGAGCGCTTTCGTCGCTTTGTTGTAATTCTATATCGGCATGAGACGTAGTCTTTATCTAGTAATTTAGTACATTTTCAGGGCTGTTACGATTACAGGTGAATACGGGATTATAACTCATGGTGTCTGGTATTTGTTCAAGGGCGGCGGGGCTGTCTTTATTGCTAATATATGACAAGGACAAATCTTTTTTTTTTTTAAGTTAAAATTCTTTTGGAGGCCCGGAGGCCGTTAGCAGATCGGCGGACTTAACTTGGCTATACTCAGGTACGGGGAATAGGAGGAGGGCAGAGTGTGGTGTGGAGGAACTGTATGGTGATGTTACCGCTGGTGAGATTCTAAGAGAGACAAAGAGGACGCTATAGTTATAATTAATTTAAGAACTTAACGCATAAAGTGGTGGCATTTTGAGACATTACTTCTGGCATTATCAAGACTCGAGGCGTTGAAACACTTTCTGTCACTTGAAAATGTTCCAATCTAATCCTTTTAAGAATGGGACAGAGAGTGAGAGAGAAGCAAGAGAAAGACATAAACAAAAAAAAAAGAGAGAGAGCGAAAGAGAGAGAGAGAGAGAGAGAGAGAGAGAGAGAGAGAGAGAGAGAGAGAAGAGAGGGAGGGAGGGAGAGAGAGAGAGAGAGAGAGAGAGAGAGAGAGAGAGAAGAGAGGGAGGGAGGGAGAGAGAGAGAGAGAGAGAGAGAGAGAGAGAGAGAGAAGAGAGAGGGAGAGAGAGAATAGACAAACAGTCAGGCTGATAGGAGACTTGATAAATACGGGCCATAAATTTGAATAGTTTTCTAACCAGAATAAATGCCCTAAAATGACAGGGTTTTTGTTTTTTGTAGGTTTTTTTTTTTAATTACAATTTTTTTTTTAACTTTGATTATGTATATTTTCCACATTAGGGTAAATTAAAGCAGGAAAAATATCTTAACTCAATAAATCAATTCATCTGCAGTTAGCTATTGGCATATGGTTGTGCAAAGGTCATAAAAAAAAAAAACAGACCCTCAACACTTGGGCTAGCGAAAATAACTTCAAAGATCTTTCGTAAACATAAATGGAAGATAGCAATTAAAATGGGTTCGAATGGGCAATTCCCAAATTTTAAGTTGAATGTCTAAAAATATTATCAGTCTAAAAAGAAAAAAAAAATACAAGTTTGTACTGTGTTATTATTTGCCCTCTCAATCCAGATTTTACGCTAATCTTTGCCTATGTTGTCCTCAACACACCTTAAGAATTTTAACTCTAATTCAGGACAACGCAGTGCCGCTGATAACAAGCAGTCCATGGAATAGCATGAAACACTTAGGTTTCTTTTTAACAGACAGGTGAAGCAAGGAAATTACTTGGCTAATAAAATGAAAAAGAGTGGGCATCGAAACAACATATTATTAAATAATCATGGGTCCAATGTGCTAACCACTGCCCATGCTGCTCCATTTTCTTCCAAGATGGAGGCAAATGGAGTTTGAGAAAGAGAACTACTTCTTTCCTCTTGAGGGGAGGCAATACTTTTTTCTACACAATGATCAGTAACCAGCCACAGTGCGCAGTACGCACAGCCCACTGTTTTGGGGGTAATTTTTAGGTAAGCCTTTAAGATAGCATAAGTGGACTAAATTTGTATCTTCTTATACAGCAACCATTGCGAAAAGAGTGAAATTGTAATGCACTGTAGTGCAGTCTGATTTCATTATTTTAGGGGTCGGTTTAAGGGTGCACAAAAAAAAGTTTTAGCGACATATTTACATATGCCGAAATCCAGCACAGCAGTTACGCAATATCTAATATTAACATATTTTTTTATTATAATTCTTACTATACGACGAAACGTTGTATGCTGTGTAGTAAATATTCCAACTGTCGAAAAAAAACATTGCCTAAACCAAAGAGACAAGTATAAAGAAAGAAGAAACAATAAGGGATAAAAGAGAATTAGCTGATAAGTTCTACTGCTAAAGAAACTGCAAGATAATATGGACAGCCGAAGGGTTACACCATGAAAACACGATCTTTGGCATTGACTGCCCTAGAACAGACGGTGCATGACAAGCCCGCTTGACAGCCAGCGCTCTAAGTGTTGACTAACTGGACCCTTGACCGGTCTGACGTCAGCTTATGTAGAACTAAAACATATTTATAGAACAATCTAAGAACGAGAGAAAGACATAGAGAGAGAGAAAGAGAGAGAGAGGGAGAGGGAGAGAGAGAGAGAGAGAGAGAGAGAGAGAGAGAGAGAGAGAGAGAGAGAGAGAGACAGACAGACAGAGAGAGAGAGAGAGACAGACAGACAGACAGACAGATAGACAGACAGACAGACAGACAGAGGCAGGTCGAGGAGAAAAGCCTAACTGGAAATGAGAAAAGACGACAGGTCAACGACTTTCCGGTTACAAAAGCCAAAGGGAGAGTGCAGATCATTTGGGGGGAAGCTTGACTAGTATAAAAACCTGGCATTCTATAACTCCAAAAAACTGCTAGATCTATGCAGTAATAAATGCATAAATAAAGGTGTATGACATTCTAAAATAAAAAGGCAACAGGACTTCTACTTTTTATTATCTTATTTCGAAGCCATAGGATAAGGAAGGTATACAACTGTGTTTACAAAAACAGAGTGGATCAAAATTTGAAGTAAAAAAAAAACATGAACAGTGGATCAATTCAATAAAATACGCATTCATGCGAAACGGTAAAAGCCATCTCCTCCCCTCTAATTTCTGTTCCTCAGTTTTTTCATCATTGCCTGTTAGTATGTCATTTTCTCTCTCTCTCTCTCTCTCTCTCTCTCTCTCTCTCTCTCTCTCTCTCTCTCTCTCTCTCTCTCTCTCTCTCTCTCTCTCTCTCTCTCTCTCTCTCTCTCTCTCTCTCTCTCTCTCTCTCTCTCTCTCTCTCTCTCTCTCTCTCTCTCTCTCTCTCTCTCTCTCTCTCTCTCTCTTTTGATTGAGCTCTGAAGTGATAATAAAGACGTACTGAAATAGAATTCTGGTTCGAATGTATTGAATTTCACTTGAAGATCCATTCCCCTTAGCTAATCGAAGCCTAATAATATTTTAATGCGAGAGGTTTACCAAAAAAACGTTGCAAAAGCACTAACAAATCCATTTGTCGAAATCTTTCATACTTCCTGCCTAAATAAGCACAGGTTTTATAAAATGAATATTATAATATGGATATGCGCTCCATGGATTATATATATATATATATATATATATATATATATATATATATATATATATATATATATATATATATATATATATATATATATATATATATATATATATATATATATATCTTTTAATCGTGCGCTTAGGGATTAAGATAAATATAACAGAAAAAAATGACCCTAACTTTTTTAAAATCCAATCAAAGGAAACAAACCAAAAGAGCGAGGTTTTTAGTGCAAAGCTCTAGCATCTCCGATAACGGACTATGGAATCAGTTATTCGTTTCATGTGCTAAGTTAATTGAATAGCAATGTAAAAAGAGTCCAATTAACCGCTGATTTTGCTCTAAACATCATCACTTCACCGAACGATTTGCCAATAATTAAACAATTGTGAAGAATACGCCATGGCTAGATAAAGTACGTGTAACAATTTTTGATATTACCCGAATTCTACGCCATCTTTGAGGCTGGGGCTATGACATGTGACTATAACCAGAATATACAAATTCTTCTTTTCAAGAAGTCCAATGAAGTACTCTAATAACCTCCGTCAAGGAATGGTCCTACCTACAACCAGAAAAACTCGGTCAGACTACAGGAAAACAGCAGATTCTGTTATTTCCAATGTATTTAAAGATCCTCTTCAACGATAATTATGAGTCTATAAACTCCCGCCAAAAAATAAAATGGAATGCCTTGCGGAAATTCATGTTGTTCTTTTTATATAGTATTGGGCGTTTTAAGGGACCTATTATAACAAGGTTTGGCATAAAAAAAAAGACACAAAACTTTTTTTTATTCAATGAGGGAAACCAACTAATTATGTCTTTCCAAATCTATTTTAAGACCGTTTAAAATGCTTATTAGAAGGATGTGAGTATCCCAAAAGAGCACTGTCTTGTGGAAATTCACAGCCGCTCGTTTACTTAAACCCAAATGATAATGCCTGTCTGTTTACTATTTCTGGTCAGATTATTTGTCAATCTACAGTGCGTCTATTACCCCCCCCCCCCCTCTCTCTCTCTCTCTCTCTCTCTCTCTCTCTCTCTCTCTCTCTCTCTCTCTCTCTGAATATAGAAATAAAGAAAGCAATCAAACAACGTTAGAGGCTGAGACAGACGAAGCTAGATCTAAAGATTTAAAGATGCAAGTGACTGAAAATGATGAAATAAGTAGTATAGAAAAATCAACCACAAACCTAGATCTAGCTCAAGACCGACAAATAAGACGAAAGACGTGATAACATTAAAACAGATGGAATGAACAGGGATCGAACCTGGGCCTCGATGCGGCACCCATCGCCTTGCCGAGACAAGACCAGGCACTTAACCACTGAGCTATCCGCATCTACAAAAAAATAGATGCTTCAAGAACAGTGACTTTCATGCTGGCTTGAATAGACTAAGAAGTTGAATCGCTAAAAACGATCAAGTCCATACTACTTCTCTCTGTCTGTCTCTGTCTCTCTCTCTCTCTCTCTCTCTCTCTCTCTCTCTCTCTCTCTCTCTCTCTCTCTCTCTCTCTCTCTCTCTATCTATCTATCTATCTCCACCCCCCCCCTCACTCTCCCTCGCGCGCGCTCTTCCTGTATCGGCGTACTCACTGCAAGCTGAGTCTGGGATGAGTGACGAGTTTATGGATGAACTCGTCCAGACCCTCCCGACGCTGTTGGATAAAGTTGGGGTCAAGGTTGCCAAATATCTTCTTGCCTGGAAGTCGAAGTTGCGCCTCGGGGTAAAGTTTCTTGATCTGGTGAAGAGAGGGGGTGGGGGTGTTTAGAAAAGGCAATAAGATATTCTTATAAAGCTGCATGCATATAGCTGTATCAAATACGCTATAACCATAATCTTATTGCGGAAGAGCCAAAGGTATAAGCATTTTGAATTATTTCAACAATTACCCACCCACTTCACAAACCCGTAACTGAAATGTACAAGGCTTTATACGAAATAAATCTCAAGAGATAAAGCAAGAAACTGTGAGGAGTCCCATACTTCTAATCAAGAAGGCTGCACAGTTGTTTACAATGGAGAATTTTTATGTTATCATAATATGGTCGTGCTTGCAAGTAATTTTCTTTTTGTAATATATTGGATATCAAGCATTGTTTAAGCAAAAAAAAAATAACCATGTATACATGTTTCAGCCATATGACTTGCCGATTACGAAACAAGAGGCAGTCAGAGTTCATTGAGGTCACAGAGAGGTAACAAAGATGATGGAGACACAGGTAAGATTTCTCTCATATCATGATTATAATTCCACAGACTCCATTAACAAAAACTAACCATGACGCGATGGCCTCTGGTTAAGGACTTAAGATTTGTTCTGGACAGGACTGGTGAAGACTCGAGCCTATAAGTAAGAATTCACGTGTACGGCTGCATGCACAGACCGTTTGAAAACTTGGCTTCGTTTTCATGCTTTAGTTGTTTAAAATATCCAAACTGAGAAACAATACAATTTTTCTTGACATTTCAAGTTTCAAAGTTTTAGCTTAAAATAACCATAGCAATACGCTACGTTTACTCAATACAAGTATCAGTTCACAACTTTGATCACAAGTCGAATGTAAATGAATAGAGTGTATTAAGTAAACTGGATGGACGCATCTTTCAACCCTTCTTTTGGGGCCTTAGAGCAATGCATCTTCTGTTTTTAAATAGAGACAAAGAAACTTTTAGAAACTCGTCACTAATAGAATTGAACGTTGGTGCCGTTGGAAATTTTGAATAATATTACGCTGTAACTTGTTGCGAAAACGCATTTGCACGTTATTAACACCACAGTGCTAATATTCTAGATCATCAAGGACGTAAAAAGTTTATGGTATAATATTTCCTCGAACACGTTTATTTCATTGCAAATCTTCATACTGTCTTCAAATGCAAACTTTATAATAACGACCGTAGTATATATTTAGAGAGCATGTCAATATTTCAATGATCTTTTGTCCAAAGTGACCAATGGTTCCAATAGTGCAACACAGGTCGTTCACGAAGACACTATAAGCAGAAATCTAAGTGTTGGAGTGCAGTTTAAGAAGGAAATGCTCGTCAGAAAAAATATGAATTGCGGTGATGACACTAAGACAAAAGTCTCTCTATCCCAGAAAAAAAAATAAATTAATAAATGTAACCTAACGTTTTTATTCATTCTTTAAGTTGCCGGCGGGTTTTTGCGCAAAAAGCGTCGGTGTACTTCTCCAGCACTCGGTACAGGGAGGTCACTGTGAAGCGTATTACATACATCTTCTCCTAACTCCGTCCTGTAATTAGTCCATACACATTACAGATAGGTCAGAAAGGTAATGCTTGACCTGCTTTTGGACACCGCTGGTGGAGTGAGAAAATTGGCGACAATTTAAAACAATTCATAATAAAGTTTGTTTTTATTTTTTCGTCAAAAGTATTTTTTATATACTTATCCATGATTAAACTTCCATCTTCATCGTGTATTTATAGGCTCTAAGAACTGCCGTACCTGCAATCAAATTATATTCTTCTTGCATACTTCAGCCCTTTTATGATGACTTAAATAGATTTAGGAAATTAAAAATATGTTAAAGCTTTTTTCGTATCTTTTTTTTTTTTTTTGATCGATAATCTTTAATCTAAATCTAAAAAAAATCTTGTATGTCAATGAGGCTCAGTAAAACAGCATTATACCAAAACTAAAAGAGCGACAGTGACAGCACATAAAGGAGTAAGCCGGACATGAGAATTATGTGAAACAGGCATGTCAGCAGCAGTCCTCTAGGACATCTCACGTGGCAAGCAGACGTAGAGGTATCATTCTCAGCTACCATTCGAGCGAAGGGTCATCTGCCATACGAACGACCTAATAATTAAAATTTTAGAGGTAATCTATTGTATCTTTTCCGCAGGTAGGAGAAATAAAACAAGAATTCAGGCCTGTGAGGTCATCTTCCTTAGTATTTATCCGGAAAACTGGACGGATCTCACAGAAGAATCAGAAACTTTGGGCCTAAATTTAATAATCGCAAAATTCATCATTTCAGGTATAACTTGTTTTAGATGCCACATCTTTCAAATACGTATTAGCAATGATATGGCTACGACAATTTTTGAACGTTACCATAAAAGGAGTCTCATTCCCTCTAATCAGCATTCGATTAAACTTAATTGGAAAGCCGAGACCCCATATTAACCTCCAAGCGATGGAAGTGTTGCTCGAAAATGAGGAGAAGGGTAAGAGGTAGGCAAGAGTGGGTTCAACATTAGACCGCCGCCATTTTCCCTTTTTTCGAATTAACAGTTATTGGTTTAAAGAAAAGTAAAAATCTTAATGACCTGAGGAATTTGTGCAAATGGTTAAACAAGTAACTTAAAAGAGAATGTTTAGCGTTTCTTTCATTAATTCGTATAGATTATAATATAAAAACAATGAATTAATTATTCCAAATACAAACAATAACAACTTGAAATCAATTTCAAATATTCAGTTCTAATCGTAATGTGAAAGTTAAGCGAACAAGTCAGTTGGTCCTGTGTCACTTTAACTGGGGAATCGAAGTCAAAGAGAAACGGATAAAACCTGCAAATACAAAGTTAGAAACCAGTTATAAAGATTACACTAAAATTTCGTTTTTGATCCAAAGAAATTGAGAAAAGAAATTCTGTTGTTATGTACCCGCGCCATAAACCGAATAACCCATTGAGTAAGAAGTAGGACGTTAGGGGTCGTTAGCACTTCAGGAAGGTGAAAACAGGGAGTCGCATGATAAATGTGGCGTCTGAGATATATGACTGACCAGGAGTGTGAAGACGGAAGGGAAAAAAAAGGGTGAAGACCTTCAGGCATCAAACGGGAGGGACGACAAGAAAGTTGTCACACCAACACCGTCAGGATGAGATTAACGTTTGTACACAGTCAAGTGAGAATAAGGCACTGCTCTCTTCTAGTGTCGTTTTAGAAGATTTTTCGGGAAAAGGGAACGCGAAACACACGTTAAGATTACCAGAGCTTTACTCTAGCCAGGAAAGAGGAGATAATTTTGGTTGGAAAACAAATCCCCCCCAAAAACACAACAACAACAAAGAAACAAACAAAGAGTTTTACTCTGGCGTAATCCCACATGTCACAAAATATACTGACTTAGCAAAACCAAGAGAAACCATGACTTTCTCGATCTCTCCCCTTTCCTATTTATTTATTTGCTTATTCATTTAACAGCACTGATGGATGAAGATAATACCGTTTTTCGATGACGCCAAAATGACAATCCAAAAAGCGAGAAACGGAGCTAGTGTGTCACAATCAAATATTCTATTATCAGACGATATAGATATTTTCTATTACAAAAGTTTTTCATTTGCATTACTTTCAATTCAAATGATTGATTTCAGTTTAATTATCTACCTTGGCATGGCAGCAGCAAATGCTATCTTCTTTTATCAGAATTGAAAATGTCTAACATGAGAGGGCTAAAGCTACGATTTTGAAACGGCAAGATCACCTCGACTAAAAAAAAAAAAAAAAGCGTGCCGTGCGTATCTAGGTCACTTTATCAATCTAATCCCCAATGCGCTCAGCTTTAAAGGTTGCTGTAAAACAACGACAACAATGTTGAAAAGAGAATCGGACACGTGACACTGGTATTTGATCTCGTCTTTTATTTTTTTTTTAACTAACAGACATCAGAGTTGAATTTTCAGAGAGGTAAAAAGTAAATAGCAAATCGAAAGCAGTAAGGGAAAAAATCTCTTTCTTCTATTTTCCCGTAAGGATGGGCAGGCATCATGAAAATTATGGAAAAAATGTTCATGGCGGATTTGAAAGTGATTTCTTTGACAAAGTTATAATTGCCATGTTCTTCTTACGAGTGCGAGGCTAGCTCTCTTCAGGCATTTCTTTTTGAAGTTGTTAAGAGTAAAAGCCAGCAGAGAATTTGCTCAGAGTGGTCAAATGATTTCTGCAAATCCGAGCCGTTAGAGCGACAGACACCGGAGACAGAGAAAGAGACAGCGTCAGATAGAAAACAAATAAAACTTAGAGACAGAGAGAGATATAGAGAAGACAAAAGGAGAGAGAGAGAAGAGAGGAGTTAGTAATAAACAAAGACAAGACATAAAAAATAGGCACAATATAGAAATATAGAGAATGAGAACCGTATATACCCTTGAGAGAAGATTGACCAGCATAAACATGAAATTATAGACAACCAAGCACTTCTTAACTTCACCCACCCCCCAACCTCGGGAAAAAAATAAAATAAAATAATTTGATTGATTAATTAATTGATTTAAACAAATTTAATAAAACCGACATAAAGGTAAGAATAGAGAGATTCATTCAAAGACAGACAAAAACACAGGCAGAAAAACATAACGCAGGCCCAAATGTGAGAGAAGAGGAAAGACGAACTTATAACAAACTGACAGACAAACAAATAAGAAATGGATTCTAGTTTTAAATTAGAAGAACAGACAGAAAGAAAAAGAGATAAGTCATATATATGTATAAAGAGGGAGGGGAAGAGAGAGAGAGAGAGAGAGAGAGAGAGAGAGAGAGAGAGAGAGAGAGAGAGAGAGAGAGAGAGAGAGAGAAATTGGTTGAGAAAAAGGACCCCGAAAAACAAATCGAACAATTATACTAGTAATACAAAAGAGACGCATTGAGGGAGCGAAAGACAGATAAATAATTATACGTAAAGATTTACAGACATCCGATCACAAAAAACACGGATAAATAGATAATTATGCATATTTTCAAACATACCTACATACATAGTAGGCCTATCTACATACATAAGTATATAATTACATTGATGAACGGCCAAATAGATGAAAAGACACGCACAGACACAGATAAACAAATAGAAAGAAAGATAGATATGTTAAAAATAGATACAGATGCAGTAAAGAGAAAGGTTGATATTCAAGCGGCAGATTAAGAGAATTGATTGAAGTGAACAATTTAAAAGAAAGGAGGAGAGAGAGAGAGAGAGAGAGAGAGAGAGAGAGAGAGAGAGAGAGAGAGAGAGAGAGAGAGAGAGAGCGAAAGAAATACAAAGACAAAGACTACAACATTAAAACTTCGTATGAAGTCTGAGGATAAATTCATTAACACATTAATCTTTCTATTTTAAAAGCCAAAAGAGAAATTTATTATATTTCATCACCTAGCCCAGCCTGGCCTAAAGTAACCACCAGATATTGTCTGATCGGAGCTGCCAAATTTAGCCTCTCATTCTTTCCTTCGGTACTTAACATATTTGCTGATATTTCAAACATAGCGGTGCAAATCTATATCCAGATAACGCCTTTCGATGTAAAGCAACTTTCATTTTTTCCGAAAGTCCGAATACAATGGCGAAAATTGAGGCCAAGGCCAAATCATTTTCAAAGTTTTATTATTTTGTAACCAAGATAAGTAGTTATGGTGAAAGGTTTACAACATTAAGCTTTCTTTTAGAAATAATATACGCAGTCCTATCATGTGGGCCATGTTAAAGTATCCAAGAGCTCAGGTCCCATATAAGGTTCCACTTCGATCTTCTTTAAATCGAATAGCAAAAGCCAAGGACATGACTTCTAGTATTGTTGGCATAACCAATCCTAGGAATAATAATATACAAATTCAAATTTAACATGAAATAACTTCAGACCTGAATAACCCAAAACGATTATGCAACAGATAAAACCCATCATTCTCAAATAAGAAGACTGTTATGTGACATAAAATCGAAAAAATAAAAAGCTTTGGGCAAATAGCGGGCGTTATAATATTTCATCATACACGCAAAAGATGTTTTCTGTTTTCCAGTCAAAGAAATTTAAAAACAAAAACAAAACAAAAATAGCAAAGAAAAAGAAAAACGCTTACCCGTGATTAAACTGTAACAATAGATCTCCTAATGCGGTCGACGATTTCGGTGATTAGTATAATGTAATGTTTGGCGACCCAGACAGGGGAAGAAACCAAAATAAACAGAGATCTGATCAAGCAGACGATTCACGAGGTTGAATGTTGTTAAGCCTGCTAGATCTTGCACTTTTAATTGAATAGCATAAAAAAGAGCGAGTAAATTAAGACAGATAGACGTAAAAAATTATGGTAAATAAATAATTAGATATTAATGGATAAACAAATAAAAAGATACCAAGTTATCTTATACAGGTGGAGAAACACGTAGAAAGACATTTCGAAAGATAGATGAATGGACAAGCAGAGAAAAAGTCTGAAAGAGATAGAAATTGAGAGAGAGAGAGAGAGAGAGAGAGAGAGAGAGAGAGAGAGAGAGAGAGAGAGAGAGAGAGTGAGTGAGAAGGGGACCCGAGAGAGAAAGAGGAAGGGAGAGAGAGAGTGTGTGTGTGTGAGAGAGAGAGAGAGTATAAGAGATAGTAAACAAGAGAGAAAGAAGGGATGACGCTAGAAAGGAAAGCAAGATACATATTGTAGCACCAGAGCTTAAACGGTTGGATAGATGGATGAATGAATAGACATACAGCTAGATAGAGGATAAGAAAGGATCAAATGATGGTAAAGATAGGGAGAAAAAGAGATGCACAGAGAGAATAAAATTAAAGAAAAAGAGAGAGAAAGAAAGAGAGAGAGAGAGAGAGAGAGAGAGAGAGAGAGAGAGAGAGAGAGAGACAGACAGACAGACAGACAGACAGACAGACAGACAGGCAGGCAGGCAGACAGACAAACAGACACACAGAGAACGAAGCAAAATCATTCAGTACCGTCAAGGCCAAATCCAAAGCAGAGTGAGAGGAAAGCTTCAGGTCAAGCTAGTACGTGGAGATCACCAAATAACTCCGAGCCAGTTTGACCTATCAGGCTCTCTACCAGCTGGCCCAGGGTAGAATTCCACCCTCAGTTTCAAATAGCGAAAATAATCATAGGAAAGTGCCACGCAGTTTATTCTCTGGACTATGGACACCATTAGATAATGGTTTCGATTGCGGTTCTTGCTGTTACAGGTAAAGCTGCGGCTGATACCGGAACAGATATAGAATTGATTCATTGTATAATCAGGGGTTCTTAACTCAAGAACTGCCAGGTCAGCGCAGCAAAATAAATTAGCACCCTTTAATAATAAGTAAGGTTTGAAAAGAAGTGTGCCCATTTTTATCATAATAATTCACGAGAAAGCCTGACGGTTTGGTTTTTTTTTTCATCGAAAATGGCACCCCACGACCTCTTTCACCGGACACTGTGGTTATTGAACTAAGAAATGAATTTTCCCTTTATTCGTCTTAATCCTGTGGCGTGTCTTCTTCTTTTCCACATCCTCCTCCTCTTGTGTTGGAGGGATGGGAGCTAAGCAGCAAAATGCAGTATCAATTTGAACTTCAGATATAACACAACCAAGTGACAGCCAGCAACTACTGCCGGCGCAACAACCTTTTTGTTAAATAACACAACATTAAGATTTTCTGTTTAATCTAATTGTGTTTCATTCAAAAGCTACTAAATAGATGAAAGACATGATACCACATTTCATGACAGATTGGGCTTGCAAAAATTTTCAATTAATCAATTTTACTTTTCATTTTTTTTGTACTAGAATTCAAATTCAAATATTGGGGCTGCTTAATTGCTTAATGTTATATTTTTTAAACTGGTTTTTTTTTTAAAGGTTCGATATTTCAAGAAACAGAAAACTATTGGCTCTTAAGGTGCCACCTCCGCGACCTATAAATCTACTGTTCATACAGTCGAGGAATCATAACTGTATCAGCGTTTAAACACTAACCGTAAAGCGCTCTGGTATAAGAATCACTAAAGCAGGCGTAATATGTTGTTGAGCGCGAAGATCAATGCATTAAATTTTCAATTAAATTTACTTCAAATCACACACACAAAAAAAAAAAAAGAAGTCACGCAGTCACCAGTCCTGTAAAAATATGTTGTCTGATAGAGCAAACTCAATTTAAAAAGAGGGAAGAGCACGCCGTATGACGGTCTAACGTCACATAAAGCTCTAGTGATCGTTAAATGTTGTTCTCTGACGGACCTTTTCTGTCAACATGGATCGTTTGGAGCCCGTGTCCGTAGGAAAACAAAGCTTGTATTTATAGGACTTATTGATGAAAATATTAAGAATTCTTTAAGAGTTTCCCATTTCTACCGTATTTGTTGGCAGACTCATTGTTTACGTACAGTTGATTGATTGGTTTCTTATTTATTGATACATAATTATGATTGTGGTTTACAATGTCATAAATTTCGACTTCGGCTGCGCTCTTTGACAGTCAGTTTTATTTCGGCCAGACTTTGTAATGCTCTATGCTCATTTAAGTTAGTGACAAGGAGCACTTACATGGGGACGTAATATTGTCAGATTGTTCCTATAATCGTTGAATAGAAGTTGCAGGTCTTCTTACAGAAAGAAGTGATATAGAAGCAGTCATTTCTAACATTAATTTGTTCAATTAGAGCAGAACAATTTACATCTCGTTATGCACCGTGGAGCGCGATTAGTCTGGTCCTTGTCGTGCCAGGTACAACCAAACCGCGTTATATCCTTCACGGTAAAATGACAATGCGCTAATTTTCTGCATTTTTAATTCAACATGAACCTGTCACTCACTACCGCTTTCCTCACCTGCTCCATAAACATTTAATTAAATTTTTTTTTATTATTACATCTAGACATCAGAACGTCATCGTTTTGAGCTTCTTTCCCATTTCCCTCTAAGTATTAGTACTTTTTCATTAATCTTAGACCTAGTTAGTATTATGTGTAATTGGATAATGTCATCACTCAGAAGGCATATCACAAAAAAAGTGATCCATGATTGGGTAATCCAAAGGCATTAATTCTGAAATTCCTTAATTTCGGGGGCATAATTTTTAGGAAACAAAGCTATGGACTTTGACGACAGTCTTTACAAGAATAGTGTTTATAATGTTATCATATTGCATTCTTTTCAATGTTTTTTTTACAATAGTTTCAGATTTTACGGGATGAACATTCCACGTGATGAAATCATACCCCAACAGTGTAAAGATAAGATAGGCAGGCGTATCATCTCTTTATGTTAGAAATATCGCGCAATACTTAGAATACTACGTGGGATTTGGCTCGCATGGAGATAATATTTAAAGTGTTACTTGGCGGATTATTTGAATAAAATTATATTTTTCAATTGACAACGACATATAATAATATGTCCACAATAATATCCACAATAACCTCAGGGTGGATGCTTGAAAACCGAACAACAGCATGTCTGCATTTCAGAGCAAGTCAGATTCTTCAGGACAGCAAAGGTCACGATTTTTAAATAGTATTATGTTAACTCTTGCACTAGAAAACTGCGTGGAAAGTGAAACTTAATACAAACACTCTTTTCACATTCAATCTCTACTTTTATTCAATAGTCGCAGCATACTAATTTAAAAAGGAAAAATTACTCCTGAACATCAGTTATGTCCCTACGACAGCTTGATAGACATTGTAGTTTTCTAGAGCTTTAAATCGGTTTGTTTACCTTAATTTGAGGTTTTGTGTTAAATATTACCAATTTCCTCTTCTTTTTTGGTGATATATGCGTGCGATGACACGGTTTTGTTTGCTTTTTTTACAGAATGATTCAGATGTCATCAAAGATGATTAGCCGATCGATGAAAACTTAACGTGAACCCATTCTTGGATGTCTCCTGTTTCAATACGTTTAAAAAAATAAGAAGCTCATGTTTACAATTTGAGAAAATAAACAAGCCCGTTCAGCCATGTTGTTACATCACTAAAAAATGTTGCACGAGATATTATTATAAGTCTCAGTTAGCGTCCAGTAAAATTAAAGGAACGCGGGCTAGTGCTTAAAATGCGTTCCAAAGAGAAAACAGAAAATTATGCTACTTTTGCAAGGTTAGTTAGGTCTTATTTTTACTTTCAGTCACAAGAATAGTTTTAGAATAGCTCACTCATTAGCAGGTGATAATGAAAGTAAGTTATCTTATCAGTAAGTCAGTCAGAGAGCGTGCGGTGAGCATATAAACTGCTAATATAATAAGTGTCTGAATCAGCTGCAGTGTTCTATTACAGTCGGTTCAAAAGTATAGAGATAATTATTAAAAATAAACAGGAGGCAAATGAAGTCTTAATAAAAAGGCATAAGTAATGATGATAAAAAGTATTAGTACTAGCAATAGCATAACTGAAGATAAAGCAATGGCAGAAATTCCGCTAAACTGTGAGGGCACTACTCTAATATATAACGAAATTCATTAGTAAACCAAGCTTTGAATGGGTGCGAAGGAGCAAAACTTATTATTAAAAAAAAAAGAAAGGAAAAAAAAAGAAACTATGAGGTTTACTGGGAAGAGAAAAAAGATTACTCTATAACAGTAATTGTCTCAAGCTACTATGGATGTAAACTTAATTTCAGCGTGCTTTGATGCTATACCTGTGACGAATATTAGTTTTACATTCCTCTTAATGCGTCAATGTTTTGCACGGTGGTTTCAGCTATGTAACACGATCAGGCTTTTCGCTTGGGGTTGTAATGTTAGCAGAACTATATTATTATTATATTGGTTTATGTTACTGCCAGAACACGTAGGTAAGATTATAATCAAATTTCTACATTAGTGTTAGATCGACATTTTTTTTTTACTATTTTTCCGTCGAGTTTTGACGGAATATGACTGAGAAGGCGGCCATCAGCCAAATTGGAGAGGTGGTATAATTATGATTATACAAGTTTAGGTGATTGGAAGATGCAAAAGCATGATATTTTATGCATCCTTCTAATTCTAAATTTTTGTTATGGCTAAAAAAAACATGATAAATTTATCCTTTCAAATATTTATGTGTCAAACATCTGCTTTTTTTTTTTGAAAAGTGCAAGTTATATTTGTTTTTGGATAGCATCGTAACATTATGGGTGGATGCATAATATCTCATATTCAGGGATGATTATACTACCTTTGAATCAAAGAATAATATTGCTTAAAATAAATGGTAATTATGAAGAAAATCAAAGGTGACAGATTCACTTTCCTTTCAAAACGTTGCAACTCCAGATATAGATGAAAACTAATTTTCCCGAATAATTCAAACCATCATAACATGTTTCCATGATATTTTGTGATATAATGCTCGAGCGAAGTAAGGCTCCCAAAATTCCAAACGCTAATTACATTAAACATATGTTTTTCTCACAAAACCGCGTGCAGTATTAATCGGTATGAAAGACGCAACACATACACGTCCATACGCATGATCTACCGCTAATGTCGACACTTTTAATCCACGAAAAACATAACTTTTACGTAAAAAAATGATGAAAAAATTGAAAGTCGGGATGCTGTCCATCTGATAAGGTTCAGTTCATAATATTATGAGGAAAAAAATTGAAATGATGCCATTCTTTATAACAAGGTTACTAACTGGTTGTGAAGAATAATTGTTCATTGCTGCTCAGTAAGACAACAGTTCCGTTCCAAGTTCATTAAAAGCTTCAACGACTTGAATCGATTTTGCTCTTATGGGACCTCATGTGCGGTGAGAGGACTTACATCTTGAGGCGGTTCAAAATTTATATTTAATTTAAACACTAGTTGATTTCAAATTAATTATTAAAAAACAGTTACATCTGCTCAGACTTTATCCTCTATGTCTTTTCAACTCTTTCGTGCTGGAGGAGTTACAGGCACAAATCCTGCGGCAGCCCTCATGTTTATCTTTATGTGAGGTGAGCGAAAAGGTTCATAAACATCATATAATATTCAAGAGGTTTTAAGGTCTAAGAGGTTTTTTTTATCCAATTACGATAGGAACTCGTTAATCCCACTCGATGATTACTTTGTAATGTACATGATATATCAAGTAATCAATCATCAACCAACTTCAAAGAAGAAAGGCATTGTAAAGCAAAGGAGCATTACTTCAAATGAACTTATTATTGAACTTTTGATTTTTTTTTTTTTGTCCTGTTTAAGGCTAACCTCCATCATTTTATTAGAGGACAAAAAGGTTTGACAAAACATAGGAGCGACCTCGAAAGCAGAGAAAATGAAGACGGATCAAGGACAACGGGTAAACAGTACAAATATGTTGATGTTCAAAAAAAGAATGAAAAGCCTTTCAAAAGCGAAAGAAATGTGGTTGAAATTAGAAATGAATATTATTTTGTAAAATTATTATACGGATCGATTCAAAAGGTGTGAAACTTCACTGAGTTTTCTTTGTGCACTAAGTTTTTACATGGACTTGAGCCCAAATGCACGCACGCACTCCTACACACGCGAAGCGTGTGCCTGTTACTGACACTTGATAAGTCTACTTATTGCAGTCTTTCTTCTGTGTAATGTGGATTTATAGCAGTAATAAATATACAACGATCTTATTGTCCAAAATCTTCTGTACAACCAGTCTGTCCTTTCGCTCAATACTCGATAAGATAAATGCATGTAACGATATCTATCTTGATTTTCACAGTTTAAAAAATCCGTATAGAAATATATCGTCTCTCAAAGAGGCGGCTTTTATTGAATTCGAACTACTGGGGTATTGTGTACATATTGTGTGAATTACCGAAACTTCTTCAGCGGTTGTTTTCTATGCTGGGAGTGAGGAAACCAATACATTTGGGAGCCACACGTGACTTTGTTTTTCTCTTATGCGAGTGTGCCTGATCACCAGCTGCACAGCTGTTGCAGTTTCGACGTAATCTGCGGTTAACACGATTTACAGCTTGATAGTCCTCTAAACGACTGTTTGTTAATGTGATGGTATGCGTGCTTTTTTGTCGTTATCGCTCAAGACCCTTATCATTTTTAAGATAATTTTTTTTCCAGCAAAAATAGGCTTCCAGAAGCGAAACTCTAAGAATAATTAGTGACTGAATATAATAGGGACTATCACATAGTGATTATCTTTAAACATCACACACATGAGAGGATAATCTCAAAATTTTTTAGACACAGTTGTGCAGAGTAAAGCCAGCTACACAGACTACCGGCGGTGGGGGTTTCCTGAAGATATCAGTTGTGTGAACTACACGACTATAGGAATTTGAGATTGAACGATGGATATAGTTCATCTATTTCAAGCTTATCTTAATCCTTTGATATTCCCACCTAAGAGAAAGACCGGTGAGAAGGGCAGAGCCTAAGAGGTGCAGTTCTGACTTTAAATACCTGAGGTGTTAATCTTTACTTCGCCAGGGATCATCGTTCTGAACCCGCAAAAAAATACGTTCGATCCTGCAAATGAAATCGTTCTATTGGGCGAGACAAAAATCTCGATTCTGCAATCTAATGTCCGCTTAGAACTTATCATAACTGATTTTCATTAAGGGCTAAGGGTTTTCGTTAGCTACATAATTTTTTTTCCAATGTTTAATTCAACTGCTTTCATGTATCACAGACATTTTTGTGATAACTTGGGTGATGCGCACAGTTTTACATAGATTTGGTCTAGAATTCAAGAATTATACAAATAATTTCGTTAATACAGACGAGAGAGAAAGAGAGAGTGTCAGACGGACAGACAGACAGAGAAAGACAGACCTTCAAGTCGTAAGGCATAAAGTCATCAAAGGGAAGAAAAATACCTCACCACTATTTGCAGATATTTATAAAGCTTATACTAAAGCGCACGTAACATCCCAGATACATCAAGGGCTTCTGTTGCTCAATAAAGTCAAAAGATAAAAGAAGAGAATTATACAAGGGAAAAGAAGCACAAATTGGAGCGAGGCAGAAATAAAATTGATCACAGTGGTTTCCGAGGATCATAGTTTCTATATTAATATTTCACTGAAACAGATTGATCTTATCTTATTGTTAGCTTTCCTCAAATAGTCTCGACCCAGAAGCATACACTCAGGCGGCACTGCCATCAACAAAAAGAAGAAGAGTCATGAGAAAATAAGGGAAGAAAACTTCTTAGAGCTTCTCCGGATCATTCAATGTTCCCTTAATACCCGATATCCTTTCCCAATCTCTTGTTTCTTCCCCTTTCTGTCTATCTCTTCTAAGTCACTGTCTTTCTGTCTCTGTCTCCTCATTGTCCAACCCATCTACCAGCATCGATGTTATTTATTTTCAGAGCTGTCGTCGCTGATTTTCTCTCTTTCTACTTATCTATATCTCGAGATATCTAAATTAGCAAGATCAGATCTATCTTATTCACACGAGCGATTAGTTCTTTTAATTGAATAATTTACAAACTTACCTTTGCCGAAAAAAAATAAAACAGTCTCGGTTTTATTTGCTTGGAAATACAAGTCTGTTTAAGAATGTACACATCAAACACTGAGGTTTTCCACTAAACCGTGCAACTTTGATGCAACAGACCGTCACAGTTCCCTTCACTCGATACGATGCACTTAACACACTGAAATCACAAATCTGTATTACAGAAAACTGGATAGACGCTTGACACAGTTTTCCATTAACGTTAGCCTGTTGCCGTACCAGATCTGTTGTTATGTCTTTTCAAAGATAAGAATGACCTTCCAGTTCAGAAGCTTTTCTAGTCAACATCGCACTGCTATGAACTGAGACCAGCAGAACCAGGAGCGAGACGAATTTTGATCCTTCTCTTTTTAAAGCTCAATATAACGCAACGGTAGTAAAAGATAGAATTAACAGTCTTTCGTCTTTGGTTGTTTCATTTCCTTTATGAAGCTTTAGTCAGATCCCAAGCCACCAGATGAGGAAGGTTACGAAAACTGCTCGACTGAATTCAAAAGTGTAGATCTAAATCCCATGCGTCACGACATGGGTCATACAAGATTGAAGCCTGAGGGGGAAAAAGTCAGAGCTCCACACCAGGGCAGTCAAAGTTAGCACAAGGTAGGGAATAACTGGTCCAGTTACTGAACGTATAAGTCAATAGTAATGCAGCGGCGAAACACACAGGAAAACAGACTACATTACTAGTCAATGGGGGGCGAACCAGCCTATCTGATGATCCTAGTTTAGGTCTTGTTTCTAAGTGACACTTTTATTTTTAACTTGGCCAGCAATGTGGATGAATGTAGGACCTAATCTAGGAGCGACCCGCGTGTGCCGCACGCGAATGTCACAACCAGTGACTGGATGGGTAGATCTGTGCTGTATTATTAATGACCACCCAAGACTAATCATGCTCTCTCTCTCTCTCTCTCTCTCTCTCTCTCTCTCTCTCTCTCTCTCTCTCTCTCTCTCTCTCTCTCTCTCTCTCTCTCTCTCTCTCTCTCTCTCTCTCTCTCTCTCTCTCTCTCTCTCTCTCTCTTCTCTTCTCTTCTCTTCTCTTCTCTTCTCTCCTCTCCCCTTCTCTCTCTCTTCTTTGATATCTGTGAAACGATACTAGCTTTTAAAATGTTTTTTAGATTTATTTGGAAAACTCTTTTGAGAAACCATGCAAACGAATATCTATAGAATGGTCCAAAGTTTTGGTTTTTTTTTTTTTAAATAAATCTTCATGAAGCAAACTAACCAATTATTAGGTTTATAGCTTAGGCCTAATTACTTTTTTCCGTTTGGGCCTTAGCCTGATAATTAAATTTACTAATGGTAGGGCCTACCGAGTGCAATTTTGCTGCAATTGAAAAATGGCAATATAACTTTACAACGTTAAAGGTGTCTTTTAAAAATCTTGTTTACCCGATAAGGAACACGAATCCTCTATGTTATGAAACACCGACCTGGCGTTTAGGAAAATAATATTTTTATTATTGCGGCATTTTAAATGTTACGTGATTGAATTTCTTTTGAATCTGAGGTGTCTATTTTTAAAGCCCACTAACATAGATTTTCTTTTTGGCAGCGTTAAGGACAGACCATAGAAGCTGTGATTATGAACAGGAAACAAAATTTTAAGTCACACCTGTAGGACCAATCAAGTTCACCCACTTAATTTTTGCATCCTGGGAAGTGAGCATATTGCATGCAGGCCAAACAAATTTTGTAACCAAATGGGAAAAAAT
Organism: Elysia crispata; assembly: GCA_033675545.1. Taxonomy (NCBI): domain Eukaryota; kingdom Metazoa; phylum Mollusca; class Gastropoda; family Plakobranchidae; genus Elysia; species Elysia crispata. Next base: position 434,989 of record JAWDGP010001550.1, read on the forward strand.
TACTCATGCTACTTTACCTTAATAACCCTAAGTAACTGGATCTAGACAAAGTATCGATCACTCCCACTCAAGAGCAAGATTGTCCCAATATTGTATTAAAAAAAAAAAAAAAACTTGTTCTTGCTCTTACTTAGCGTTTTGTATGCTGAGAGTTAAGTTCACAATTTACAGCTAAAGTGGTTCAGAGGGGAAAAAAGCCTGGCATTTCATAATTGATCTCAAGTTATTTGGAGCCAGCAGGGAAAAGCCAGGAATACATGCGTTCACTACTAAATATATATATATATATATATATATATATATATATATATATATATATATATATATATATATTGTATACATAATAAAAATATAAGGTATCTCTCTCTTTCTCTCTAAACTTCTCTCCCACTTTGCTTATTCATGTGTCGATCGTCTGTCTCTCTCGCTTTCACACATTTTGCTATTATTCTGTTGTTGTTGTTTATTTTTGTGCTTTTCTGTTGTTGTTTGTTTCTTTATTTCTCTGTGTTTGTCTGCCTCTCTATACCTGCGTAACTGTATAGAGTATCTGCCCTTCTTAGCCTGCCTGTTAGTCCCCCTTTTGTCTTTCTCGCTTGGTCAATATGCCCTCTACTTTAACTCTCTCTCTCTCTCTCTCTCTCTCTCTCTCTCTCTCTCTCTCTCTCTCTCTCTCTCTCTCTCTCTCTCTCTCTCTCTCTCTCTCTCTCTTGCTATCTATCTATACTTTCCTTTTCTTACTAATTCATTATTTTAACATTTAAACTGCTCCCAGTCCCCATTTTTTTTAGTTCTCATTTGAAATCCGATCGGTTTATCAGCATTTTTTTTTCTTTCTTCGATTTCAAGCACAAATGTATAGAAAGGAAACACGAACAGTTCTTTTAGTCACGTTTACGTATCTTCAAGAGAAGAAAAAAAAAACAAGCTCTGAGTTGACCCTCACCAAAGTTTTTTTCATAAGAAAGTAGTGCGTGGTCTGCACACACGAAGAACTTTTAAAGTGACAAAGAAAGCAATAAAATTGGAGTGGTCTTTATAGGATATTTTTATAGCATAGATTTATAATAATCTTAAAGGCGGTAATGTCGTTGAATAGCACGTATTTTTTTATTGATTATCGACAGATGATAATTAATAGTTATAATTTTTTTTTTTTAAAGTCGCATCTTCATGTATAATTTGCATGAATTTCTTTCTTACCTTCTCATACAGGGTATGGAACTCATTGTAGCGGCGGAATATAAACCATGAACGTCCTTCACTGTTTACCATTACCTTGTACACCTGTCGAAGAGTTAAAACGGTCATTAAAACTAAATTAATGTGGATTCGAACGTCTAGAAATACTATAAATTACCAAGTAAATCAAATTGATTGGGGTACACCGACAAAAAGCCTAAATTACAGACTTAATTTTTTCTTTTTGTTTGTGAAGAGTATTTTTCAATGGATATTACATAAAAGAAAGTTGCAATTAAAATTGAACTTTTTATAAAGTAAATACCTCTTCTTAAAATAGAGAGAGGTATAAATCTCAAACATGGTTAAAATTATTAAGATATATATTTTTTTTCTTTGACTCAAGTGTTTTGAACTTCAGTGTCGTAGTTATGTATTTGTAATAAAGCAAAAACATCAAATGGAAATCGCTTCTGAATTCTAATTAGTGCTTTATTGCAATGGCAATGCCTGTAAACTGCAAATCAATATCACCAACAAACTCTCCTATTACACACTAGATTGGGAGCGCTCATGCAAATATAAAAAGGGCGAGTTTCTCCAAAGAACAATTTCTTTAAAAAATGAACGATGCCATTGAAATTTTGAGGAAAGAAAAAACCAAGGTTAAAGTTAGATGGTCAGAGACAGTGTTACTGGTGGCCTCTTTGCATTGTATCTTCGACTTGAGACAAGAGTGCAGTAAAAACAGAATGATTATGTGGCTAACCCAGATAAAAGATGAGCTTCTGATTTTGAGGTTCTTTGTTTTGTTATTTGGTTTAGTTTTTAATACTAAGCATGAATGCTCTCATTCAAGCCCTTATTTTAATGCCCTTTACTTCAGATTATATTTAGAAAAAAAGCAGGTTTGTCTACAATCTTTGTCCATCATGTTATTGGATATTAGTGGCAAATGCGTGTCTGTTGCAACAACCCAATAATCGGATATTCGATTCATTTTTACAAAAGAACTTGATGGTTTTTGTTTTTTTATTACTGCTATTGTGTTTCGTTTGTATTGCTGTTGTTGTTTTTGTTGCTGTTGTTGTTTTGAAGGAGATAGTGGTAGCAGTGTAATTATTTAATGCTATGTCAACGGCTATCCCTCAATTTTTCTACTGTAATTCCGTTTCCTTTACACTAAAAAAGACTATTACAAAAGAACTGTATGAGTGAAATTTCACACCAGGTAGCCCATACCAGAATCTGATCTTTGAGACATATTTTTTTTTGATCTACGCGTCACCTACTGAGCTTTACGACCTCATTCATTTTAGGAGTAACGATTCTACTATCATCCAATCCTGAAGTTTGTTAATATTAATGGTTCTCATAGGTTTCAAATTCAGTTTCAAGTGTTGATAACTTTGAGATAAGAAGAAGAATGAAGTTAATAGTATCGCTACTGTCAAAATCAGTGCACGAACAAAACAGCCAACAACTCTAGATAAGTCCAACTATTTTTTTTTTGTTTACGGTTGAGGTTGTCTTGTTCTTTTTATTGTCGCCTCCTATACTTTTCTTTTTTTTTATAAAGTTGTTTTACTAAAGTTTTCGCAGTGTAGATAAAATAACTTTATAAAGAGAGATTAAATTTCAGAAATAATCATATTTACTCAAAATGTTTTCGCTCGAGACAATGAGAAAATAGACGAAAAGAAAGGAGGAAAAATAATCTGTAACGAAATCAGTGCCAATGTCAAACTACTGGGTACAATCGACATGAGTGCGCGTGTGTGCTCAGGCAACTAGACTCTATAAATCGAGATTTCGACTTCCACAAAGTGCAAATTTGCGTTCGACCATTTTCACTTAAACCCTTTCTCTTACTTTTACTGAGGTCTACCTTAAATTTTAATTATATATAAATATATATATATATATATATATTTTTTTTAACTCATTATTACTTCAGTGGTCTAAATCTTTAAATATAAATCTAGTATGGGATTATTTATCGTGGCGACTGTAGTAATGGTGATAGTGGTAATGAGAAAGTCAACAAAGGACAGCACCTTCTCCTTTACACCTAATAAATATGAGAAAGATATTACCTCTGAATAAATAGGATTACCTTCTTGTTATCTCTGTAAGTTCCCCTTTATCTTTATATCCCTTCTCAATCGTGTGAGTGTGTGTGTGTGTGTGTGTCTCTCTCTCTCTCTCTCTCTCTCTCTCTCTCTCTCTCTCTCTCTCTCTCTCTCTCTCTCTCTCTCTCTTGTCTGTAATTTCACTTTGCCAGACGAAAAGATGGAAGTAATTAGGATATGACCCTGCGCTCAAGTCTAGCTGATACACTCCTTAGGCATTCTCAGGTTCATGAAGTGTTTACTACTTTTCAGAACTGCGAGACAACAAAGTCAATCCCAGAGAATGAATAAGAGAGTGTAGGTCCTTTTAATATTTAAATAAAGAGGTAGATACTGTATCATCATTAGCAAATTAAAAGACAAGAATTTGAGATATACACTTGTTAGATTTTTTTATTCTTTCTTCACACTTATAGTTAAAATAAAAATTTTGGAAGCTAAATTTTAACAACAATTTGAGCATTCTTTGACTTGATTTTTTATCCTTACATAATTATTTTTTCAGCTCTTAATAATGATTTATGTTGCTCAAGTTGTTAACAATTATAATTTCAGAGTTAAACATGTTTTTTTTTTTTAATTCATCCAAGGTTCTGTAAGATAGCTTCAAATTTCACACAACACAACTACAAATAGTGTATGTAAATGAATTACATTATGGCATTCTCAAGTTTTGGAGCTTACAGAATAAACATTGTAATATACTTATAAACATCCGTGTCTCTAATATGAAACAGTGATCAGATAAGAACATCTTTAATTTTTATTTTTCTCTCCCAGTCCTCGGTTCACCCAGTCCATGTTTCATCTACTGACATCCGTTGAACAGGGTAGCTGAGGCATTACCTCTAACTCTCATTAGCTAATTGGATTCTCTGCACTGTGTTGATCAATAGTAGAGGTTTACATGATGAACTTTGAGCAGGGCTTATCACTCTCTCAAACTTATCAGAAAAAAAAAACAAAAAAAAAAACTATGTGGTAGCGGCTGAGTGCGAGAGAGGTTGGTGATATTGGTTGATATGTAAAATGGTAGGAAGGCAGGGAAGAATAAGCAGTAGGGGACAATCTTTTATCAATATTTCAATCTTATGTTTTGATACGATATCATGAATTTTTTTCTTTCTTTTTTTTTTAATTGCAGTGTCATGTTATGCTTCCATATGTCACGTTATGATAGTATGGTAGACTTCCTGAAGTGAACTTTTAAGACTTATGAAAATACACACCCACGCCATAATTAATTTTCTACTTATCTATAGTTTAAGTAATTTTTTCCTCCTACGTTTGGAGAGTTAAAAAAAAGGAAAAACTTTATGGTTGAATTTATATCTTAGGTTTAAGTTTTTGTTCTTGATGTTTAGACTAGTTTTGTGGATATTTTAAAAATCAATATTCCTTCCAGTGTCTTTCGTTCACTCTTTTGTAATTTATCTTTTCAATCTCAAGCCCATCCCTAAATTCTCCCACCCCCTCCTCTCTCTCTCTCTCTCTCTCTCTCTCTCTCTCTCTCTCTCTCTCTCTCTCTCTCTCTCTCTCTCTCTCTCTCTCTCTCTCTCTCTCTCTCTCTTTCTTTTTTTTCTCTTTCTCTCGATATACATTAATCTGTCCACTCGAGGATTTTTCGACAATTAAGTATTGTATTCAAAATTGACTATTTAGCTTATAGACCTGTCTAACGATCTATCTATCTATTTACCTATAATATACCAGTTGTCTGATTACTAATCTATTGAAATATCTATTTGTCAAATAGTTTACATATCTTCCACCACTTCTAGCTTGATAAAAGAACGAATTCCATAATTCGAAATACACAAAAAAAAAAAAAAAAAAACACAACAAATGAATGTGATGCATTGCGCAGTTGATGTGATTTTAAGTTTAAACCCTGGTTTTAATGTTCCTTAATGTCACTCCTAAAAGCATTATTACTCATTGTTTAAACCATAACCTTCTCTTTGTCATATTTTTCTATCACTAACCTAACGTGAATTTCAACAATAGACCTCAAATTTGGATTCTTTTTCAACGGAACAAACATTTTGCAACCTACAAGATTTTAAGATTTTATCTGATCTGCATCAATACTTAAATTCAGCTTAAATCGAAAGTAATCTGATTTAAAAAAAACAACTGAATACTTGGAAATAGCGATCAGAATTCATAATTGTGTTCATCAATAAAGAATAACATTCTACAAAAAATTATGATGCATGTTTGTTTCGATTTAAATCTCTATAAACAATAATAGAAACGATGAAATCTTCTGTATGATTAAGTGAAAATTTTGCCCCCTTCATGACCTTAACAGGCTCAGAAAATTCGAACTTTTAACGGAATAGGGGGAAGCAATTGTGTACTTTTTTTTACTACTAAAAAAAACGCCATTCGAGTGAGTTGCTTCCCATTCAACAGTATGTGCAATGCATCATTATTGCAACATTTATAGTTTACTCTAAGTCCTGAAGTTCTGCCTTTCTTTACAGGGACAAAGCAGGAAGTTAAATCTTCTAATATATCTTGGTAGCTGGTTATCAGGATATAAAGCCTCTAGGACATCGACAACTTGAAATGAAAAAAAAATTAGATGAACTGATAAAGACGAAGCACTGCTTTTTGGTTCAAAATTGTTGTCTTAAATAATTGTATGTGTACCAAGTGAAAAAAGGAACGAGCTAAAGAGCTCATGGAACTTTGCTATCTTAATTTTCTTTTTTTTTTTAACACTCGGCCATGTCTTAAAACATCGAATGGTGTGGGTGAGATTTTTGTTCAGAGAGGAACAAAATATGTAATTACTAGGAAACACATTTTAAACCTTCCGTTTCTGTCTATTTTCTTGGTACTCAAATCACATTCTATATTCTTTAATTTTTCGCTTCTTCTTCTCCTCCTTCTCCTCCTCCTTCTCCTCCTCCTCCTCCTCCTCCTCCTCCTCCTCCTCCTCCTCCTCCTCCTCCTCCTCCTCCTCCTCCTCCTCCTCCTCCTCCTCCTCCTCCTCCTTCTTCTTCTTCTTCTTCTTCTTCTTCTTCTTCTTCTTCTTCTTCTTCTTCTTCTTCTTCTTCTTCTTCTTCTTCTTCTTCTTCTTCTTCTTCTTTTTCTTCTTCTTCTTTTTCTTTTCTTCTTCTTCTTCTTCTCCTCCTCCTCCTCCTTAACCTTCTCCTTGTTCTTTTGCTGTTGTTGTTGTTGTTGTTGTTGTTGTTGTTGTTGTTATTATATCATTTTCTCTTCTTCCTCCTCATTCTTCTTCTTCTTCTTCTTCTTCTTCTTCTTCTTCTTCTTCTTCTTCTTCTTCTTCTTCTTCTTCTTCTTCTTCTTCTTCTTTATACATCTGCTGTTTTAGATGAAAAAGCAATATTAGATATAAAAGATGTAAAACTTTTATGGATTTCTTTAATTCAGAGGGCACAGTCATAAGCTGTGAGTTTTTATTTTTACTTTTCAGAGGTTTTTGATAAGTTAGGAAGGCCAGGGACTCAATCTGTAGAGCGCTGGATTGGCAATAAGGAGGCCTCACATTCGATCCCAGTTAGCGCTATTTGGAGGCAGCGTCGGTCCATCTAACCAGTCTGTCTCTAAATAAATTTCTTCGGGATTTTAGCTGACCTAAAAATAAATACGGGGCTATGCTTTGAAAAAAAAATGGAAAGAAAGTATCAACTCCACCAATATGTACATCCACAGCATCAGTGATCTTGTCTACTCAGACAGGCAAACACATGAGTGGAGTTCTGTTTTGACAGTTTTACATAATTAAAGCAGTAAAAAAAAGTCCTTTAGCGTCGGAAATCAAAACTATGCCAGGATTGGTATGAGTGGTATAATTTATAAAGGGTAACATGTTTATTATCTGCAGTGCAAGCTAAGCCTGCACCTGTGCCTGAACATTTATACTAAAAAAAAACATGAGTCATACGTTTATCACATTTCAGCTTTAGCAACTTACCACATATTTTTTCTCCTTTTCCCACGTTTGATGGTCCGATATTGTCGCATTCGGCTTGGGATTCACCCCCTTGCCCTCGACCAAAGTTGGCTCAGTCATGGTGACTTGTGAATTGGTTTAAAAAAAAAGGTAATATATTGTTATATAATGAAAGAAAAAAGAATTTGGATTACAACTACACTTTATCAAAGGCAATAAATAAGCAGCAAAAAGGGGGGAAAAGTAAACGTTTTAAACGTGTGTGGTTTTTTGGGGGAGGACGGTTACTCTCTACGTGAGATTATAAAGTTGACTTCCGTCGGTATTAGTTCTTGTTTCACAAGAAATAAAGCATTTTTTTAAATTATCATAACGTTCACCGCATGTTTCTTTCTCTCTCTCTCTCTCTCTCTCTCTCTCTCTCTCTCTCTCTCTCTCTCTCTCTCTCTCTCTCTCTCTCTCTCTCTCTCTCTCTCTTTTTTTCCCTTCCTCTCTATCTTCCTCGCTCTCCTCCTAATTTCACCATCTCTAGCTCTTCTTTAATCTATCTTTGCACTACATACCTATCTATATATTTACACATGGCCCCTTTTAAGAATTAATTTTATTTTTTCCTTCATCTGTGTTTTTTTTTTTTTTTTTTTCAGGACGTTTACGGTAATTTTCTTCCCCATAAACATGTGATCTACCATATCGAGTAGGTGCCTGACTTTTGAGCAACCGTCTTGATTCTGTTTGGGGAGGGGCGAGCAATAACTTTCCTCGGTAGAGCTACTCTGCTCATGTTGCGATGTGTAGGTAAACAGGATATGGGGAAAAGAGAACGGTGCTTTTGGCGCCTTAAACAGTTTAAGAAGTACAACTTGAATTGTTTTGGCCAAATTTTTTGTTCATACAAGAATCACAGGATGATTATTAGTTATGTTTTGAAAGGCCTCTAAAACGTTTTACTTACGCACACTTACCCAACCGGAACAGAATTGCAGATAGAAGGGTAAAAATAATGATTATAGTGATTATAAATCAGATCATCATCAAAATTATTGCAAGAAATTTTTATGTCGCCCTCAAGACACTGCAGCTCTCGGCGTGTATCGCTAAAAGACGCAACAAACCATAAACCTTCAAGAGCCGCAACAAATGTTACTGAACATCAGCTGTATAACAGTTCATCATTGAGAATTGCTGGCAAAGTGACAGCCCATCAAAATGTTTATCGGGTTCACTGTTTGTTTAAAGATAAAGAGCCTGTTTTAATGATAATCTAGAGCAACTGTTGCAGGCAGCATCAAAACCATATAATTATATTTCTCGTGTCGCAACATCATATCATGATGGAACCGCTGATTAATAAAAAAAAAAGAAGGAAGAGAAGGAAAATGGAAGATGGAAGTGTAAAAAAATAGGGCTTAAAGGTAGAATGTGTAAAAAAAAAAAAAAGAAGAAACAATAAAATATAAAGAAGGAGACAGAGAGAGAAGGTATAAAAAAGGAAGCTGGGTAGAAAAAAAGAGAGAGAAGGTGGACGCAAGGGCCTTTTATGAAAAATAGATAAGAAGAAAAAAAATTAAAAGGAAGAAATAAAAAAGACAGAAAGAAAAGGAGAAAGGGAAAGTGGAAAAAGGTACGTGCTGAGGGAAGGTAGAAATCCAAAAAGAAGGAAGCAAATAAAGAAAAGCTTGAAGCAGAAGAAGAGTCGGAATATTGGTGAAAGTAAAAATAAATAAAAGACAAAAAGAAAGAAAGAGTAAGTGAAAAAGCAGAAGAAAGACACAAAAAGGAGAAGGAAAATGATAACTTAAAAGAAAAAAAAAGTAAGAAATGTAAGATGGCAAGAATAGATAGGTAAGAAAAAGAAGAACAAAAGGCAAAAGGAGGACGACCGGGTGCAGTAGAACAGGACTAAAGCAGAAAGACTAAGAGAAAAGAGAGGAGGAGTAGAGAATGATAAAAAGAAAGAGAAAAGGAAGAATTAAGGAGAGGATAAGTTTAAAGAATAGGGGGTCAAGAATGGGAACAGATACGAGAAGGACACAAAGGGGGTCGAGGAGTCTGAGCAACAGAGAGAAAAAAGATAATTAGTCTGAGGAAAGGAGGAAGCGGGCAAGTTCAAGAAGCGGAGGATAATGTTGACGTTTGCAACATAGATTCTTAGTACATGATTTATACAAGCAGATTTAGGTAAGTACATTTTTGTTCTAATGATTGTGCTTTTAAAGGTAGACCCATGACTCCAAAACAAAGTCAAAGAAAAAGATCACATAAAAATATGAATTTCACTAGCGGTGTAGCCCATATCTTTGAAAAGTTGAAAATTATATTTCATTTAAAATTTGTAGGACCTATAATGTTTTTACCTATACGACTCTAATGCACATTAGAAACGCGAATCAATTACACGTAAGTAACATAAATGTTTAAGTTTTATAAGACGCTTTGCCAACTTATTGCATTTTTAACACTACAGGCACACTGTTTAGATCTATATAAAATAATTTGCATATTAAGTTAAAATGTTTTGGCTAGCCAGTAGTAAAATTATCTGAAATTTAAGTGATACACATATGATTTCACACGTAATATTTCATCAGTCTAGTCATTTACATAAATCAATAATTCCCTAATATAGTTAAGCAGATAGATACTTTACCGGCTGAATTGTTTTTTGAGAAAATCATGCAGTTTTGTTCCTTCGGAAACAAAAAGACGAAAGAGCTCATCAAGCATTTCATAGATTCTCAACATATTCTTGATTGGAAATTATATGCAGCTTTAGTCAAGAGGTCTCGAATAAAAGGATAATTAGATAAAATGTGTATTTTGTGTTTAAGTGTCCTTACCTATGTACTGTACAATTTCAGTAAGTTCTCTCAAGTGTTAAAAAGGGACTTCCTTTGCGAATGACTCGAAAGAACTGCCTGTACAGGAAAGGCCACACTGGTGAACTGAATCAAACAGGATTGGTCTCTAGCCGGTTGACTTTGCTATCCACAGTAATGTTAGAAATTCTATCAATGATCTCAGCTTAAAAAGGCTTGACACATAATGGATACAAATTTCACTATGGCTTATCTCTGAGACTGTGTCAACTTCGATACGTTGTATCTATACTGAAATACTTTATAAGTACGAATCCTATCAAACAAGCGAGAAAACATTTTAGGTATCAAATTTAAGGATATAATCAAAGTATGATCGGCTGAGCAGGTAACTTCTTTATCATAATGATTACAATTTTATAATTTGATAGTAGAACATTTTTATGAGACATTTGCTATTAGATCTTGGTTGACCTACTTGGCTGCCATTTGTTCTCACTATAAAAAAATATATAAATATATGACCCGGAAGATACAGCAGATACTCAACTCAATGACGCTCTAAGTGAACTCATGTGAGGTAGGCTAAATGACTTCTCACATGATGGCCAATCTGTTACAGATCCGTTTGTACGATTTTTGCGTAGAGTTATACATTATATCAATTGAAAAAGATATTGTTTTTACTGTTTTGAAAACAAGTAAAGTAAACCGTTCTTATTGCACATTATCACCGCAAAACACTGTTCACGAGACATATATATAAATACTTTCTCTTGGCAATCCAAAGATAACGCCCCCACGTGAGCCACGCCTCCTTGTTTGTTTTGGTACCGCAACGCTTGACCTATTGCTGCAGAACAGTCTTTGATTAAAAAAAAAAGTCATTCAATTTTTGGAATTGAATTATTCAAAAACCTTCTCCTCAGCTACTTGAGTAGGGTAACATATTGGTAAAAAAATTAAAATTGAATTTTTTTTTTTTAAATTAATTAATTAATTAAAAAATAAGAACTCTTCTTTATTTGTCGCGATCTTCACCCTTATTACCCAGAGTTCCGTGGCCGCATAGTTTCCAACCAAGCCAAAAACATGGCGCCTACATCTGAGGTAAATTTCATTTCTGTTTCTGTTGAATTTCTTTGATATACTTTGAAGCTGAAAATAAACATGGATCTAATTTAATATATCCCTGTTTCCTCAGGTTTAAGTTTGTATCTCGTGCCATACTAAAAATCCCAAATTACTCTGTTAAAACTGAAGAATGTCTTGGCTATACTGAGCCTGAGATCAACTTCGGTAGTATCTTTAGCGATCTGGGCCCTCAATCTTGATACATGCATCTTGAATAGATGATATAAATCTGGATTGATATATATATATATATATATATATATATATATATATATGTTCAGGTATAATAATGAAGAGAAATTTCGATTCTAGATCTACATTAAAAAATGGACATTGTACACAAATCTAGATTTCTAGATCTAGATAGATATAGCTCTAGATTCTAAAGGTAATCCAAATTTAAATTTACTTTACACTTGTAAAGAACAAGATCCTTTGGCACTTTTACGTTTGTAACCCAGGCTGGTTCACCTTAGTCTACCATCTTTGAATCAAATAAAACTTTATTCGGTAATTTCGATTCCTGTTGGGTCTGATTATAGGCTTAAGTTGTAATAGATCTAGATCTATATATAATATAATAACACATTTTAAATGTTTAAAGCTTGTTATTTGATTTCAACTAATCTATGCTGTTTTTGATACAAAATTATAGTCAACTCAAAGACGGCAGACTAAGGTAAATGAGCGTGGGGTAACAAACAAAAAAGTGCCAATCCTCCTGGAATTAAGATTTTAAATCTGGGTGTATACAATTCTATATCTATCTCAAGCTGAAGGATTCTCTTTAAAAAAAAAACTATAGCTTATTTTGAAGATGTCGACTTACTGGTAGCTCGTTAAACATTGTACCAGTATTTGACACACATGCAGGCCCTGTTGCAGTGTTACATAAACCCCAAGCCCCAAAAGTTGGTTTGACACTGATAAAGAAATTTACACCTGAACTGCAAATTTCTTTAAATAACCTTAGAATTGAAGCCAAAACCATCTTAAGCAGCATTTCAGTTTTTTATTGTAGCTTTTTCAAGTCAAGTGTCTTTCTATCAAATCTTTGCAACTAATACAAGTGTAACAGAACCATGAACATAAGAAATAAACATTTGTTCATCACTTCAAGTGTTTTTCTTGTAACATGGCTGGACAAACATAAATTTGAAATTTATTTTTTACAGCTTACACTTTCATAGGTTCATGATCACAAAGTATCACATCGGAGAAGGGGAAAATGCTACCTTTTCAATTGATGATGTTCTTATCATCAAAAACAATGGGAGGTGAAAAAATCTTTCAAAAGAGAACTTCCCTAATTGTGTTGTCTTGCATCCCTCCTTTCAGAGACTCAAATTTTTGTCATTATTTTCCTCCATATGTTTTTTTAATATGAAAACTTATCTGTTGATTTTTACAATAGAATATTAGGTGGTAGATTTATATCAAATCATAATTGTAGACTCCGGATTCAGGTAAGTTCATGAAATAATAAATTTTTCTCAAGTATGAAGATTATGGCATATTTTTTGTGTCAAAAATGTTTCAAAATATAAGGCCAGTGGAAAATTGTTCAGAAAATATGTATAAATATTCATTATCTTGGCAAGGTCTTTTTCTGTGGCTTGTATTTAGAAGTTGTAAAAACTTGGTAATTTTAGTTTTAAAGAAGAGTATCCTCTCATATCAGTAATTATAATTTGGTTACAAAAATGAGGTTAAGCGTTGAGTAAATTTGACTTATTCAAGTTATTGATTGGGGTAAATCATAGGCAAGCATTAAGACTGTTTTATTCTAGCTCAAATTCAGACTTGACTCATTGATTGTATCAGGGGTATAAGCAAAAAGTGAAAACAACTGTGAGACATCCAGGGCAATTCAGGCACAAGATGCAAACTGTTGAGCTGGATTCACTGTAGGGTAGAAATTGGGATCTTCTTCAAAAATGATATAATCTGGACATAATGCTGGTTTGTTGCAAGCTTTCACGCTCAACCTAAGCTGATACCAAGTTATATCTGGGTTAAGTGAAAAAAAATATTTTAACATTGCCTAGAAGGTCTAGTTTTTAGAGTTCTAACCAAATATGAACTGTCTGTAAAGCTCTTAGAATCAATTGGTTTTATGATGGCACTGAAGGTCAGAATGATGTTAAGTTTGAATATTTTTTGGACTTTTTTTTACCATTGTGACTTTCTAATAGAGAATGTCCACTAATATGAATCCACTTACTATTTATGATTATTCTCTTTAAGGGATATTTATTATAATTATTAACTTACCTTCTTTGTTATGCAGGGATCTGATGAACGCAGTTCAAGAAATACAATTTTGTTCAATGCTACAAAAAGAGAATTGTTTAACCTGAACAATGGTTTAAAGACTTTAAACAGAAAGTTGAGGTCATCATGGAGACTTATCGCGTAAGTATAGTTTTCTTTTTACAAGTAGAGCGCTGAGCAGTGTGTATTTATTTCTTTTTAGTTCAAGATGATGCTATCAGTTGCTGCACAGGGAGAGTCAGTAATAATTAATTTTGTTTTTAGTTGAATTTATTGTATCCAACATAATTTTTGTAACCTATCAAAAAGCATTGAAGAAAAAAAGTTTTATTTATTGTTGATGAAATGTTTTTGTTATTTGAAATTAAGTTTTATGATGATTTGACTTTAATCTTTCTCAACAGAAACAAAGATGATTTGTCACCTGATATACTCAACCAAGCTAGAATTTTTGTCCTATCTGGCTCAAGGGAAAAATTCACTGCAGCGGAAGTATGTACTTACACTTTGCTTTATTATTTTGACTTCAAAATGTCTTTGAAAAAAATTAAAATAATAAGTAATATGTAAAAAGCTCTTCAACTTAAATTGCTCTGCATCAATACTCAAAAAGAGTATCGATGCTCTGATTTCCCTCATTTTGTGTTATATTCATACTATTTTGTTTTCAGTTTGGAGCCATGAAAGCTTACTTGGAATCTGGTGGGAGCATTTTGGTCATGCTAGGAGAAGGTGGAGAGTCTCGCTTTGATACAAACATCAACTTTTTCCTTGAAGAATATGGCATCATGGTTAACAATGGTGAGATGGTTTTGGTTTTTTTAACGGTTACATGTCTCAAAATTAGTCTATATGAGTTTGAAATTTAAATTTAAAAAAAAGGCATTTAACAATAATTGATTTACTTTAAATTTCATTTGTACTGTGTCAAAAGAGCGAAAGTTGCCATATCTCCCCTGAGGTACTAATAATAAATTCATGTAATTTTCAGAGAGGCTTCAATAAATGCAAGACATTATTCCTTTTGTATTGTTTCAGCCTGGTTCAAAGACAATGCCATCAATGCATGATTTGAATCCTCTACCTGTTTTTATTCCCTTTTTTATCATTTGGAAAACCCTTTGGTTTGGTTTAGGTTTGAATTACACAGTAAGGAATTAAAAATGGAAATTCATTCCTTAGGGAAATGTGGATCATCTGCTTCAAAAAAAAAAAAAAAAGGAAAATTGTAAATATATTTGAGTTTTCGATGGGGTGCATTCAATCATTTGTTTGAAGTTTTATTGCATTTCTCTCATTTCATTCTTAATTTTTATAATTTCAACTTTTTCTGTAGTTGATTTTTATAATCTTTGAATTTTTGTTATTCAAATATTTTGAGGATACTCTATATTTCCCTATTTTGTTTTGACATATATCTCACAATATTTTGCTTTGCAGATTCTGTGGTCAGGACATCATATTATAAATATTTTCATCCAAAAGAAGCATTGGTTACAAATGGTGTTTTGAACAGGTAATTGTTTTCAAGACAATGATGAAATTTTGTTCCAGTATTTTGGAAGATGAAGTTGCACATGAGTTCTTCAAATAGTGGACTTCTTTAATCATCCCTGATCTCCTTCTGACTCCTTTGTAATTAATCTTTACATTTTTTCATGGAATTATTTTGCACCGATTAGTCACATGATCTGTCCTTCAGCTATGTTAAAGTTCCTTGGCATTGACAAAAAAAAATGGCAGAAAACAGTGTATAAAATTTTTATATTTGCCATGCAAAAAGTAAATTAAATGTTTTACCACTTTGACTCGTCAGCAAACTGTAGAAATATGTGTATTTTTTTTAAACAAATTCTTATATATATTTATTGCATTGCATATACTTTGATTTTTTTCAGAGCAGTGAGTCAAGCAGCTGGCAAGGCTATGTTTGGAGTAGGAGATGAAGATAGCAATAATGCTCAGTAAGTTCTTGTAGCACTAAGAGATCATTCACCTTCTTTACAAATTTCGTTTTTCTCTTGGCAACCCTATCTCCTGTCCTTTTTAACTCTTGTCTCTGTGCATTAGCACTAATAGATCTAATTTATCTTAAGTGATCTGCGTATGGGTTTTAGATATGATATCCTTGTTTCCTCAATTTATGAATGTTTTGTAGACTACTTTTTGTTATTTTCGGTTCAATTTTGTGTGTTTGTGTATATATATATGTATCTTTACTCTACCCATCTTTCTTTCAGGTCATATCTATAACTCTTTTCCTCTTTTTACAGTAGAACACAATAAGATTAAACACAAATTGACAAATTCCTCAAACTCATCCGTTTTCTCTTTCTGATTCTCTCTTTATTTCCTTGCTATTACAATCTTTCCTTCCATCTAGTTCGAACAAAATGTATGTCTCTCAAGAAATTGGACAGACTGAGACTTAATTATAAAAAAAATTCTTTCATCGCATTCACATATCTTAAATTTTGATCAAGTGTCCTACACATCTTTTGTTATTCTTCAAGCAAACTCACTTTGCCTCTCTATTTTCCTGAGTAGACCCAGTGTTAGTTATCTGTCAGTGCCTGTTAGGTCTAAGACTTCAAAGGGGCTGATTGTAAACAAACTTTGTCCCATGTATACAAGGCATGGGTAATAATGACAGGTAAATCCGTATGGGCCACCCCTTGCACAATCAATTAGTATATGGGTGTGAAAAAAGCTGGCCGGTGAGATCTCTTTATTGATGGCTAGGACGCCAGATAGCTCATGTGGTAGAGCATTGGACTGACAATCATAATAAGGGTCTTTGGTTCCAATTCTTTGTCAAGTCCTCTGATGGGATTAGGTCTAACTTTGCCTTGAGGAACAGCCCTGTCTGGGTTAAAGATTATTTAGGAACAAACAAGGGTACATTGTATTTTAACAGCAACCTTAGACGGAACTTATGCTTAGCTAGAGAGAAATTTGTGACAGTAATCTGAATGTAGACATAGAGTATAGATCTAGCATCAGGAGTTTGAGATCTGATAAGCACTGGGGTTTGAAGACAAGTTTTCTCCAAAAAAAATGAGGTTTTTTTTTGTTTTTTGTTTTTTTTTTGGGGAATATCTGTCTTTAATCTGCTATTTGAAATACTTTAAGTTGGGAAAATATGGCAAATTGGGTACCAGTATCCTTATAATCCTCAGAATTGTACAAAGGCAACCAAGAAAACTCAAAGTCTTTATATGTTGTTAAAGTGCTTCAAAGTATTACCTAAAACCGTCACAAACTTCAAGTCCAGAGTCAGAGTGCTATATTAGAATGTTCAAATACAGCTTCCTCGAACATAGCAATCAAGGAATCCTTGCTGGACTGTACTTAGTCAGTTTAAAAGTTTCCAAAACTGTTGAGGAAGTTACATAAAAATGTTCCATATTGTTCTTATCTGGGTATTTATTTCCCTCCTGTGATTTTGAGGTGAGAGCATTACATTTTGCTAAATTAAATTTTTAACATTATACTTTCTCATTCATTTAGCTTGGAGAGTCTACAATAATGAATGATCCTGGTCATACAAAAGTATCTGTATGTTCCTCAGGGCACTCTCTTTTCTTTACCCATATGGTGCAACTCTAAATGTGGCCAAGCCTGCAACAGCTGTTTTATCCACGGGCAGTGTATGCTTCCCTCTTAATAGACCAGTGTCTGCCTTCTATTCCTCTAGAGTAAGTATTTGTAGTTTATTTATAAATACAGATATTTCTCTTATTTATTATTCTCTCAACAAAATTGATTACCAGAACTGAACTTAAAACTTTTGTAAAAATTTATGTGTAACATGCTTTCATATAGGTCTTTCTTGTTGTTTTGAGATTAAATTGCTTGTGAGAATATCTGTTATTAAATGAGCACGTTAAAATAACCTGTTGTTTATTTATGTTTGTTTCAATTCATTTTTGTTAGGTTTTTATTTTCCCCAAAAAGATCAATGCTTTCATTGAATATTAAGGTTTTTATTTTTATTTTTCCCATAAAGATCAATGCTTTCATTGAATATTATTTCGTTTTTTTTTTCCTATAGAATCACAAAGGAAAGATAGCTGTGGTTGGCTCTGTGCATATGTTCAGTGATCAATATATTGACAAAGAGGAAAATGCAAAAATTTTGGTAATTATCCCATTGAAGTTTCACATAAGTTTTTCCATTTTTAATTATGCATTAATGTGGCATCTAAAGAATTGGAGCTAACAATTTACATTTTGCTTATACTGATATGTCGTTATATTTGCAATAATTGCCTTTTGGAGGGGAAAAAAAAAGAATTCAGTGGGTGATTTTTTTTATTTTATGTTCAGATCAATTTTTTCCAAGTTATTTAAAAAAAATGTTTGTTATAGCTCATTAAACTGTAGAAATGCAGATGTTAGGACAACAATCTATATTATATTTACAGATTCTTTTATAACTTAGCATGCATAAAATCTTAGAGAGGGCAGTTGAGTTCCAAATTTGTCTAGTTTTTTTTTCTTGATTAACATTAAATATTGGATTGTATTCCATATACTATCTGATTTCCAAATGCATTTCAAAGATTCTATTTTTGTTTTATATTGGAATGGGGCGAGAGTACTTTCAAAACTTTCTCATGTGCCTTAATTTTTTTTTTAACCAGGATGTCTTGATTCAATTCCTGACGACTGATGAGATCAAGCTCAATGTCATTGATGCAGAAGACCCAGAGGTAATTCTTTCACAGTCGTGGCAGCTATCATAAATGGCTATTTTCAAAACTTATGTGTTAAATGTTCTTGATTTTTTTTCTTTCCAAATTATTATTAATGAAGTCATAGGTAACTTAAAAAAATCAAAAAGATGTCAGGTCTCTTCACAAACTTTTGATGTTCACCATGCTTTATCTATCTTTTTTTTTATTGATATCACTAACTGTACTTTTCTTTGAAATAGGTTTGCAAACATTTTGTGGGATTGATGGAGTATGTAAGCTAAACTGACCTATGGATCTGTTTTGTGGTTTCTTTTTTTTTTTATTGTAAGAGGATACATTGTGTATGCATCTAAACATGTTCAAATACCTGGTTATCTTTA
Organism: Elysia crispata; assembly: GCA_033675545.1. NCBI lineage: Eukaryota > Metazoa > Mollusca > Gastropoda > Plakobranchidae > Elysia > Elysia crispata. Next base: position 453,538 of record JAWDGP010001550.1, read on the forward strand.
TACTGGCACTGGCCCAGTGCTTGAACATTTTTTTCTTGCCTTAATTTTTTTCCTTACCTCTATTGAACATCACCTGCTGATTTCTGATTGGATACTAAAAGTTGACTTTTGAATGTCTTTAGATAACAAAGAGTTTGATGTGAAAAATGTTTTAACAATGACAAGTGGTTTTTTTTTTAATAACCCTTTAATTTTTAATCATTGCTTTGGTAAAATCATAAATACCTGAAATTTTATGATGAGAACTGAAAAAATAATGCAATCCTCATCATAAATTTCATGAATTTATACTGAGCCCACATGTAACAGGTGAGCTAATAATGTATAATTTGAGTTGGATAGGGATCAACAATTTTTAATTTTCCATTTTTAAAAAAAAGAAAAGAAGAGCAGAGGATTATTCTGTGGTTTCTGTTATCTTGACTGTTCATCGTTTTTTTTTTCCAGATCAGTGACTACAGTCAGCTTCCTAACATTGCCAGACTGTCTGATCAGCTGAAAACATGCTTACAAGAAAGTGATGACATTCCCAGGGATATCACCACTCTCTTTGACAGTTCCATGTTCAAGTTGGACACCTCCTTAGTACCTAAATCCATCAAGTCAGTTAATGCTCAGTTTGGGATGTTTAATTCTTTTGTGCTTAGGGTGTTCTAAAAGTCATTATACTGTTGGCAATTTCCTATGGGTCTCACCAAACTTTCATCAAAATTTCTTTTATGTATTTAAGTGAAGACTGAGAACTCTTACAAATAGTGTGCCACTTCTAATATGTCGCTCAGAATTAAAACTGTATTAAGCTATATCACGCCCGCGCGGCGCTCGGGGCCCCAGATTTAGTCTGGGGGTGCAAAGAATATTAGGCCCGCTGCTGTGCGTCATGCACGTCATAAGAGGCGACCAAGACGCATCAGGGGGGGGCCCCCGAAAAGTGTGTCCCCTGGTCCTCCAAGTAAGGGGGTTGGGGTATGGGGTTAACAACCCCACCCCGTAAAAAAGGCTCTGTTACAGAAACACGAACAGATAGTCAATCGCTTCTTTCTACCCTGGGTGAGGATGGAGATTCCAGAGCTTATGATGGCCAGAGGGGAAAGCCGAAAGGACCTTTCTGACCGGACACCTTCATCATCAGCCAGGTCTCTCCGAATTGCGTCGTGGAACGTCCGCACCCTGTATGAGGCAGGAAAATGCGTTCAAGCTACAAGAGAAATGCAGAGATACAGGCTGGACATACTAGGAGTCATCGAGACCCACTGGATACAATCCGGACAGAAAAAACTCCGATCAGGAGAACTTGTTTTATTTTCAGGAAAGGAGGAAGGAATCCATGAAGAGGGAGTTGCAGTTATTCTAAGCAAGAGAGTCCAATGGACATTGAGGGGTTGGGAGGCACATGGATCAAGACTCCTATTGGCATCCTTTTCATCCAGTAACAGAGGAATCAACATCAATATATTACAGCTGTATGCACCAACAAACGCCGCTAGTGAGGAGGAAAAAGAGGAGTTTTACGACCAGCTGCAAAGAATAACAGAGAAGTTGCCTCGCAAAGATGTTAACATCATAATGGGGGATGCAAACGCAAAGGTTGGATCAGACAACATCAGCTATGAGGAAGTTATGGGAAAATAGGGCCTTGGAGTAATGAATGACAACGGGGAAAGATTTGCAGATTTTTGCTCTCTAAATGATTTGGTTATTGGAGGAACAATCTTTCCACACAAAGATATACACAAGGCAACCTGGGTATCACCAGATGGAGGCACTGAGAACCAGATAGACCACATATGCATATCCCGAAAATTCAGACGCTCATTGCAGGACGTGAGGGTGTTTAGAGGAGCTGACATTGGATCAGACCACCACCTTGTTATAGCAACATTCCAATTAAAACTCAAGCGTTATTCTAGGAACCCTACAACCAAAAGACTTAAATTCCAGGTTAATCTCTTACAGGGTAACAAGATAACAGACTTTGGCATCACGCTAAAAAACAGATTTCAACCCCTCGAACACCTGGATGAAGATATGGAAACATACTGGAGTCAAGTCAAGGATTCTTTCATTTCAACATGCAAGGAAGTGCTTGGGGAAAAGGATTAGAAACACAAGGACTGGATTAGCCAAGAGTCCCTGAACAGGCTAAGTGAGAGGAGGGAGAAGAAAGCAGCAGTCAACAACAGCAGAACTCGCAATGAAAAGGAAGCAGCACAAAGAGAATATTCCGATGCAGCAAAGGAAGTGAAAAGGAGTATTAAGAATGATAAGGAAGCCTTCACGAATGAGTTAGCTGAGAGAGCAGAAAAGGCAGCACAAGGCGGGCATATGAGAACGCTTTATGAGACAACTAAAGTACTGGCCGGAAAGAGGAAGAACACCAGGATGCTGAGGGTAACACCATTTTTAGCCAGGAGTTACAGATGACAAGATGGGTGGAACATTTTGAATCACTTTTAAACAGGCCCCCACCAATCAAACCACCAGAAATTCTACCAGCTAGGAACGATTTAGATATCAACTGTGATCCACCCACGTTAGAGGAGATAGAAAATGCTGTAAGTTTGCTTAATTCCAAGAAGGCTGCAGGACCGGATTATATTCCTCCAGAAGCACGGAAAGCGGATAGCAAGGTTTCGTCAACCATTCTACATGGACTATTCGAAAAGATATGGACAGAGGAAAAATACCCAAATGATTGGAAAGAAGGTCATCTAGTTAAAATACCTAAGAAAGGAGATTTAAGTAATTGCAACAACTACAGAGGAATAACACTGCTGTCAATCCCGGGAAAAGTCTTTACTCGTATCCTGCTTGAAAGAATTAAGGAAACCGTAGATGGTCAACTAAGGGACAATCAGGCAGGTTTCAGGAAAAATAGATCTTGCACAGTCCAAAATGCCGCCCTCCGAATAATAGTGGAACAATCTATTGAGTGGAATTCACCCCTCTTGGTAAATTTTATCGACTTTGAAAAGGCCTTCGACAGCATTGACAGGGACACCCTATGGAAACTTCTGAGGCACTATGGCATCCCACCATAGATCGTAACGCTAATCCAGAAGATGTATGATGGCACCAGTTGTAAAGTTCTACATGAAGGAAGACTAACAGACAGTTTTCAGATTAAAACCGGCGTTCGACAGGGATGTCTGCTTTCACCGTTCCTTTTCATCTTGGCAGTAGATTGGCTAATGAAAGAGAGCACTTCAGGAAGCAGAAATGGAATTCAGTGGACTTTATGGACCCAACTGGATGACCTGGATTTTGCGGACGACATTGCCCTGGTCTCACACAACCACAGCCAAATGCAGGACAAAACCTCAACGGTGAACCAACTGTCGGGATCAATAGGGCTTCGTATACACCCCGGAAAGTCGAAAATGCTCAAAATCAAAACAGAGGATATACAAGCAATAACAGTCGGAGGAAAACCTCTGGAAGTTGTAGAAAATTTTACTTATCTCGGCAGTGTTATAGACCACTGAGGAGGGATGGCGGCAGATGTGAGGTCTAGAGTGGCACAGGCGAGAACAGCGTTCAAAACTCTGGATAAAATATGGAGAGACAGAACCATTTCAACAAAAACCAAGATCAGACTTTTTAACTCAAACGTCAAATCTGCCCTGCTCTATGGATGTGAGACCTGGAGCTTAAATCAATCATCTCTAAAGAAAGTCCAGACTTTTGTCAACGGATGTCTTCGCAGGATCCTGCGCATATTTTGGCCAGAAAGAATTCGAAACGAGGAGTTGTGGAACAGAGCAGGACAGCGCCCAATCCGGGAGGAAATAACACAGAGAAGATGGAGATGGCTGGGGCACACTCTCAGAAAGCCAAGAAACAGCATTACAAGACAATCCTTGCAGTGGAACCCTCAAGGCAAACGGAGCAGGGGAAGACCACGGACAACATGGAGAAGAAATTTGGAAGAGGAGATGAAGGCAAGTGGTCACTCATGGAGGGACATTACACGGATGGCTCAGGATAGGCAGGAGTGGGGGACTGTTGTTCGCGGCCTATACCCTTTGCAGGGTGAAAGGCTTTGATGATGATGAAGCTATATCAAGTTTTGCAACCAATAGTGCTTTATCTCTGAATGAATTTGTGGCCCATAAGGTGCCTTTTAAACGAACTGAATAGATTAAATATCAAATAAATGAAATATATGAAACTAGATCAGTACTATTAGGTAGGTAACAGGAAAAGGAGAAACCGTAAAGGGGATAGGGGGAGATACCTGCCATTCTGTAGAAGAAAATCTTAAATTTTGTCTTTGTTTGAAATTTTGGACTCAGTGCTAAATTTTTTAAAAACTTCAATGAAAGTTACTGCTCCTTGTAATTTTAATACTAAAACAATGTACATCTCTTTATTTTCTTTTTATTTTATTTCATTTAGCAAGTGAAATGCAAACATAAGAGTTTTAAGTCTCACCAAAGTCACACATATATTCTCCATTTAACCAGAGCATTTGAGGAGCTGAAGGTGAAACATGAAGCCCTGACACTGATAACACCACAGTTTGAGACTCCCTTGCCTCCCCTTAACCCTGCAGTAAGTTAAACTTAATTGCAAAGTTTATAGAAAAGAAAAAGATTAAGTGTGATTATATTGAAGTATTTAAAGATATTTATTTAACAAGAAACTTATGCTATAATTGAAAAAATGAGATATTATTCCTTAAATGTTTATGATCACCAGCTTCATGTTTATACCATTTGAATAAACAGTATTAAAAAATATACCTGTACTTTTTAAACCCTGAAAACTAAGTCCTGATCATCTTTCTTTTAATTTAAGATGAATAGAAAATATAGCAGCCTCTTTGGATTTATTGTAATACTTGAAACATGATTTGCTGCAAGAAACCAAAATTATGAACATACAAATGAAAGACTTTTTATTTTTGATTTATAATTATGTTATTAGAGTTTCAGAATGCCAAAAATGTATTCGTTTCTAATATCAGTTTCAGACTTTAGATCCAGCCCTTATACAAAATTAAAGGCTAAGTCTTCACTAAGATATCTTCCTGTCAAATTAAAAAATGAAGAAAGCTAAAATAACTTTTCTTCAAAAGATTACATACAGACTGAACATATTTTTCCCTCACAAGCCTAACACATTCAAGCTAATTTAACTCATATTTCAGAGAATTACAGTATTGCAGTATTTTCTATCCTCCCATAGCCAGGTACCAATTTTGCAAGGGTGCCTGATAAAAAAATTTGTTGAACTGCTTTCCCAAGACAATTGTAATGTATGTTGTGGTTGTATTTGAACCCGCAACCACAGAAACATAAGCCTGAAGTGCAAAACACTATGCTCTACTTTCAGGTTTTGCAAAACTTTAGAAGCAAAATAAAAAAAGGTGCAAGTGGTTGTTTTAAAGCTTTAGCTTTTTTGAAAGAAATGGAAAAAGAAGGGGAACATTTCTAAAGTCTTCCTTTACATGAAAAGTATTGATTGTGTGAAATACAAAGAAATAGCATCGTATATTAACACCTTCGATTATAAAAGATCTTTTTCTTTCCTCTTTGCAGGTATTTCCCCCAACATTTCGAGAACTGCCTCCTCCATCGTTAGAACTCTTTGATCTGGATGAGCAATTTTCATCTGAGAAAGTAAGAATTGCCCAGATCACCAATAAATGTAAGACCTCTGCAAATGTATATTATTTATTTTATTTTTTTTTTATCTTTAATTGTCTCATGTGTGTGTTTTTCTTTTCATCATAAGATATACAATACTTACCTTTGAATTACTTGATTAAAAAAAAGGTTTTCTACAATAACTCATGTTGGCCTAACTTTGCTCTAAAATTAGACAAGTTAAATATGTCAGGGTGCTCGCATCCATATTTTTTTTTTTTTTTTTTGGGGGGGGGGGTCTTTGGACTGGATTTAAGGTAGAGAGTTTACAGCCAATATGTCGAGTATACTCATAGTCATAATGTGGCTCAATCAATAGCTCTTATATAAGTTAGTGTTTCTTCTTTTTGTAATTCGTTTGAACTTCATTTTCCTTTTCATGTTTTCTTCTTCATCTTCATCTTCATCCTCTTTTCTTCTTCTTCTTCTTCTTCTTCTTCTTCTTCTTCTTCTTCTTCTTCTTATTATTATTATTATTATTATTATTATTATTATTATTATTATTATTATTATTATTATTGTGAGTAGTAGTAGTAGAAGTTGTAGTAGTAATATTCCTCTTCCTCCCCCACCTCCTCTTCTGCAGTCTCTTTTTCTTTCTCTTTGACTTTTCTTTTTTACTATATTCATCGGTATCTTTACTACTACAAGTACATGTACATTGTTCTTCCCAATTGATTCTCATCTAGGTACTGATGATGATCTGGAGTACTATGTTCGTGAGTGTGGTGACATTTTGGGTGTGACACACCATCTTCCTCAGGAGAGTCGAACTGCAAAACACATATTGGAACACATCTTCACACAGATTGTGGAGTTCAAAAAGTTGAATCAGGTAGACTTGTCTTGAACCTTATTTTTCACTCTTTAAGAAAAACAACTAACTAATTTTCAATAAATCAGAGTTGCCATACTGGATGTTCAGCATAGAATCACTGTTTCTGTGTTGAACATTTTAACATCACCAATAGATGCTATAGGCCATTCTTGATCCAATGCTAAGGTTGGTTAATTAATTGATATCATTAGCCAGCAATGTTTCAGTTTTACCAAATGGCTTGAAAGAAACTGTGGTAAGAGATAACAACAATCAAGCTTTTTGTGCACATTTCTTTTCTTAATATAACTATTTAGATAATATTACCATTCAATTTCGCCAACAGATTACTGGTTATAGTTGAACATTTATACATGAGAAAAGTAAATTTTAGTGTGTTGAACATTAATTTTGATTTTGTATGTATGGAACATGTAAAGTAGGGCACATTTATATTGAATCCTTTATCAATTTTTCTGCTCTTCAGGAGCCTCAATATGATGCTGGACAGTACGGTGGTGGAATGGATATTGCATAATTTCTTATGAGAAAAAAAATATTTATGTTGTTTTTATTGAATGAACTGCATCAACAGCCTAACATAGCTGTCTTGAATCATAGACATCCAGAATGTTGTTCAGTTACATAAAAAAAAAATTTAATAATCAGTAGAAATAAGAGTTCCAATTCTTGAATCTCATTCCTAAGATAATACCTTTTTATTTTTTTTAAAACAACACAGCAGGATTTGCGTTTCAAACAAGGGGAAGAATTAATATAATGCAAACCACAAAGTACTGTCAACAGGGCGTTATAGTTTTCTCAATTTTATTTATTCACAAAGAAGAAAAAGATTAACATAGTGGCAAATTAATATTAGCATTTTGGATGCCATAATTACCGATCTAAAATTCCATGTGTTGCACAAAAAAAAGCAAATTGTGTTTCTAAAGTACACCAAGTGTACTTGTCACAAGAATACAAATATATTGTAGTTGGGAAAACTGAGAAAACATTTTGAGGCTGAAACATGTGTCTTGCTTTTAGCGCTTAAAATAATTCCAATTTTGATGTTAGAAAGAAATACTTTTCAATGCTCTACACAAATACATTTTTGTTGTAAATGACTTACTTCTTACTCTTCATAAAAGCAGCTCTGTGATCACTTGTTTTGTTTTTTTTTTTGATTTTCAACCTATCTTCATTGGTTAATCTAAATATTGTGATTTAAAAATGGAGGGAGGTACGGGAAGAAACATGTAGTATACATGTTCAAGCGTAAAGAAAACTGGTCATAATTACGATTTGATACAATTATCAGCTCTTGTACGTATTGTACTAGAAAACAAACGTCTCTTTTTGTCTTTATGTTTGTAAATTTCAAATAAACATATCTTTAAGTATTTTGATCATTGAATTCATTGTTGATTTTATTAATAGTAATGCTCTTGGACAAAAGCTTATACTATTGTATGATTCTTGTACCGTACATTAGGCTACTGGCCAATTACATGTCCAATGATATTTTGGTTAGTTTCTGTTTATGCACAAAGCCACATAACTACTGAATTGGCTTTTTTTTTTTTTAGTTCTGATGTGCCTGGAGGGTTTTTTAAAAAATATGTGCCATATAATAAGCAGATGAGACTGAGAGGTTCTTTAATTCATAAAAGTTTATCTAAGCATATGAAAGGCTGTCTTATTCATAATAGAGGCCTCTACATCCAAGTAAGAGACAATGGTTCTTTACTCCCATACTTTTTTGTCAAAACAACCTTGTGTCAGTATTTTGGGATTCACAGTTTTACAAAGTAAATACACCAAGATCGCTATTTTGACATGAGCAAAAAGATGACACAATTTGGATAAAAAGATGAGATGGTCGAATTTGGATCTCCTTATGAAATTAAGTAATTAAATATGCGGACACCAACGTTTAATTCAGCATGCAGCAAAATGCAAGTTTATGGTCATAGGACTGAATATTGGAGTTGCTTAAGTGTATAAATGTATCAAAATAGAAGCATGCACTGCGTACATGTGGTGTCGTAAAGAAAGAATGGGAAAGGTTGGCCAATGTGAAAATGAAGACTACATAAACAGGTATGGGATGGGTAGGGATGAAAATAACAGAAAAAGAAAAGCATAAGAGAATTTTGGGACTTTTGGAATATACATCTGACTTGTTGATTTGTTAATCTGGTGTTTTTTCCCCATTAGAGGACAGAATGCACGTGATTACACATGGATTATCCAGTTCACCCTTGTTTTTTTCTTTAAGGATTAAAAAAAATTGGGAGGTTTTTACCGAGAATCACCCACAACACCACTCTCTCTCTCTCTCTCTCTCTCTCTCTCTCTCTCTCTCTCTCTCTCTCTCTCTCTCTCTCTCTCTCTCTCTCTCTCTCTCTCTCTCTCTCTCTCTCTCTCTCTCTCTTTCTCTTCTCTTCACTTCTGCTTCTTCTTCTTCATTATCATCATCTTCTCCTCCCTCTCATTTAGAGTGTGAAAACCATATTGATATTTCCTTCCCACAGAGATGGAATCAAACACAAGTGAAATGCAAAATGCTTTCATAAATTCATATGTATCTAGAGGGCACCCTTCTCTCATAAGACACAGGAAAAGTCTATGAGTGCAATTAAACGCTCCCTAACCTTGGTAATTGTAGGTTTTTATAACTTTTGTATGCTTTTATCCTCTTTTTCTTTGATGTTTTGAAATCTTTAATGACAAAAGACAATGATGACGTCGCTTGTAATCGGCAGAGTTTATTGCACAGCTTCTAAGACTCTCTCTCTCTCTCTCTCTCACTCTCTCTCTCTCTCTCTCTCTCTCTCTCTCTCTCTCTCTCTCTCTCTCTCTCTCTTAGTAAACACTTCATCCTGGTATTATTTTTTTTTTTTTTTGCTATCTTCTTCCCTCTTCGGCCTTCCCTCCCGCTGACTTATCTTAGAGCTCGGATTCGGCTGCCACGAGAGATGGGTGAAACCAAAGTGACGTGAAGGGGATAGTTAAATCAACATGGGCAAGAGGCCACCTTCCAAGTTCCATGCTTGCTTGTAAGATTACTTAGGAATTAATGAGCACCAGCGGTTTTCACCTGCTCCCCTTTTTTAACCCCTTGACCCACGCGCTAAGCGCCAATAGGTTTGAATCAAGATCTGTGTGTGCCTGGGTTTGAATACAACCACTCTCATTCTCAACCTGGTGGATGCGGTTGGGTTGCTTCGGCCCTCAGCAGGTCCCCGGGCTGTTTTCATCATTATTCACGCCAGCTGGTGTTGGACACCGCAAGCTCGGACAGATCCTCTCGATTCCTTTTTTAATTGGATTTTGTGGATTTTCTAATTCTGTACGTTCAGTTGGGTTTACCTTTTCTACTGCGTAGTCTTCAATACATTTACCTAACTCTCTTGTTGGTTACTCTGTCTCACTCACGGCAGAACACTGTTTCATAATTAAATTATTGGATTAACTTTTTTCAGTAGCTTGTAGAAACGCAATGGACTAGAGATCTATAAGTTATTTGTGTTCTGCTTTTCCGGCTGCACATACGCAGGTAAGAACATTGAAGCAATACATGTGTCTAGATTCGTTTTTTGAAATCGAAATGGGCTTTCATTGTAAATAAACACTGATTAAAAATATGAATAAACTGAAATATATCTTATCAATATCGACTAAACTTGTGCAAACCTTTATTAACTGCCGTCAGTAACTTAAAAAAACCCAACTATTTTTCAATTATTTTATAAATGATCAAAATCAAAGTTTGCCCTAATTGAAAGTTACGAGCTTCAAATAAGCATGATTTCACGAACGCTCCTGGATAGCTTTGACTGGTCTGTCGATTAAAAACTTCCTTAACAGCTTGTTGCATATTGATGACCGCTCACCAAATATTGAATAGATCATAATTTATTTTACCCTTGTTTTATGTGCTTTTTATTTAAATGAATTTTCAACTATACATCAGTCTTTTGCAATGCTATTACCTCAACGTCAACATCGATAAACATAGGTTGAATATCCGCAATTCGTAAAAAGAAAAGCGTTTTAAACGGGTGAGATTTGTTGCGGTTTTATTGTATTTATATGGACTTCAAATTTGTATCGAGTACTTTTTCTAGTAAGCTATAAAGACAGCTTGGACGAAAAATTAAGTAATATTAACGTAGGCCTAACTTTTTTCACTAGAATAAGTAAATTGTTTACAATACAAGTAGAAACATATAACGAACCTACTCTGTGAATGAAAGAATAAAATGATTAAAAAAAAAAAAAGAACAACGGAAATACCTTGAAACAAGCCTGAAGCAGATTAATCTAGAGTATATGAATACGCTTTTAGCATTGAACTTGTGTCGACGGGTATGCAACGACAAAAGTATCTTTTTCAATATTGGTATGGTTGACCTTTTCCCGTCGGTTAACAATGCTATTTCTGGAACAGTTTTAGTTCTCAGTAAATTAAGAAAGGCAATACTCTAGCATCTTCCAGTTTACTATTGGCATGTTCACCTGAGAAGAGCAGGGTTGACTTATATTTTAAGAAATGAAAATTCTTGTATCATATTAACCTTTCATTACAATATTAAACATCCCAAAGGTCTTCAAAATGTTTCAAATTTTAAAAATCATTTTTTAGGTCAGTCTTTTTCCGCAAAGGGGAGTTTTCTTGCCATTGTGCATGATCTAAAATGTGATAAATAGTACGTACACGTACTATTATAAATCAATTTTCCGCAATTTTCTTTCGATTGTTAACTAAATAAGAATAAGAATAAGAAAAAATTTAACCTCTCAAAACATTTTGCTTAAGAGTCACGTTTTACAGAGAGGGATTCTTTCAAACTAAAATGGCATTTTTACTGTTATTTCTCCATACTTTGTAATTATCCGGTGGCCTACTTTTTAATTTTTTTTTTTTTCAAAAACATTTTTCAATCTTGGTAAAGTCTATGTCGGTGCCTCTGCTTAGTGCATACATTTCTCTCGACAAAATATTATGCCTGACTCTACTGCTCTTTATAAATGTCTCCCCTACAAAACATAACGACTCGGATATGTACTCGGGTGACAGGAAAGACCTAAAACAACATAGAGGATTTTATATCTAGTAACTGGCAAATAAGTCATCATCGGATCTGGTCTTTGCGGCCAATTATCATGCAGGGCTGCTTGCACTAAAGAGAACGTGTAGGTATATCTGGGGCAGCAATCGACCTGTTCAAAAACATCACTTCAATACGGGAAAACAGCTAATTTTGTATGTTCCCCATCCATTTAACGATCATCTTAAAAGCTTATTGTAAGACTATGAAGATTCGAAAAAAAAAAAGTACCAAAAGTTACAATTGCCTTACAAGGATTCATTTAAATTAGTAATCAGCGTTTTAAAATTGATGTATTGTATAATTTTAGATTGAAACTTTATTTATATATATTTTAAAATTAGCTCACTATTCTTACTCAAAAGCTAATTCTGTATTTTTCTAATCAATTTAAAGACCCTGCTAAATGACCATTAAACTTTGGAGCAGAACTAAATAAGCCTAGAGGTACATTGCTTTAAAGAAATATATATGTATAATGAGCTATAGAGAAAGAAGGCACACAAAAAGACTGACACTTAAACAAGACGCAGAGAGAGAGAGAGAGAGAGAGAGAGAGAGAGAGAGAGAGAGAGAGAGAGAGAGAGAGAGAGAGAGAGAAAGAAAGAGAGAGAGAGAGAAGCAAGCAGAGACAGAGAGAGGACGAGGAGTAATTAATAAATGAAGGCAACATTCAGAAAACTGACAAGACATAGTCAAGAAATGAGAACCTTGGGAGGGGGAGAGTGTGTGTGTAAGTGGAAGGAGGAGTAGAACAAGGGATAGTTACTTTTTTTTCCCCTTGTCAGGTCAAATCGTCTATGTTTGGGCCATAAGTTGACAGGTCAGCCTGAGTAACAGTCTGTCTCATACAGGTGCGAAGAGATCAAGGGAGGTAGATAGATAGATAGAGATAGAGAGAGAAAGAGAGAGAGAGAATGTTTAACTTTAATATTGTTCTCATTGTCGATTAAGGTATCGCTGTTACCTAACCAGTAAATTTAAACATGGCAGAAGCGTAGTCCTATATTATCTTTTTTGCCCGGATGATTAATAGCTTGCAATTCGATCTAGAATTTATATTCGATCTGCGATTCTATTTTTTTTAATATTAACGAAATAAATGTAGAATCAAGATTAAATTGTAATGTACGAATGTTTTAGCGCCAAACTCAAGCGAATTTCATATATAGAAAGATCAAAGTGTGTCTTTTTTGGTTATTTGATCCCGTAAACGCTGGCAGCTGACTGTATTTTCCCAATTTTCTGTAAAATGTGAATCAGGATGCTACTACATATTTTAAGCAGCGCCCAACTAGCTATATCAAATCTGTTTAAATTTACATCTTGAATCTATATACCCTCTTTGAGGTTGTTGGTTTTTTTTTAATAAAAAAAAATTATCATGGTAATTCTAAAAAGAACCACAAGGTTTTACGAAGTTTTGCCATATTTTTGTAAAACTCTAAAAGTAAAAAATACTTCACAAATATTAGAACCAAGTACCCTAAAACAACCAGGCTAGTTAAGCCACTCGTTTAAGACTATGTCATGGCGGCCTTACAAAAACATGCCAATGATTGGGACGCGGTGTTGGTAAATTGATAAGGAGAAGCGAACTGCTTTCTAGAATCTCCAGAAGCACGGGGCTTATGTCCCTAAGTAACGGCAGAACAAACTCAGCCGAGGATCGCCTTAAACAAAAGAGAATGGGCACAGGATAGTGAGAGATAGAATTTGATCGAAGGGGCTAAGTTGGACTTATGGTTAACTTTTACAGTATATAGACGATGAGAGGACCTAGATGTTGCGTTATACGGAAGGTATAATAATTATAATTGCTACAAAATATTATATTGAAGTGAGGCCAAACAAATAATCTCTATAAAAGTTTATCGAAATTGTTGAGTAGTTTCTAATACAACTATTGATCAGTTTAGAAAGACTCTGGGATAGTCTTATAGATATAAAATGATACGCTCATTTTTGGCTTTGTAGATTTCAAGTTAGTACTCTCCCACTATGGGAAAAAACATGCTTTCATGAAGATGAATTCTAAAGGAAAATATATTATTTTTTTAATTCCTATTGTTTTAAACACCCTGGAGCAGTATTTTTCTTTACTTTATTGCGATATAAGTATGTTCTTATTCTTATTACCATTAACGCACTGTCTTCCTTGATTTCTCTTTTTCATCAGAAAAAAAAAGTGAATCTGCCTACAACTCGTACATAATGTGAATTACAAAGACGAATCAGACAAATACATCCAACTAGATGTAGGCTACAGGGCTTGTAACCTTCTCTGTTGAAAGAGATTTGGTTGCCGTGATCTCCAGTCAATCGAGTAAGAGAGTGCCACAAAACGCTGTCGGACAAAATTGAGTGCCATGGTACGTAGACCTAGAGCAGACCAAGACCAAATAACGAAACATATTGTTATCTCAGTTTTACATCTGTCGCCAAATGAGGCATTGAAACAGCCGTTTTATGAAACTGATTAGAACAAAGGGTTGTATATCACAGCGATTCGAAACAAAGTAGAACAAAATAGCTTTGCAATTGAAGTAAGTTTCTTTCGCTTTTTTTTCTCATTATACGGAAAGACAGTTTTAGAAATAAAACATCTTTATATGAAGTAACAGTCACGTGTTACCTTTGATAGGGCTCTTATATTTTCATTTTTTTTTAAATTTCCACACGCTCTGTGTTGTTGAAATTGCTTTGTAAAGGGCCCTTAAACAAGTCAGGTGGATTAATTGCTTCTGACTGGTCAACTTTGTGTCACGTCAAAGGACGGAAGCCGAGGTAGGGAACAGTTGTTTTATGGCACAGGTAACATTGCAATTTTTACAGCGATGGCTCGTTTTGTTTAACATTATCTCAGAAAAGTCACGAAAGAGAGGAACAAAAGAGAAGCTCTGGCAAACTAAAAATCTTACAAGTATTAGGCCTACTTAGAGTAGTATTAGTATTAGAAGCTGTTTTTACAGTAGTAGTAGTAGTAGTAGTAGTAGTAGTAGTAGTAGTAGTAGTAGTAGTAGTAGTAGTAGTAGTAGTAGTAGTAGTAGTAGCAGCAGCAGCAGCAACAGCAGTAGTAGAAGTAGTGTCAGCAGCAGCAGCAGCAGCAGCAGCAGTAGTAGTAGTAGTAGTAGTAGTAGTAGTAGTAGTAGTAGTAGTAGTAGTAACAGCAGCAGCAGCAACAGCAGTAGTAGGAGTATTAGTAGTAGTAGTAGTAGTAGTAGTAGTAGTAGTAGTAGTAGTAGTAGTAGTAGTAGTAGTAGTAGTAGTAGCAGTAGCAGTCTGTAGAAGTAATAGTAGTGGTAATAGCACTAGTAACAATAACAGACATCATATTCCGATCAATTGTATTTGCTAAAAATTGGGCATTCAAAATTGAATACTTTACATTATTGTGACATTTTATGAAATGCAGTATCAAGTAATTGTTCTAGAAAACCAATGCACTTTATGTATTTCGTATTGAATTTTTAGATTTTATTTGTTTCTTCTCTCTGTAGAACCGTTCAATTTCCGTCAATGATTAAGCTGACGTATAGGGACATGGCTTATAACGCCGCATATGTTGGAGCCCCTTCCCATCTTTGGTCTGCAAGTGGTAAACCTGCCTTAGGATCTCATAACTTGGATGCCCGAAATAGCAGACCAACAAAAATTTCTTCTAATGCTTTATCACCTCTGCCCGAAGAGACTAAGAGACTACAGTTCAGCTCTGAGAATGCAAATAATTTACTTCCATATAAGTGGAATGGGTACAGTGTCGTAACGACGAAAGCAGACAGACGAATTTTGAATCCTTGGAACGACTCTTTTGAAAATTCCGAAAGTATCAGTGCCTTACAAAGAGATTCGATGGATGATGTTCCTAAAACAGAACAAAATATTGATACCTCAATGGGCTATACTGGAACGTTATCTGCCGGAGAAAGTGAGAACGCTGATTTATATTTGTCAGAGTTTTCTGAATCTATATCGCAAACTACCGACACTGAGAGTCACTACACGATACCAAAAATTCTTTTGGAGCCACCCCCTTCTCCATCCAAAGAGTCCACCCGTGGCATAACCGCCGAGGATCTATCGCATGTGCCATACCGAAATGGATACTTGTCCACTGAATTCTTATACAGTGATTGTTGTATAGGGCAGCATGATTTGATGATTTCAAATGACAAGCCCTCGCTTCTTCCACCAACAGACTCTTCCGTGCAGTTACCCTGTCGATACCAACGAAGGCTTCAAGAGGATTTGGAAAACTGTAATGTTTCGGAGGATGATTCAAAGGAGCCTGATGTTCCACATGACGATATGAGCCAGAGAGAGGAAGATCTTGGAACGGCCCTGAAATGGATACGGCAGGAAATCGTAAGACTTGCGTTTAAAATAATTAGTTATTTTTTTAGGTCTGAATCAGTCTCATCCGTCAACCCTAACAATATCCTAAAAACAACACATGATAGTTGCCAAAGGGTTGTGGAAATAGGCAGATTCTGTTTTACAATAATTATGCATACCTACAAGCCTGCTGTATTTATATAATATATCACTCTTTGTAGCACTACTTTTGCAATATCAATTTTCTTCAATTTGTCTCAATTGCCCTCCCCTTCACCCACCCTCAAAGAAAGTTCATCCCTTTTTATTCATAGTTTCAACCGATCTTTTGTTCTCTGCCAAAACCTCAACCCCTGCTTTGCTTCAAAAGAAAGAATTCAACTGGTCAGCCTTAAATAAATCATAAGGAGCAAAAAATAAAGGCAATAAAGCTAAAAAAAAATTTAAAGAATAGATTTATTTTTTGGAGCATAAAAACCAAATGTCGAGGAAACTGTGTTGTTTTGAGTGGATTGTACATATTAAACAATCGTAAACGCACAACTTTTTTTCTCTAAGTTTACATAAATCTACCTCGCAAAAATGGAAAAAAAAATATTCCATGGTTCAATGGAGCTTACTCTTTTGCACGACTAGTAATTTTTTGTTCTCAAATCTTAGAAGATATAAATCAACCAACTCCCTTTGAGTACTACAAATTAGTCAATTTTCAGGCCTGACTATTAATATCCTGGTTAAGTTTGATTTTTTTTAGGCACAATTCTAATCTGAAAAGAACAAGAGGACGACTCGCTATATATTAAATTTTATGAGTACCTGTCATTTTGACCGCTCTACAAATTGTGTACTGGGTCTAATAGAAATTGAGGGGAAAAAAGGGGAAGTCACTTACTCATTTTTAACGATACATTTTCTGTTTCATAAATGAAAGAAGTGCCGGGTAAAGATGATGAACAAAAAAGTTAAAAAAGATAATGCAAATAATCATAAAACGAATGTTCAGGTTTCCTAAATTAATGAGGATTTTCGTGGGGTTTTTTTTCGTGATATCCTCCCCTTTTCTCCTTTTAAGAAATATAAAATTTCTCATACTGTACCGGTTTCATAAAGATACATTTTTGTATTCATAATGCTTAACATGCTTGCAAAAGTCTAAAACACTGAGAGTTCCATCATTATATTTTATAATAAACAAGAAGTGTGTAGTAAAAAAAATCCGAACATAAAAAAACCATTTTAGTTTTTATGCGGCTTATATCCAAAGTCCCACTCTCTCTAGTTTCACCTTTTCCTGACACAAAACTGCCCAGTTTCATTTTAACTCAATTCATTGTTTTCGACAAAGGTTTGCGCATCTGACTGACAGGTAGCAAAGCTTGGCCTTTCATTATTATGATGCATGTAAATTTCCTTGACGAACCCAATTAGGTTTCTACCTACTGACTGTCGGTTGACAGTTATTAATTTTTCCTCAATTTTGCCTTCCGAAACCCTTCATTTTTCCGCACAATTGAATGAGATTCACCATTGAAGAGTTAAAAAAGTTAAGGAAATTTCAATTCCTCCAAAGGACATTTCCTTTAAAACCTGAATATTATCCAAAACAAAACAAAACAAAACAAAAAAAAACAAAAAAACAATAGCGCCAGAGGGTCAAGAAAAGGCTATAATTGTATAAAGAAATTGTTGAGAAGAAAATAGGATATATATATTATATATATATATATATATATATATATAATTTGATTTTTATGAATTCATAATTTTTGCGAGAGAAAGTTTAAACCGGCAAAAATTAAAATAAACATACTAATTTAGTGACGTAAGCCTGCTCTAAAAGGCATAAACAAGATTTAGATTAGAGCTAGGACTAAACCGCCTGTAAATTTAAAAATCGTGACCACGGTTGTATGGAGAGTTTGTTTTACAGTGAAGGAAATGTAGATTTCAATTTAAAAAATATAAGAAGTACATCTCAAGTTAATGATGATTCAGTCTTCGTTTCCGTTTGCCACTAAGGCTATTCGTAATATACTAGGCGTATTGGAGTTGTTGGGTTTTTTTTTTTTTTTTTGATAACTTTAAATGTTCACTCAAAAAAAAAGTTAAAATTTATTTGATACTAAATCTTGTTGGATTAACAAAAGAATGATTAGGTGTGTAAGCTTATAATTAAGTCGAATGCATTACATTTGAAGGAGATAATAGTTTTTAATACACCGTGTCTCGAGACTACAAGAGTGCTGACAATTTTCAATTTCAGCGTCTTTCTCAAGCCGCGGTTTATCCCTTTTCACACTTCCAAAAAACATACATAACTTACAAAAAGTATTATCAATTTATCGACAAGCCAACAATCATTCAGTATGTATCAAACTACTTTATTAGTGTATCTTTCTATTTTTTTTTATATTTATTCATCTATCTCTTTGTGATCCACTTATAAATTTGTTAAGCTATGTATGTCTACATTTATCTTTCAAGCAACTTTATCTATGTATCTGTCCATTAGCCTCCCATTTTTTATTCTCTTTGTTTGTCGTTAAAGTCAGTACCTTAAATTTTTTGTCTTCACTTCTTTACAATTGCATGTCTTGACGCAACTATACTCACTGGCAAACTGATGACCAATTAGAAAGGGCAAAAAAAAAGGTGAAAACAATGATGAAAAAAAGGCAACTGGTAGCAGCCCTAATTCTAACCCCTCCCCCCCCCTTCCCCCCTCTTCCTGCCCTCCAATTCCCAGTTTTCACAAAAAATAAATAAATAACTAAACATGTTGGTAGAAAGATATATCACGCTATCTATACCTTTTACCAAATAAAAACATGACGGCGTGACGAGTGGTGCATGAGACCCGTGAGTTATAGGGAGATGCAGAATGGAAGGGATTTTAAAAAGGGAAGAGGAGACGAGTGACACACACAGAAAAAAGAAAAAGAGAGAGATAAAGTGAAGAAGGAGACTGTCTTACACTAGGTACAATGCTGTTGACACCTGGGTATCTCGTATTAAATATTGCTCATTATATATTGCCATACCTGTTGGTTTTGCAGCTGCTTTATTTCCTAAACGTTCCAACAGGTTTTCGCTTGTCTCCTCTACATGTTGGATCAACACCAGGTGTTTTGCAAAGACCGTTTCTAAAACCGTTTTTTGCGAGTTGTAAGTGTTCCAACAAAGACTAGACTACATCGCTTCTATCATGTTTTTCCTGTTATGTCCAGAGATGCTCAACCAATTATTTCTGTTCTTTTGGGGTTTCTTATTTTTCTTTTTCATTTTGTTGTCGTTGGTGTTCTTGTTGTTGCTGCTGTTGTTGTTGATGCTGTTTTTGGTTTTGTTGTCATTTAAGACCAGCCTGAGTTGAATGGAATGGCATGTTTATCTCGGTAAGGAGTCCCAGAGAACAAAACCTTTATCTCTCTTCATTTACAAGCCACTCAAGATCTCCCCAGATATAGGGTGAATGCTGTACAGTCACATGCTTTCATTATCTTTGTTAGCAATGATATCCTTTCTTAGCCTGCTGGGGCGTCGACGATCAGACTGCAAGAAAAGCATCAATAGAAACTACGAGTACGCGCGCACGCGTGTGTTTGTGAGTGCGCGCGTCTTTATTCATAAGGGACAAACTAGGATCTTATCTTTTACTTTTTCAAAGAATTACTTACTTATATATTCCAAAGTCATAACATTTTCCGTTTATAAAACTTTGAGAGATACTTAATCATCTCAGTTGAGAGCGGTGCGTTTAATTATTTTTCGTGAATTGACTGCAACATAACGGTGAAAAAGAAAATAAGACACATTAACATGTTTTCAATGTTATTTTTATTCAATAGTGATATCGTTGCCCTTGTTTTGTTTGTTTGGTTTTTTTGTCGAGGAAGTTTAATCTTAAAGAACAATTCATGCTTTCTTTTGGACAAAATGCTACCTCAGGCGAGTAATTCCATAACTAAAATGAAAGATTAAAACGTTGATTTATATATATATATATATATATATATATATATATATATATATATATATATATATATATATATATATCTGTGTGTGCGTGTGTTTGGAATTCTTATCTCTAGCCTTAAACCTAGATCTACACCTTATATTGATTGAGAAAGACTTGCGTTGTTAAAGAATAACAAAATGAAGCGCGAAATTGATGATCGTAAGTTAGCCTTTGTTGACAAAACAAAGCATTTTGGGGAAATCGAGGAAAGCAGGTTGCGTTGATTTTTTTATGAATTAGGACCTAGCCACGTGAATGCTGTGGACACCTGCAAAGTTACAAAGGTGTGGTAATTACGAAGGAGATAGCGAACAAAGCTACCCGAGTCCGCTATAAAGTGGACTTGGGGTGGCCTTTTTTTTATATAAATAAAGTTCATCGGCCATTTTTGTTTGATCTAGAGACTGTGAACTTTCCTTTCGTAATTTTATTTGGTTTTCAATTTTCATTAAAGTTTTACAAGGTTTTTTCAATGTAGAAAAATTGCATTGCTGTTTAGCAAAGAGAATCAAAGATCTATTACTGTTTGTATCTAGTTGTAACACACAATTGGGCACAAATCTATTTTGAAATCTTTCCAAGCAAATAGAGGCCATGTGTTTTACGATTTCTAATCTGCATTTTGAATGGCAATGTCAACTTTATAAAACAACGTGGGGGTTACGGCAATTGAACTCATCACATTTCAGTATTCAATCCATCCAGCCTACTCTGTTTGCTAGTAAGCCTAAGCTAATAAAGGAAGGAGGGGCAGGACTTTATTAAATTTTGATCATTTTGATGAGGCAAAGATTTTCTTTTGCGCAACGGCCAGGTAAAACAGTTTTTTGAGCGCATAATCCAGATTTAATACTAGAGATTGGCCATGAAACATGCACAGCTTTCTCGTCTCTCCCTGTGGTAAAGACAGTAAAAGACAGGTTAAAGCTTGCCTCTGGGTCTCTGCAGAAGACAACAGTGACCTTACTTCGGAATGTGGAACAAGTAAATGTACCTGTTTACCATGCTTCCGAATCTCCGGATTCGGCACTGCGCCACTCAACTGGACTTCGGACACAAAAAGCGGGCGGACACTCCATGGATCTATTCGATAATTTTATTGTTTCTTTACTTGAATGATTGAGTCCAATTCATTTCAATTTTAAGGTTCACAAATTTTAGCATTCTTTCTAAATGAGAGAAATAGAAATAAATTTGTAGCACTGAAAACATCCAGCATACTGATTGCTATTGGCAGGACATCGAAATATTACCTATCCACAGATTGCTTTAAATCATTTAAGAATCGTGCTTTTAAGAAAATGTTATTACATGTATACGAATTCAAAAGAATATTTGGAAGGCTTTGAAATAAAGAAAACGTCACTATTTGTTTTCAGACAGAAGGAGATTTCAAAAGTCATGATAAAACAAACAAAAAATAGTTTTAAAATTTGCTACCATGGAATAAAATTTTGCTGTTCAAAGTTTCTCAATCCGAAACGCCTGTCGTTGCAGCTGCGCAGATGAATCGGTTTAAATTGTTTACTTCAGCCTTACTGCCTGTCTAAATCGGTTTTGCTTCAAAGTGCATTATCATAACAACATGACAATAAATTTGATCTTTTCAGTGGAATATAACTGTTCCTTAATGGTGAATGAATACACCGCTGATCATAAAAGAAAGCCATTAATCTCCCTATCTGACATGACGGCCGGTGGCCGAAGTAAGCCCTTTTTAATATCGACTTAAACCTGGCTTTTCAGTCACAAATGAATTGTATGCGAGAAAGCTGATATAAAACCAAATTAATGGCACACACAGTAAATGAAATCAATAAAAGGGGAAAGAAGTATTACTATCAACGCTTACAGCTTGGAGAAATGCTTGCAACCTTCAGGGGACTGGGTGTTCTTTTTTAGTTTTTCATTGGATTTATTCAAACAGTTTTGTTTTGTTTTTGTCATTTTTGTCCTATTGGCGTTTAAAGGCTGTAGTAAATTAAGTAATGACAAAAATTATTAAAAAAAAAGAATATCCATGACAAAACTATAATAAGCCGTGATGTTAAAATAAGTAACAAATGAAACCTTTATTGTCATACTAGTAGCAGCAGCAGCAGTAGTAGTAGTAGTAGTAGTAGTAGTAGTAGTAGTAGTAGTAGTAGTAGTAGTAGTAGTAGTAGTAGTAGTAGTAGTAGTAGTAGTAGTAGTAGTAGTAGTAGTAGTAGTAGTGTTAGTATAAAGATGAGGATATCCAGTATAAGGAGGAGGAAGGGGAGCAGTATTCTACTACTATTGCAACCACTGACACCTCCTCTTACACATCTAAATTAATGCTAAATTGCTAATATGCTACCTTTGTTAATATTGCCGCCTTGGATACTATTTGTGCATCGCGACCGTTTGAAAACTTTTCGCTTATGCCGCAGTCAAAACGGTAATTATTACCCTAGACCATGCTACAAGTGAAAGGGAGTTTTTTGTTGTTGTTTTTAGAAACAAGTATTTAGAGCAATCGATGTGCAATTGATTCTTTTGATTCCATTATTGCCATGCATCTTTTCTTCTTTTCTTTTTTTTTTTTTTTTTGCATTCATCCCATCAATTACTTAGTATCTAGTTAATTCTTTAGTGACTAAGTGACTACGATACTGCGAAACCTGAGAATCATCCCCAAGAGTATAATGACCGCAGCGAAAATTTGGAGACTAGTTTTGCTTTGCTTAATGGTCTGAGATTTTCTTCTCATATGTGTTAACGAGTTCTGTTGATCCTCCCTTTTAATTTTGATCCATATTACTATACCATTTTCGATGAATGAACCAGTTATAGTTACAAATCCCGCAGCATTTATCATCTCTGACCTCTTTCGGTCCCTTTGAAATGGTTTTGTTTATGGTGAATTTAATTTAATCTTTTAGTACCAGTTTAATGAGTCATTATAAAAATATGTCTTTGATGAGGCTTTAATGTCCATTTTTATTGGAAAAGTTCCTTCTTGGACCCAACTCCAAAAATATGGTCCATTTTTTTTTCTACTTATTACACAGCCCATATAATATTATATGATTTCCTTCTTGGACATGCCATTGTAATGCCGTTTGAAGCACACTTTTTACGTTGACCATAATGTATTTGGGTCTCTGTGTTGCGGATTAGCACATTTTTCTGTAAATGGCAAGTTTGGTTCTCAATATACCTCGCTTGATTTATGACGGTTCAAAACCTAATAGTTCGGTGTGGGATTTTAGCTTGAGTTACGAAATCCTTTAACATATTCATTCGCAATAAACATGGGCTCTGGAGGTTTGTTGCTTTCCAGGTGTTAATGTTTTTTTCGTTTTGTTTTGTTTTTTGATTTTTTAACAACTCTAGAATCAATGGCCTTAATTAAGTTTTGGTAAGTGTCAAAAGTAAGAAAAAGTATAAATAAACTTAATAACAACCGGGCACCCGGAAAAGATGGCATTCAAGGGGAGCTTTTAAAATATGGACCAGAGACGATCGACAGCTATATTGCAAATATTATTAACGAGTCCTTCGAAAAACATGAAATCCTTGACATCAACGCGGGCGAAATCATACCGTTACCAAAGCCAGGAAAACCAAAAGGTCCGCCTAAGAATCTGCGACCAATAACACGGCTAAACACCATCCGAAAAACTCTTTCAACTAACGTACTTGAGAGAATAAGACCACATGTAGAAAAATACATCTCTCATAGTCAAAGCGGTTTTCGTCCAAATAGAAGTACAGCAGACGTAGCATGGACACACAAATGGCTGGCCGCAAAGACACTACAAGAAAAGATAAACATAACAATTACTGGGATAGATATGTCAGCAGCCTTCGACACAATAGACAGAGCAACCCTCCTTAACATACTCGAAACCATCATCGAAGAAGACGAGCTGAGATTAGTGCGGTTCCTTCTAAGCAACACCTACCTAAATATAAGAATAGGAGGAACAAAAGAGGAAAAGAAATTTACAAGTAATATAGGCACACCTCAAGGAGATAGCCTTAGCCCGATCCTGTTTGTGGTATATCTTGAAAATGCTCTCAAAGAAGTCAGACCGATACTTCCTGAATCCGAAAAGACTCTTCCCAATGAAATAGCATATGCAGATGATGTGGACTTCATAGCACGAGAGAGAATAGACATAGCACAGATACAGAGGGTTCTAAAAAGATACAATCTTGAAGTTAATGTCGATAAAACAGAATATACAATACTGGACAGAAATGAAAAAAGCTGGAAAAACACTAAAAAAGTCGGAACCCTAATTGGAGACACAGAGGATGTACAGAGAAGAAAGCAACTGTCCACCGCAGCCCTAGCCAAATTACAGAACGTGTGGGTAAGAGGCGACAAACTTAAGAAGAAAACAAAACTGAAGCTCTATAGAGCACTTGTCAAATTTGTCTTAACTTACAATTGTTCTACGTGGGCACTAACACAAGCTGAAGAAAAGAAATTGGATGCGTTTCACAGAAAACAGCTGAAGCGGGTTGTTGGGATAAGATACCCAGTAAAGATAACAAACAAGGCTCTCTACAAGCAATGCAATGAACGCCCGCTTTCACTGTATGTTTTGGAAAACAGATGGCGTTTGTTCGGACATATGCTGCGACGCGACAGAGAAATCCCAGCCAATAAAGCCATGGAAGGATTCTTTATCCCACAAGGGGACAAATACAGGGGAAGACCAATCACTACCTTGCCAGTGGTCTTGAACAACGACTTGTCCCGATTAGAAAGTAATACTTATGGTCTTAAAACCTTCAAAGACATTGAAAACCTGAAAAAGATCGCAGAACAGAGGGATCAGTTGCACAGGAATACAAAAGGCAGCCGAGGCGTTGCAGTCTGACGACTATGATGCGGAACGGCGATAAGTCAAGTAAGTCAAGTGTCAAAAGCGTCTCCCGCATGGCAGTTGAACCTTCCTAAGATAGTAATGAGGTTATGACCTTGACTTGACGAGTCATTGATTACAGCTCGTTCAAAACCGTTTAACGCCTTCCGCCTCCCAAATCTCTTTCATTGATTCACTCAGGGAGGTCACGGCGATAACGCGCTTCTCGAACAAAGGGTGCAGTATTATCTTTGTGGTTTTAACCCTCTGCTGACTGTGCGTTGTTAATAAAATGTACAATAGGTTGCACGGTCAGTAAAAAAATAATATTAGAGAGTCCGGTTATGTTTCAAGGAAAGCTCCATGCTTCGATACCTCGCTGGTGACAGTTATTTTTCTGCGACGTTGAGATGCAACATTTATTATGTCTATGAATTCCATGATCTACAAACCATGAATGTAAAAGAAACGAGACAATGGTCAGGAGGTATTAACGGGTTGTGTGTAATGAAATATAATTTTGAAAAAAAAATCCAGGAGTTGGTGAATTAAATGTGTTGTATACGCCATCATTGTGGCTATACAATGTTAATAACTTGAGTGTGGGATATTACAATAAGCGAAGCTGTTTTTTCCTCTGTAAGAAGCTTTCTTACACCTGCAACGTTACAAGAGCAGGTCAAAGTGAAGCAATTTATTTAAATGCACAGGTAGTAGAAAAAAAATCATGTTAGTTCAGGCTTGTAGTCTACCGCGCTCTTAACCATTTCATTTTTATCAGATATACCTCTCTATTTTACTAAAACAACACTTTACTAAACGGGCTACTCTCGAAACTTTAGGTTTGCATCCTTTTGAACAGTATCAGGATAATTTTGAGTAAACAGTCGAAGATAAGAGTCAAGAGCCACCTGTTTGACTCCGATTTTGAGTAGGTTTAAGTGCTGATAAACCCGCTTGCATTTTAGCAAACTGTCATAATTGTGGATCCTATAAAACAGCTTATTTTAAGATAGGGAGAGATCTAATTTTAAAGTTTAGTAAGTTATTTTTGACACCGTTCATGGCCGTCTTATCTAAAACTTTATTTGGAAATATAGGTTTGATTCAATGCAGTGAATGTATTTTTTTTTTTTGCTAAATACTAGAAGCTACAAGGCTTGGTTCTTTATTTTGTATCTTTGGTGCAACTGTTTTTCCTTTAAACGTTTAGAGCTATATCCTTTGTAGTGTAAATACAAATCTTCGATTTCTGTATTATTGATTATTAAAGATGTCATAAGAATATGTAGTATTTGCTTACATGCTGTTCTTTCACTAAAAGTGCACAGAAATACAATTCGTCGAGCACCATAGATTGCACAATATAATATTATTATACAGGTTGAACTATTATATTTACAGCAATCAGTTAGCTTTCAGTGTCACGTACTTTCTTATACATTAGAGGGAGGTAAGGCTTAGTGTCCAGTATTTCTCCGACAGGGGAAACGACTGGTTGTAAACTAAAAATGCACACATCTTAGTGTATAGTCTATTGCTTTGTATATTAATTTGGTCTTTGGTGTTTTCCGTTTACTATTTATTTTATCCATACGACTCATGAACTTTTATGTCTCCTATTAAATCTGTATTGGCATTAAGTCGAATTGCGCTGATTTAACATTGACAAACGCAAAGGTTCTACTCATGTGAATTCTTTTGGTCTGAGTATCTTCTTGTCGATATGTTTTTGTGCCAAATCCTCGAATCTCATTGTTTATTTTTTAATTTTTTTCTTAATATCAACCAGTCATTACCCTGTTCTTTTTTGTCTATCTTAATATTTGATAGGTATTTTTTTTACCTTCTCTCTGATTACAGACTTTTCTCCACAATAATAGAACATTCAGGAATTCAGTTTTCAATTTCCAAGCTACATTCAGAAGCTTCTTCATAATTCTTTTCTTTCTTGCTACGGTTATGAATAATCCTGTTTTATTTCCTTGTTCAATATTCCTCATGCTCTGTTTGTTTCCTCAATCACTTTTCCTTCTCTTTTTTTTCCTTACCATCTCTCTTATCCTTTTTTTAGCACATACTTCCAACTTGAACTATTATTCGTATTATCCTTGGTTTCTATTTTTAATACGAGATATTCTTCACACCTAACCAACAAAATTTTCGTTCCTTTATTTCGTTTCCTTCTCCATGACATTTTAACACGAATCGTGTCCAACCAGAGCAGCCAATGTCTTACACGGAGCTGCAAAAAACGCACAAACCTCATTATTTCTGAGGCCAAATATTTAACTGACACCTAGAGTCACGACTTTTCTCTTTATTCTTCTTCTTGTCTGACCAGTAATGCGAGTGCTCAAAACTTCGACCAGCTGCCATGAATGCTATGCTTCCTTTTAGTAATAGTATACACTATTATCTTGCAAAATTCAATTGAAGGTTTAAAAGAGCGTCAAAACCTGAGGTGTTGTACGCTTATGAGAAACAAAAATCACTAAAAGGATGGTCTCGCTTTCATTTTTTTTGTGGTTTGTATTTGGTTTCCTTTTTTTTTTTTTTTGTTTCGCTCGTTTTACTAGTTTGAAACAAAGTGCTTCTTTTTAGACATATTATATCAATCTTTGCATAATATACTAATACAATGCTAAGAACGCTTTAGGCGTGTTCATGTGTCAACTTAATGCGTATTAGTGATTATAAATGTCATTTTTTAAATAAGTTTATCTCCATTCCTCCCCTAAACTCTCCCATCCCGCTCTCTCTCTCTCTCTCTCTCTCTCTCTCTCTCTCTCTCTCTCTCTCTCTCTCTCTCTCTCTCTCTCTCTCCTTTTCTCTGTACCTGGTACATTGAATGTGCCTTTCTCTTCTTTTTTAACTCACCCTTTTTCCTCTTCCTTCGGTAGCTTCCTAACTCTCTAATGGCTATCTAGATCTGTCAATCTGCCGGAATGCAGCTATCTCTGAAAGCTAAATTGATGGTTGTGTCTTTAATGTGCTTCTCATCTTTTTGCCCTACTATTTTATCCCACTTAAACCCAGCGCCCTCGCCATGACTCCCATGAAATCCACAGTTCCTCACCCTTCCTTCCCCCACCGTCCTCTATTCCCACTTAAAATCCACCCCATCCCCCTTCCCCTACGTCGCTGCAGGTTGAGTTATACAGTTCATTAGATTGGCTGACAGTCCGTGCCTCATCAATTTCCTGCGTCTAGTGGTCTGGACTGAGACTGATTATATTTTCCTCCTTTCTGCAGTTGCACTAATGTGATGCCACGAACCGGATAAGAGGAAGAGCTTCATAGACCTGTATAAGATGGCTTTCATATTCTGAAATTTTAGCGCACCATAGTCCCTGCCCCTTCAGTTCTAGGCATTGGTTTATGCATAGAACTCTATCTTAAGTACACCCATAACTTTTCAACCTAAACTTGCTGCAAACATTTTGAGCAGTGCAAATAAGTTCATAAATACGTAGTAACAAAAAAAAAAAAAAAAAAAAAAAACCTCCCTTATTCAACTAGCTTTGTAGATCTAGTGAGTAAAATTATAAAATATTATATTTCTCCATTATTTTGCTAGCAGTCGCAAGTGTGGCGTTTGGAAATTAGTACCAGCGGGATCATGACAAAATCATCCGTTGAAAAAATTCAGTTATGAAATATTACCAAAAAAAAACTTCAGTGATGAGGCAGAGTGTCTGTTGCTTTTTGGGCGATTAAGTAGTGCGTTTAGTATTAAAACGTTTTATAGTTATATTTTTAGCTTTCTCGTATGTATATTTGTTATGTCTAAAACAGCGTTGATAAAATGTTTGCACACCGCATCTGAGTAAAGTTCTCTGATAGAGTCATCAAGGCTTTACTGAGATTATTCTTCCTAGGGTTTGTTCAGTGATTTGGCGACCAGAGGTTGTTTGATTTTTCAAGAAAAGAAATATATGATATAAATTATCGTCATGCTCATATTCAAATGTAGTAGATGAAGATCTAGATAAGTCCACGTTTTACCTATTAATAAAAGTGCCAGAAATACTGGCTATCGATGCTTTCTTCGCAATCTTCCATAAAATTTTTATTGGGAACAGCCAATTCGGTATAAGTTTGATAATCTGAAGTGGTTTTTTCGTGTTTGATTAGGATCCATTGTTTACTTCTTTGATGCATGCATATGTTCATTGCACTGAATAATTATCTGTAGGCTACAAATTTTGTGTTTTTCGCCAGTACTGCCACGTCGATTCCCCCCCCCCCCAAAAAAAAAAAAAAAAAAAAAAAAAAATGAATAAATAAAATAAAATAAAATAAAATAAATAATTCGCGCTGACACAAAACAACAGAATATACACACAACAAATTCTACAGAAAGAAACCCTAATCATCGCCTAAATGCCAACGTCTAAATACATGGTTTGTACTTATCCGGGTCGAAGGATTCTGCATGCATGTAGAACCAGACCTCACTGCCCCTGTAACCGGTGTGCATGGGTCTGCTCACCTGTGAGGGCCACGCAGGCTAGTCAGTCAATATTTTAGTAATACTCCCGTAGGCCAGGCTGATAAGGACTGATTGGCAGCACCTTAAACTTCAACACTTATCTCAGTTTGGACTGTCTACATACCAGCAGGAGGTATGAGCGTTCTGTAAGTTGAGCTCTCAAGCTAACCTCTTTACAAGAATCCTTTAGCTGCGGCCAGCAGCATATCTTTGGGCCCTTTCCTACAGCGTTAATCCTCAGACACGAGCAATCGCGGTTGGCATTCGAACACAATTATTGGCTGCACTATGAGAAGTGCGATTCTAGTCGCTACGAATAAAATAATCACGAGAAACGAAAATTTATCATTACCCCATGGCGAAGGTCTAAAAAAATGACTATCCTAAAATATTCTTATGCTAAACCCAAAAACTTTTCTTTTTACAAATAAAATCAGATTTGTTGTAACCCTTCGCCATTTTTGCCGTGTAAATTGCATTACTCTCTCTCTCTCTCTCTCTCTCTCTCTCTCTCTCTCTCTCTCTCTCTCTCTCTCTCTCTCTCTCTCTCTCTCTCTCTCTCTCTTTCTCTCTCTCTAAATAGAAAGCAAAAACACCACACTTGGAGGATAACTAGGTAGTTAGTTATAAAGGATCCGAAAGGACGCGTAAGTGTCTATAAAAAGTATAATACTTTGTCTAAAACGAAATAGGCACAAACTTTATAACTTCGGGGCAAAAAAGAAACAACACAACTTTAGATCTAACATATAAACGCTTCGCTTTAATAGCTTCGTCAGTAATGATACAAAAACATAGGGACTACGTTTCAGTATGTTAAATCTATAGTTGTTTTTTCTTTTTTGTCCTGTAGTTATAAAGCTGTGTGCCTTTTTCCTTTTAGACCCATTCTCTCTCTCTCTCTCTCTCTCTCTCTCTCTCTCTCTCTCTCTCTCTCTCTCTCTCTCTCTCTCTCTCTCTCTCTCTCTCTCTCTCTCTCTCCCTCTCTCTTAGCTAGATCGAGAGAATTCCGTTTCATGATATAACGCCAGCATGATAAATAAAGAGCTAGACTAGTGATAGAGGAAATAGTTATACAAATTTTCATTTTGAGAATTGGAGTCGCAAAATAAGACGATCGCACCAGCATGCATACAAATTATCCCCCCCCCCCCCCAAAAAAAAAAAAAAAAAAAAAAATCATTTATTTATATATATATATATAACAAAGTAAGAAAGAAGTAAAATAATTGTTTGCTATACAAAGAAGAAAAAAATCTTTTCACAGCATTTTGAACACTGGAGACAAAAAAAGAACAGAAGTCATGAAAAGAATGCCGTTAGTGTGAATTCATTTTTCATTCAAGCTATCCAAACAAATAACTAACGTCATCCCAACCCAACAGCCTTCATGGACATTTTAAATTAAGCCACAAATAATTCATTCTCTCTCTCTCTCTCTCTCTCTCTCTCTCTCTCTCTCTCTCTCTCTCTCTCTCTCTCTCTCTCTCTCTCTCTCTCTCTCTCTCTCTCTCTCTCTCTCTCTCTCTCTCTCTCTCTCTCTCTCTCTCTGTAAGTGAGTGTGCGAGTGTCATTCTTCTCTCTTTTTTTATTTTCAAAAGGCTTGTCAACAACCTACTCCTTTTTCTTAGTTCTTATCTCCAGCCCCAAAATCCACCAAAGAAGTTCGAAGGTTAAAGTATACAAAAGTCAGTTATTATTCTATCAAGGTCTGTTTGTGTCTCGGCTTAACATAAAAGTGTGGGAATCTGAAACGCTCATTGTGGCCCATTATTTCTGTGGACTATAGAAGCTTGCTGGTAAGTAAAAGATATAATCAAGTGGCATAGCTGCGGGAAGACGTTGAACAGAAAGGTCACCTCAGTCTTAGTGCTCCAGGCAATTTAAAATTCCAGGTGTGGGCTCTAAATTTATGTTCTTTTCCATGTAGGAGTGAATATTTACGTCTGTTTTCCCGTCCTATTCAGCATCAAGCTTCATCCATTCTGTGCTCAATTCAGCTTGAGAAAACAGAAAGATGTAAAAATATTAATGGCAAGAAGAAATGAAAGAGAATAATAATCACACCAAAGTTTTACAAATAACCTAGAGGAAAATGCTTTCATAGAATACGGCACGAGAAAACAATAGAACGGGGATTGTCGCC
Source organism: Elysia crispata (assembly GCA_033675545.1). Lineage (NCBI taxonomy): Eukaryota > Metazoa > Mollusca > Gastropoda > Plakobranchidae > Elysia > Elysia crispata. The sequence goes on from JAWDGP010001550.1 coordinate 484,955, forward strand.
CTAAGATACTGATTTTAATTTCTTTTCAAAACGGAAATTATCTTGGGCTGGGAATTTTTTTTTTTTTGTTCCGAAAAAAACATGACTGTATTTTCTCTTTTTTACTTTTTTTCTTAGCTTGTTCGTCCTTTTTTAAGTTCCTCTATACCTTGCAAAAATAACATCATTGTATAACTAGTTTTATGTATTTACTAAATTTAAACTATCACCACTGAGGTGAACAATTTCTATGTTGCTACATCTCACCTCAAATTCCTATTGAATCTTATTCATTGATTACATTTATAACACCTCGTGGCCTCAATTTGAAGGGCCTCATGGGCATCATTTCATTTGACATTGCAATGTTTAGTCATAGAAGTGCATAAGAAGTCAACTTTGAAACAATTGAATGAATTATGTATAAATAAAGAACGTGTCTTTTTCGAATAATGCACCAGGGTAAACACTATCGCTGTACACTGAAAAAAAAAATATATATTTACAGTCGCGAGGGAAACAAAGCCGCCACCTTCATCTTAACTAAATTGCAATTTCATTTCAGGACAGTAAAGGTGCTATATCTACAATTTTGCGATTTAATACAAAACGATCTGCTGTACTAAAAATGAAAAAAAAAGATCCTTTTAAAATGGTAGGAAGTTATGCGTAAAGGTAACAGGTAGTACCGGTATTGGAAAGATACAAACTATTGAGAGCATAAGAAAGAAAGAGAGAAGAAGGGAGAGAGAGAGAGAGAGAGAGAGAGAGAGAGAGAGAGAGAAAGAGAGACAGACAGACAGACAGACAGACAGACAGACAGACAGATAGACAGACAGACAGACAGAGAGAGGGGGGAGGTCAGGGGGAGGGAGAGAGACATTATGCCATTGATTTTCCACTCTACTAAAGCTTTTTTCCTTCCTCAGGCATTCAACTATATATTACCTTTTCCTCTCTCTTTCCTTCCCAACCACTTGTAGCTTGAGATGAAAGAACAAGACAAGTCCTTGCTGAAGCAGTTCATCGAACTGAGAGCTAGTATTCTGCAGCTGAGATGCCTCTACGACCCTGACCTTCAAGGCAGCTGTTCTGACGTGAGCAGTGTGGGCAGTGGAAGCACTTACTCCCTCAACGAGCCCGGTGGCGGAATGAATTATAGCAGCAGCATCAGCAACAACATCAACAAAATCCACATAAAAAGCAGCAGCAACTGCAATGTGCTTAAGTCCCCGCATCAGCTTCGGAGGATGCTGTTGACGGGAGGAGGTGACTTCAGCGCGGTATCGGGAAGAGGTGGCTCGATGTTCGGATCGAGGGGAGCTGGAGGCGGAGGTGCCGGGATGGTCTCTCTCTCGCTTCCAAACTCTCCGAGAGTGGCCAGGCTGAGGTGGCGCAGTGACGAGATTATCTGAGGAACTGCACAGAGTGTTGACACTCACATTTGATGTTATCTGAGCGCTTCCTGAAGTTTAGAGAGAATTCACTGCACTTGTTTGATGATTAGCCCAGCGCTACCTGGATTATTCAGTTCAGTGACATCCTGAACGAATAGATATCATCAATCTGATTTGCTCGTTTCACTTCGATGTATTTCTATGCCTTTCTGAATTGAGCAATGGTTTATTGACGAATCGTTGTTTGGTGCAGCCGATATTCTACAAAGGGTTTCCATTCTTTTTATTAAATTGATGTTCACCGAACAAGTCTGATAAAAGCAAGGCGGAGCCGTAGGAAAGGCCATAATATTTATCTACTAACAGCAGAGCGTCAAGAAACCACGATGAAAATAATAACGTCGGCTTCCAGGAGGGTCGTCATTAACTAAAACAAGATTGTTCACCCAAAACTTCAGGAAAAAGAGCTTGTTTTGAACGGCATTGGAACCATCAGTGCTAGTTTGTAAAGATTTAGATTGGTTGCTTTGAAAACACACTCACACAAACAAGTCGGTATTAACGATTTACTGATTCAGGGAATAATGGTGATGCCTATATTTTGCTCGATGTTAAAGTGGGGAAAATTTGATTACAATCTAAAAAAAAAAATTTAAAAAAAGAAAAGAAAGGGGGGAAAGTCATTTTCGAGCCTAAATAATGTACGAGTATAAATGATTTGTAGATTAATAAAGGACAAGTCACAATGTAGTTTGAAAAGGCGAATGCATATTTTTTTTATTTTATTTTTGTTTTAACTTGATTCAAGATCTAACATGCTCTGGAGAAACAATGAAGATATTTTTATGTGCTTTTGGTAACTTAAAATATTGCTTTATTATGGATTGTATAGATAGGAAAGTTGCATTATGTTCATGATTTACAATTATGTAGAAACTCTGAAAGCTTCTTTAATTATTTTGTTTAAATGGGAAAAGAGAGAGAGAGAGAGAGAGAGAGAGAGAGAGAGAGAGAGAGAGAGAGAGAGAGAGAGAGAGAGAGAGAGAGAGAGAGAGAGAGAGAGAGAGAGAGAGAGAGAGAGAGAGAGAGAGAGAGAGAGAGAGAGAGAGAGAGAGAGAGAGAGAGAAGTGGACAAAGATACACAGAAAAAAAGAGAGGCACACACAGTCATAAAGTAAGAAAGAGAAATGGAAAGATAGATTAGCTATAGGCCACACGGTATAGCTATATGTGAATTTTTGTTAGTTTATCATTACAGTATACAATAAAGAGATTATTTCACTGTAAAATATTCACTTGTATGTCATCATGTTCTGAGAAAGAAAAAAGAAAAGACTACATGTACAAAGTCTTTGTTTTGTTTTGGCTCGGACTTTTGATCAGGCATGAGTTGTTGTTTTTTTTTCAAAGATAGGCCATTTTTTATTAACCCTATTTTAGTAATAATTTGTTTCTTTATTTGGAATCAAATTATTTATGATTGTATTACTTAATTCTATTTGTTTGTTGTAATGTAGAACGCAAAATATGAATAAATATATTGTATACGATTATATATTTCCAATTTATTTCATTATAAAAGTTGCTGTTCGCGTCGGTTCTCTTTTATCATTGTCGTTCGAGCCTTAAAATAACGAAAATTTATCTTTCTTTTTTTCTTTCAGATTATTAAAGGACTTGATTCTAGTCAATGTTCCTTCTTAAGGTGGCAAGTAGTTAAGATCATTTTTTTACCTCCTGTGTATATCTAGCAAGGATAATAGTTTCATTTTATAAGGTTCAATTTCTTCAAATATTCTTCATTTTAATAAAGAAAACCTATTTATCCTTTTTTAATAATTTTCTATCTTACGGTTTTGTAGATCTACCTGCATCACAGCTTGCCCATTTGCTTCATTTTCCTATTTGGGAGATACAGCTTGATGAAAACTGGTTCCAGGATCACAGTGGCCAATCTCTAGAGTTTTGACTACTCAGAAGATTGTTTATGGGTGAAACGATTTTTCAGTAGTAGTAGTAGTAGTAGTAGTAGTAGTAGTAGTAGTAGTAGTAGCAGCAGCAGCAGCAGCAGCAGTAGCAGCAGCAGCAGCAGCAGTAGTAGTAGTAGTAGTAGTAGTAGTAGTAGTAGTAGTAGTAGTAGTAGTAGTAGTAGTAGTAGTGGTAGTGGTAGTGGTAGTGATAGTGGTAGTGGTAGTGATAGCGGTAGTGGTAGTGGTAGTGGTAGTAGTAGTAGTAGTAGCAGCAGCAGCAGCAGCAGCAGCAGTAGTAGTAGTAGTAGTAGTAGTAGTAGTAGTAGTAGTAGTAGTAGTAGTAGTAGTAGTAGTAGTAGTAGTAGTATTAGTTGTATTTGTAGTGTTATTGTTAGTGGTAGTTGTAGTGATAGTTGTAGTTGTAGTAGTAGTAGTAGTAGTAGTAGTAGCAGCAGCAGCAGCAGCAGCAGTAGTAGTAGTAGTAGTAGTAGTAGTAGTAGTAGTAGTAGTAGTAGTAGTAGTAGTAGTAATAGTAGTAGTAGTAGTGATAGTGGTAGTGGTAGTGATAGTGGTAGTGGTAGTGATAGTGGTAGTGGTAGTAGTAGTAGTAGTAGTAGTAGCAGCAGCAGCAGCAGCAGCAGCAGCAGTAGTAGTAGTAGTAGTAGTAGTAGTAGTAGTAGTAGTAGTAGTAGTAGTAGTAGTAGTAGTAGTAGTAGTAACAGCAGCATCAATAGTAATGGTAATATTAGAAATAGTAACAGCAACAGCAGCAGTGTAGTAATAAAATATTTTCTCAGGGAAAGCAAACAATGGTACGCATGAATATAATGAGATATCTCGTCCGGCACAATGATGAATCATCCACAAAAACGAAATTATTCTTTTGATTCTGGATGAGTTGAACATTAATAATAATAATAATACTGCCAAACATGACGGCATGAGATATGCCATCTAGAAACATGCCTTTTGATATATTACATAAGAACTTTATATTCGGTTCGCCAAGAACTGTGTAAAGGTTTTTTGACCTGGTTAAAGATTTTAATTATGCAATTTATTTAGAGCACTAATGAATGTTGACTATCGCGTTTGGTCAGACAAAAGGTATTTGATATTGAAGGATAATAAATTTTAGCTTGAAAATGTATTCATTATGGCGACATTTCATTACGTGTAAGACATAATGGAAATACCATAAAAAGAAAGTAATAAACAGGATAAAGAAAAGCAGTCCTAGTTATTTCCTGAATTAAAACGGACAAAAGATCATGATTTGGAAGCTTCTTTTGATCAAAGGTTGTTCTTAAAAATTGAGCTGGAAATTTAACGAAAGTTAGCATTTTGTATTATGTACATCCCAGGTTGAAAGAAATTTTTAGAATAAAACAAATAGAAAGTATTAGCTTTAGGTATTGCAAGGCAGTACACAGATGTCACAAAGTACGGTGTTACACTTCTTGAAGGTGATGGAAAAAATAATACGTGTAGCTATGAACGATAGATATAGAGCAAACAAGGGAAGTAATCCTAGACTAGTTTTTGATTGACAAAACCCAATCTAAGCCTCTTCCCTTTCAAACTATGACTTAAAGGGATTCTTTTAGGATGAAGAGTTAATTCGTTTGGTTAGAAATGCATAAGCCTCTTAAAAATTTGGTGCAATCACATCATCAATCTGATTGATAGAGATAAGCTAGAGAGGCGAAAAGGAGAAAGAAAGAAAAAAAAGTGACAGGTACTCAGGGAAAAAAAAAAAGAGAGAGAGAGAGAGAGAGAGAGAGAGAGAGAGAGAGAGAGAGAGAGAGAGAGGAGAGAGAGGGGGGGAGGGCATGAAGAGACCAATATATGGAAGGGCAGAAAGACAGGGGCAGAGACAAAATAAAACGAAAGACAGAGAAAGTGAAACAGGTAAGTTGTCAGAGAAAAGACATACAGAGGAAAAAAACAAACAGTAAAGAGAGATAATGATCTTCAGCCGAATGTCTCGCTCTCACCTCTAGACAATGAGGCTATACCCTCCCACAGCAAATGCAATATCTCAGCAAAGACATGCAGAGAATAATGCTCCCAACTCCGAGGTAGCGGAAAAAAAAGGTGAAAAACTGTTCGAGATTCAATTTGACACTGTAGGACTATTTTGCTTTCAAGAGGAGATTGCTCTTGCTAACACAGAAAATTGACAATAATGGTCTATGGATAAGAGTCTATACCCACTCGAATAGCACAGAACCCATTATAACCTGATCAGAAGTTCACATGATCGTGCAAGCCATGATTATGCAAGATTCATAACCAACAAAAATGGCTCAGAAGCTCGAAAACCTGATTTCTTAAGAGTATTGTACAAGCGTAAATACCGATGTTGTTAAGCGGTCACTATAAAAGCAGTTTCATTTCGCCACCGATGATGTAGATTCTTTAAACTTAGCTTCTTTAAATTTGTTAGCGAAAACAAAAACCGCAGTGCAGGGAAGAAAAATTTAAGGACGCCCCGAGATTGCAAGACAAAACTTTGTTTATTAATTTACCTTCATGCGATTTCATAAAAAGAAAATAATGCTTGCTCTTTTAAATCTTCTAGCTCTCCTTTAAAATTTTGCTAGAACATCAAGTCATAGCGTCTAGATTGAGCAACCCAAACAGTTTAAAATTTCTGAATCTAAAATACTCAAAGATACATACATCCAGAATAAAAAAAAAAGATAAAATATAAAGTCATGTTTTGCTTTTTTTTATTTTGTAATTTTCGATCTCGATTGTTCGACAGAACTTACCGAAACTCTTCGGGTGGGCAATTGTTCATCTTTTCTTTATCAAAAGGAGGTTGCAATAATTCATTTTCGAAAGGCAAAGCAATCTTTGAGTGTCAAACTTCATGTTATTTAAGAAGGAGGAGGTTTGATAATTACAGTTCTAAAAAGAATGAAGCTAGTTCGTAAATTCCCCATAATATAAGATAATACTTTTTAAACTTTGTTTACACAAGTTCAATCTTTTAAAATTATAAACTGTTTCACAATCTTTATTGGATTGTTATCAGCAAGTTCCCTACTGAAATAATGACGGGAGAAACGCTAAAAAATTTATATGTTCATTCTTCAAATGCTAACTCTGTTTGCTGTTTCATTTAGCCACAAAGTTATTTTCATATGGGGCTAGTATTTGATGAGTTAAATCAGTGAATAATTGTGTGTTTTCTGTAAAAAAAATATTTAAAAAAAAAAAAAAACCTAAGACATTTCGTGAGAAAATGGCGTCTTCTACAGAACGCACGATCATCATACGTCTCTCTATAAACATGACACATTGCTCTGTGCAGATATTTCAAAACAGGAGTTCTTTTTGTCTTCTGATGTCACTTGAAAAAGCTTAGGTGTTGGTTGAATCTGAGACACAATAACCAAAAAAACTCATCAAACGAGATGTAACACATTAGTATGAAAGTTTATATACAAAAACTCATCCGAATGACATCTTTTTTTTTTTTTTTCTTTTCTGTAGTTTCTTGCACGACATATGCTACTAAGGGACACTACTCTAGAGCACCAATTGAAGCAATTGTTTTAGGAGCAGTGATCATCCTTGTCTCTCTATCGGCTTGTTCCTCTCCTTGCACTCAGGTGAAAATTTTCGTAAACCACTTATATAAAAAAAGGGCCCATTGATCGAGCGATCAGAAAACTACAACAAATGCATTTTCACAGTATTACGATGTATCGTAGCCCATACCCACTACAATTAGTGCTAGCTTATGATCGTTGGAAAGTTCTTTTAGGTTTATTATTTATAGGGGCCAAATTTTTTTTAGTAGCAAGGGCGTTTTATTTTTTCAACTTTAAAAAAAATTTTTTTTGGACAATAGCACTAATTAATAAAGACACTTTAATGAGGTTTAGTTTTATTTCGTTCTCAACTTCTTTTAACAACAGTATGAAAACTTGACTGAATATCTTCTGGCGGATAATTACGGTGCGAGAAGTCGTGGCGTATGAAGTTAGATGGTCCTTAACCTTAACTTATACTCGAGGGTGAAACTCACGCATTTTGGATTTAAAGTTAAAATAACTGATCTTTTTTAAATAATACAATGATGTAACCAAAAAGCTTTTTTTTCCGACAATATTTTTGACTTCCTGTGTGTAAAAGTGCTGTGCCCAAAGAGTAATTGTGTAATTCTTTTCATCCAAATCTATTCTCATGAAACCTCTAGTGGTGCACTTTAACCGTGCACTTTGTAAGCCAGACTCGACATGAGTTATCCCGATTATTTCTCATCAGTAACTGGAAAAAAACAGGGGAAAGGGGGGGGGGGGGTGACCTTTTCTCATAATTATTACCAGCTGTCACAGTAGTGTTCCGCCGCCCTTGTCCAACAGGTATATAATAGCAAATAACGAAGGACTTATAGTTAGCGCGTCTGTGTTTGCTTTCTTTTTCCCATGTCATATTTCTTATTGTAGAAGTAACGCAAATAATCACTAGATTACACTTTAGTCTATTACTCCTGTTTTATCCTTTTTTTTCTTTTTTTTTGGTTATTGAATGATTTAATGCGTTTATCTTTTCTTTGCTTTCTAAAAGATCTTAAATACTATTTAAGAGTAAAACATATATATATATATATATATATATATATATATATATATATATATGTATGTATGTATGTAACTATGTGGGTGCTTACTTAACTTATCTGCTAGTTAACATATCGGAGCTCAGTGCCTATTCCTACTTTGTTCAAGCCCAACGTATTATGGTAGCCTGCCTAGCAGCCGTGCAATCCTACAGAGTTCACACTCTCGGGTCCTTGAGTATCAGTGGAGTGCTTAGTCCACTGTTTCCCAACTAAATGTGAGTGGGTGCCGAGACTTTAGATTAACAATAGTCAGGAAAATAGCTACCCTCAAGAAAGCCAGAACACAATAGAGAAGAAGTTAAAGTTATCAACACCTAAACATTTATTACACCAATGTTCAAAAATCAAATAATGAAACCAATCCTCAAACAATCAGAGGAACAAAATACACAGAAGATATCACCTAAATGTTCAGAAGAATATACATGGAAGATACCAAACTAAATGCCTAATAGAAGATACTAAAACAAAATGCGTAATAGTCAGCTAACGCCCGTTTCACGGTGATGTTCACGTAGAAATAGTATAATATCCAAGGCACGTTATCACTATCTCAATAACCCAAGCTTCCGATGTAACAACAGACAAGAACTTCGAAAGTTCGTCACACACAATTACTGTCAGACTCTGGATACTCCAAAAACGCAATTGACAGCGAATCTTTCTGAGCTCTATTTTTATACTTTAAATCACGTCGGAGTTACATAGCACAAGAGCCAACGCCGACCGATGATCAGAATTCTATTCCGTCGAACAGAACATTCTTTCTCTAATCAAAGTGTCTCGTACCAGGGAAATCGGTAATTAGATTTTTCAACCAAACAATGACCGACCTTCCCCAACTGAGCAATAACAGATCGAGATCAAAGGAATCTAAGAAATTTATCGTTACAGTCTAGCATCTCCCTATCAGAGAAGCACAATGTGTATTGTAGTTTCCCTAAAATTCCCAAGATTAATGTAATGATTACTTGTATATCTTTAGAATTACAGAAAAGAAAAAACAGCGAGAGGGACGGAGACTCATTTCCCGTCCTACACTAACGCTACTTATAAACAAGCTAGGGGTGCGTTTGGCTCCACCACAGGCTGTCAGCTGCTCTACACCCATAGGCCTACTGTCAATACTATGACTGTACCAACCTTCCCAAATAATAACCCGTTAGGTCCATCCACTATCACAAGAGCTTTCTGATGACAGAATGATGCTTTGTGTTTCATGTATGTTGGGACCGTTGAGTCATGCCCTACAGTCATTAGTGCTGGGGCTATCGGCACGGATCGGTACCCTACCCGCGGCACGCAGCGACACCCACGGCACATCGAGTAGATGCACGGTACGTGGTACTGTGCCGTGCCGTGCCGTGGGATCCGTGCTAGATTCTCATTGTCACATGCGTACCGTCGATTTTGAACTGATCAGACAAGTAGGCGACAAATTTTTTGTTTGTGATAGAACTTTCCGGCTTTCCCGCCATACATCAGTCAACAGCCGGCACGATCTCTGACTGTGTCTATTTGTGTGTGTGGGGAAAGGGGGGGGGGGGGTAGGGGAGGGTGTCAGCGCTGCGCAAGGGAAATTTAGCGGAGGTGGAATGATAACAAAAAAGATCTCAAAAAGAAAAAAAAAAAAACAGGCACTCTTCACCGTAAAAGACCGCAATCTCTGAGAGATTTGTTTTAGTCCTATAGTGTCAATGCACTACACCGGTCTCTTCATTCTTCTCTGCTCTGATTAGAATCACCCTCTCCTTTTTTTTGCTTTGTCTTCATGTTATTACACTGCTGTTTTTATGACTTATTGCGCTTTAAAATAACGAGTTTATACTTTTCCATGAAATTTAGTTCTGCTTACTAAACAATCATTTTCCTTTTGTTGCATTTTTGTTAAATGAGCTAAATTTGATTCCTGCTGGTCTTTATTTGTTGTTTGAATTATTATACTTAGGCCTAATAAATTTCAGTTGCAACAGTATGCTCAGCTCATAATTTTTTTTTTTATTATTGTCATTTTAAGAAAAAAATTTAAAAAAATAACAGATTCATATTTAGATTTTTTTTTTTTTTTTTTTTTTTTTTTGGGGTGGGGGGGGGGGGGATATAATCTCTAGTTTTTGTGTCATGTTACGTTTAATGTGAAAGTCAATAAGTGTATATTAAAGAACAGAAGCTTGTCATAAATCATGCAATCATAGCTTATCATCTTAGTCTTCTGTCCTTTTAATATTAATTGAATGATAATGCATACCTATATACAGATAAAACTTTAATTATGTCTAGACAAACTGAGATAATAAAAAGTCAATGAGAAGCAAAAAGAAACGGAAAAAAAAGAAAATGACAATATAGAATAAAACAAAACAATAACAAATAAAACATAATCTTGACTGACGACTTTGCGCCTTGCGCTGGCGCTCCGTGCTGATGCGCCCAACCCCGCTCATTGAGCCACTGGCCAGTTGTTGTTTTTTTTTTTTCCCTAAAGAATTATTTTTTTACACAATGCAGCCGAGGTCTAATATATTTTTAGATATGACCGACACTAAGCCAAAAGATGTGTGTGATACTGTAGACTATGGACACGCGCATGTGGGTATACCTGTGTGTGTGCGTTTACAAAGGTGCCGGAAAGTGTTAGGGGTGTGCCGTTTTAGCTGCGACTCGATGACTCGAGAGCCTTCACCTGCATTCAGTGCCGAGTCCCTAGATTTAACTTTAGGCTCTCGGATCGGGGGCGTACCGTGTCGCGGATCGAGGTGTGCCGTGCCTACCACGGATCGGGATGTGCCGTGCCCGCGGTACCTTTCACCTCGGGTCCCGATACTCGACGGGTAGTAAAAAATCGGGTAGACCCCAGCACTAACAGTCATCGCTTTTTCTACATCTTGACCATAATTTTTATGAACCTTCAGTTTCAAATAATTTACGCTTATGCTTTACTTGCGATTTTTGAACGAACTAGGCTATGTTGTTCATAATTTTACAAGCTATAAAACAATACACCATCATTTTATTGTACAAACATTTCAAACAGCTCTCTTATTTTTTTTATCCCAAAAATGACACGGAAGAAAAGAACTTGAGTTTTGCAATGTACAGAATTCGTGTTTCTCACAGTTTATAAGAATTCGTGTTTCTCACAGTTTATAAGAATTCGGTCAAATATTTGAATATCTGAAAGAGATTGAAAATTTCAAAATTCCATATTCTTCAGTTGTGGAGATTTTATATTTGGCATTAAGTTAAAACTTGAATCAATTTTTATGCAAATTTATGTCCTTTTTTTTAGCCATTAAGTAATTCAATATGTTAAAAGGACTCTTTTTGTGACACAAGAAAAAGCATAACAAGGGATTTTTTTTATTGTTATTGTTGTTCTTATTTCGAAACAAAGTTAAAATACAACCTGAAATTCAAGCCATTGACTTTCTTTTTAATCAGCAAGTTTACGTTTTTTTTTATAAGAAAAGGAACTGAATACAATAATTTTTATACGCCTAAAAAAATTTATTCCGGAATAAAAGAAACAGCCAGATTTAAAAAAAAATAATCTGCATTTGAGGTAAGTCACAGAGTTCACTGAATGCAGGTAGGTTTAAGTAAGACAGAATTGCACTATTTTTTTCAAAAATTTGAAATACTTGAATATAAACGGCAGCCTAGAATTTACCAAACATTGAGCTTCGCTTTAACCAAAATAAAAACTTGCCAGTCTGTAGAATGTTCATACACAAACCAGATAATCTATATTTGGTTTGTTGGTCAGGTTTTGATATCCACATAAAAATGATCTGATGAAGAATGCAACCGAAATAAGAAGTTAATTTGATGAATCTCTTTTGCTCTTATCACAATAGATAATCATTTGATTTGTTGTCAGTAGTATAATAAAAAAATGTCGGCATTTAACATATGTGTAGATTATATGTAAGAATTAATAGAACTAGAATTTTAAGAGCTAGAAATTATATGGTCTGAAACTCGAAGTTAAAATTACTGATATATAAATTGATACTACAAAATGTATTAGAAAAATGGGATACACAACCAAACATGACCAGATTTTATTGTTGGGATTATCGCAGTATCAAAATGATTACTCTGTCAACATGTAGGGCAACTTGTTCTCTTCATGAAATCTCCCTTTAGACTCAAAGCTAGATTTTAACTTCGATTTTGAACCATTTCTAGAAGCAAAGATAATTGTCTTTAAGAAGTTGAACTAATCGATGTTCATCCTAACACGACTACAGAGACTGTTATTATAACGCTTCTTTTTTAGAAAAAAAAAAAGTAATCAGAATGATAATTCTTCAGTTATTTTGTTGTTATTTTGTGAAATACAAGTAATGCTCAAGTGCAACTGCTAGGTCATGCCTTTCTTGTATTAAAGATTAGTTACCGTATATTAAATCACTCATCATAATGAAGGGTGGTAATAACGTGCTGTGTAAAACTATAAGCTGTGGTAGTCTCCAACATAATGCATCATCATATTGAAACAATAGTAGGAATTGTTTCATGGGGCGGCATGGAAAAAAATAACAGAAACTTGAGGTGGCTATACTTTTACAGCGCCCTTAATTGTCACGATAAAGGGCATGTCAAGCTTATTAGCTTATTCATTAACGTTTCATTAATTCAATATTACTGGGGGAAAACACTTTTGAGCTTTCGCACCTAATATTTCCAATGCTTTGCGTCGAAATGTGAACTTTAATGCCGTTTCCGTGTTGTTCCTTATGCTCTTACAGTAAACTGTTGCTAATGTCACTATTATGCCAAAGCAAATGATTGCTCTCCGCGGTGTAGATAAAATATTAATACGATGTGGAAAATAAAGTTCCGAATATCAAATAATTATATATGTATGTAAAAATTATCATTTAAAAAACATAAATGGAAAGGTCTTTAAGATGATGGGCCTATAAACTTTATTTTTAAACATTTCTCAAATGATTCCTATTATTTATTCTGTTCTTGTGTGTCTCGCGCGACACACTGTTCTACAAATGAGGGGCACAATTATAAGAAAAAAAGCATTCCTTCCAAAGCGATAATGCGTGATGGTTAAAGATTGAAGAAAGACGTAAAAATGAGGCAAGCAAACTCAAAACCTACTCATTTTTATCTTGATAACCGGTTATGTATTCGACAGAATTCTTAATATTTCTTTTTTTTTTTTTTTTTTTTTTTTGCACTTATCTTCAAGTTAAGATGGAACGCCTTTATGAACACGTTTGTGTTAACCTTGCCTATACGCCAAGAAAGAATTTAGAAACATAAAAAAATGAGCATTGTTAAATAACATACCTTCCCAATATTTGAAAACTTTCTGTGATACAAAAATTCAGTTTATGAACACTTTAGCAGACTGAAAGAGAGGCACAAGTACACGAATAATTGAACAGTTTTTATTACGATTTCTATCGAAGGGCTCTAAACAGATTTCTCTGCCAACACCAATCGATATACTTTGCTAAACTCACAGAGGAGAAACTGATTAAAAAACAAAGATTGTTTTACCGATTTTAGCTTTGATCTCGTTTCGCACCTGATAAAAAAAGAATCTACGAGGGCTCTTTCATAATTAACCGAAAAATGCCTTAAAATCCGCGTTTTTTATGCTATCAACAAAATTCTTGCACGTGTTCATACCTTGACTCGTCTTCATTTCTCTACGTTACAGCCAAGTCTGTCAACACACTTCTGCCAACGCCGCACCATGGAATAGATACCCTCTCGGAAGAAACTTCCGTCAAGGTTTTGTAGCCGTTTCCGCACATGGTCAACAAGCTCTTCATCGTCATCAAAGCGCTTTCCTGCCAGCTCACGTTTCAGTGGCCCAAAGAGGTGATAATCAGATGGTGCGAGGTCTGGACTGTGTGGTGGGTGTGGCAAAATCTCCCATCCATATTTCTCTAGCCAACCTTGCGTCACTCGTGCTGTGTGGGGTGTAGCGTTGTCGTGTTGCAAAATGACCCCGTTGGTCAACTGCCCTGGGCGCTTTCTGCAAATGGCCTCCCTAGGCTTGTCAAGAGTTTGGCAGTACCTTGCAGCATTGATTGTTTCTCCAGGTTGTAAGGTTTCGAACAGAAGAACACCACGACTGTCCCAGAAAACAGTTCCCATTATTTTCTTTGCTGACCGCATGACTTTGAATTTCTTCGCGACAGGTGAGGATGGATGTTTCCATGTCATCGAATCTTGCTTTGTTTCTGGGGTGCAATGGTGCAACCAAGTCTCATCACCGGTGACTATGCTGTCAAGAAAAGTCACATCGTACCCTAGAAAGTCTCCGCCGGCGTTGGCAGTATGCCCGTGAACCCTGCGTGAGCTCTTGCTTCTTCTCAAAAGTTCCCTGCAGATGTCCAATCTTTGTTCTTTATGATTGTCTGTCAATTGCTTAGGAACCCATCTTGCGCTGACTTTTCTGTAGCCAAGTTCATCAAATACAATTCTATGGGCAGAAGTTTCCGAAATTTCAAGACTGCTTGCGATTTCATGAAGTTTCAACCTCCTGTCTTGACGAATAAGCTCATCAACTCGCTTCACATTGTCTTCTGACGTCGCAGTTATCGAACGCCCTCTCCCTTCCCTGTCTGTCACGTCGGAATGGCCGGCTTCAAACAAATTACACCAGTGATAGACTTGTGTACAGCTTATAACATGCTCACCATATACACTCTGAAGTTCTTTATGAATTTCGGTAGGATTCAGACTTTTGGCGTTCAAAAAACGTATGACAGCTCTGATTTCCTCCTTTGACCAAGTTTCAAGGTGGGCCGCCATCTTTAAAATCGTCTAGACATTCATTGTGCAAAATGATGCACTTCATAATTTCTGGGAATATCCGTAAGGAAATAAGGAATATCATGTCGTTTACAGAATTAAAAAAGCTCCACTGGTTGCTGAGCAATGGGCATTTTTCGGTTATTTCTGAAAGAGCCCTCGAAAATCTCTCTGAAAAAAAAATTAAACCTAGAGCTCGCGCAATTAATTTCAAGGATTTATTTTTAAACTCAGGTCAATGATCTTTTGCTCCCTTCCTTTTTTCCTCGTTTTTCCTCCCCTGGCCTTTCCCTACTTCGCTCTCTCTCTCTCTCTCTCTCTCTCTCTCTCTCTCTCTCTCTCTCTCTCTCTCTCTCTCTCTCTCTCTCTCTCTCTCTCTCTCTCTCTCTCTCTCTCTCTCTCTCTCTCTCTCTTTTCTCTCTCACTTCTCTTTCTCTCTCTCTTTCTCTCTCTCTCTCTCTCTCTCTCTCTCTCTCTCTCTCTCTCTCTCTCTCTATCTATCTATCTATCTATATATCCCCTTTTCTCTTTTATGTTTCTCTTAATTTCTGCTTTTGTCTAACTTCTCAATCTCAATTATATCACTATAATTATATAATGCCACCTTCTCTTTCTTGCTCGTTCTTTCTCTCTCCCAGAGTGTGTAACTGTTTGGTGACTTTTTCTTTGCAACATTACACAAAACTTCTCAGAGGACTGGCATTTCAATAAAGTGAAGGTGACAGTTTCGTGTGTTGTTGCAATCTTCATCAATCTAACTTTTTTTCTATCTTTCTGTCTGCCTGTTTGGCCATCTATCTATAATACACACATTCACACACACACATAAATATATATATATATATATATATATATATATATATATATATATATGTGTGTGTGTGTGTGTGTGTGTCGATTTATCTATCTATTCATTTCGCGTGCTCTCTTCTTTTTCTCTCCCCCAGTTTATATTTTCTGTTTTGATTCATTCTATGTCTCTCTCTGTCTCTCTATCTTCCCTCTGTTTACTCTCATCATGTCTGTGTGCCTTTCCCTTTCTCACCGTATTATTGCTTTTTCTCCTGTCTTTCTGTCTCTTTCTCTCTGTTTCTCACTTTCCTTTGGATCTTTCCTTTTTTTTTTTCGCCTTTGCAGTTTTCCTTTTCACTGATATTTTCTTTCTTTCACTGGTACCCTTCGTAAAGATCTTCATAATATCCTCGGCCTATCGAATTCTTTAATATAGGCTAATAATATTTCGGCATGTAAATAATTACAAAAGGATATAAACAAAATGGCCTACAGCTTGAGCAAGTCGCGGATTACATGTAGGCTATGGCAATGCGACAACGCAACACCACGTTGTAAACATTATTTTTACAGCATTTTTTTCTTCTTTATTGCAATATCATCATTAACTTCGCTTCGAAAGCTGATTTGAGTCAATATTCTTCAAAAGAAAAAAAAAAGCACCTGATGCCTAGTGCCTTGTTATTTTACAGTGTAATAAATCATCTCTCTCCGTCCTTCCTCTCTCTCTCTCTCTCTCTCTCTCTCTCTCTCTCTCTCTCTCTCTCTCTCTCTCTCTCTCTCTCTATCTATCTATCTATCTATCTATCTATCTATCCATCTATCTCTATCTTTCCCTATATCTCTCTATCTATCTATCTCTGTCTGTTTCTATCTTCCTCTCTCTCTCTCTCTCTCTCTCTCTCTCTCTATCTATCTATCTATCTATCTATCCATCTATCTCTATCTTTCCCTATATCTCTCTATCTATCTATCTCTGTCTGTTTCTATCTTCCTCTCTCTCTCTCTCTCTCTCTCTCTCTCTCTCTCTCCCTCTCTCTCTCTCTGTTCCTATGTTTCTGTGTGTGTGTGTCTCTCTCTCTCTCTCGCTCTGTCTCGTTGTTTCTCTCTCTCTCTCGCTCTCTCTCTCTTTGTTTCTCTCTCTCTCTCTCTCTCTCTCTCTCTCTCTCTCTCTCTCTCTCTCTCTCTCTCTCTCTCTCTCTCTCTCTCTCTCTCTCTCTCTCTCTCTCTCTCTCTCTGCTTTTTGCAAAGATATGTGTCAATATTTTTGCAAAATTTTATGCGGATCATATCTTTAATCTACTTTCTCCTTTATAGCTCTTACAGAATAGTAAGTGGGCAAAGCCTCGAAAATTCGAGGAAAAGTGTCATTCCATTCCATTATTATATACCTTATTTCCTTGACAAACGTCCCCTTTCACAGAAGTTGCAGTGAGCTAGCTAGATATTTTTTTTGTCTTGTATGGAGTAAGATCGGGCTGGGTTTGGCCCTGTGGTTTGGCCTGACTCACTCGCGTAGCACTCTCTCCATCACCTTGCAACTTAGAGAGCTAGATCTTAAGGAAAGCTAACGTCTTACAGTAACGTTATGTATATATATATACGTCTCACGAATCTTCTCATTTCTCGTTGTGGTTGACATCAACAATACCTGTCTGTCCTAGACCTACACCTACATTCCCTTCACTTGAATCATGGTCAACCCGCTCCCACCGCAAAGAAGCGGAACCCGTTCTAAATTTGACAGTTTATTTTAATAAGTAGGTAAAGGTCACTAAAAGACAATAATTTTTGTTTTAAATCAGACAGACTAGAAAAGACGTTAAGTTAACTGAAGATGTCTAAAGGTTTATTTTACTGGCATGATATCCCTGCGCACCAGTAGTGATGGCGGCAGGAGAAGAAGATGCTTGGTGGGCTATGTTGCCGAGCCGGTGGAAGATCTCGATCTATCTAGGAACTGAGATCTAGTACGGACCACCGAAAAAAAAAAAAAATAGGGTGTAGCCGCTTCTAACAGCAGTGCGCGTGCGTGTGTAGCTCTCAACAGGTTATGAGCACTCAGAACAGCCTCTAAAAAGCACGCTTATGTTCAGGCATACCTCGCCACTTCCCGTTCAGGTTTTTCTTCCCACAGACCTCATTCGCTCGAGTAAAATAGGTGCTATTCGGTTGGAAGATTGTTCTAGTTCTTCACTGGTATAGCGCGGTGAGTTAAGATTTCAAGCGTATGGATTGTTTATAATATTTTGCAGACGTTTCTCGATCGATTTTTATCTTCCTTGCATGATTATAGGTTTCACTTGCAACCGGCAAGTATGGCCGTTTATATCTACATAGGTTACTTTGAGAAAAACCAAGTTTAAAAAAGGTTAATTTTACTGTATTATTATACATTCACATTTGTTCCAGTGCAGGGGTGCTCTCGTGTGAGTTTATGTATGATGGAAAAAGAGGGAAAAATAATTGTTTAATATTAATTTAATATAATTTATATATATATATATATATATATATATATATATATGTGTGTGTGTGTGTGTGTGTGTTACAGCTCTTCTACAACGCTATTGAGTATATCTATGTCAAGATTTGATTCACTTACAATCTTTTTACTGCAGTACAGCTCAGAAAACTTAATACATAATATATTTTTCTTTAAAATTAATTTAACTTTGAACCTCAATATCTTTTGTTTGTATGTTTGTTTTATCGCTCAAATAAGATCAGCTAGATCATAAATTTTTATATATTACCTAGCAAAGGGTTTCCTGTTCTTAGGCTAAATGTAGCCGTAGTAACACGTAGTACTTAAGTCATAGTTACAGTTGCAAAAGATTGTCACAGTTGTCTAGTTCAGACAAATTTCAATTTGTAAGTTTTGTGATGTTAGCAATTCAATCATGGCATTATTTTGAAATGCCGGTACACCTTGTAACCTTTTCACATAACCCCGTGCCTCGTTAACTGTCTATGCTAGTGAGAAATAAGTAGTAAAACATGTAACTAAACCGGTAGAGTGAATATTGTAACCATTCATTGCGTATAGGCAAAGGTATTCCAGAATTGCTGTCTACCGTTAATTTTAATGATTATAATATTTAGCGTTTATTTAAAAAGAATAATTTCGAATGACGAGTCTACTTCTATTAAGTAAGGAATTGCGAATACATTGATAGACTAAAGCTTTAAGGATTTTACACAAGAATTCGATAATTTTGAAATATTTTTTTTTATCTCAACTTTTCTCGAAAGGCAGTATCACATTCATAGCGTTGAAAAAAAATGATTCAATTAACTTGCTTGTTACTTTATTATTTTTTTTTAATAGTATTTAAATGGATAAATTTAGAAAAGCGTCATGCACAAAATGTCTGACTGTATGCATGTATGCCTTTGATTGTCTCTGTCTATCTATCTACCTGCCTACCTACCTATTTATCTAACAATCAATCTATCTATCTATCTCTCATTTCTCCCTGACTTTTCCCTCTCCCTCTCCCACACTATATCTTCATGCTTGCAGATTTCGCTCTTCTCTTAAAAAGGTGAAAAAACCTTTATTTCAGTTTTAACGCACCTTTCTGTTTTGTTACTTGTGGGAACATACCTGTAAGTGAAGAGGAAACAGTAAGGTAGAAAAGCATAGATCAGGCGCATAAAACTTGGATGTTGGAGGAACTTCTGAAGGTAATATTTTAGAGGCTGAGCAATCATGAAATTCTCTTAGAAACTGAGATGATTATTTTTTAAGCTAGAGAGAATGCATTTGTGAGAAGGAAAGCAGGAAAAGTAGGAGAAATGTATTTATTCCGTGGCATGATAATGAAGAAAATTGCATAGCCACAATTACAGCTTATAGAGATGGATGGAGAGAGACGGGTAGATAAATATAGGAACGACAAGAGGGGTGATGAAGAGGGATGAAACTACGTGTAATTAAAGAGAGAGAGAGAGAGAGAGAGAGAGAGAGAGAGAGAGAGAGAGAGAGAGAGAGAGAGAGAGAGAGAGAAAGAAAGAGAGGTGGGGGGAAGTGGGGAGAAAGATATTCATAGAGTGTGATTTTTTTTTGCTAAAGGGGAGATGAGAGAAAGAGAGAGTGAGAGAGAGAGAAAGAGAGAGAGAGAGAGAGAGAGAGAGAGAGAGAGAGAGAGAGAGAGAGAGAGAGAGAGAGAGAGAGAGAGAGAGAGAGAGAGAGAGAGAGAAGTGGGAGGGGGTGGTAAAAGGAGCAGTTGATGTTAAAACTCCAAACTAAAGTGCTTGCTCATTCCCGCAAGAATTTTGTGTGCACAGGTCGAGGCCTGAGTTTGCTCCGACTCAACTCTTTCCTTTTTTGAACGCACGAAAGCACAGGTAAAGTGTTCACAAAATAAAGTTTGCGGCTTCCTGTGGTTTGGTGTTAGGTGAATTAGCAGTAAGGATTTACTCGCGAGATCTGGACTAAATCTGGATTTAAATTGAGATCGCATTTTTATTAATCAAAAGAGTAAGGTCGATGAAATGACAGCCCGCAGGGTGAATTAAGTCAGTAAATGAACAAGATTCAGTTAACGCCGAAATTTTGTAACATTTTGAGGTCTTTGATTTTGGCTTGATGAGCTGGAAAGCCTGATGCATCTATGATTTGCTGCAAAGTTTTCAAGGATGTCTTTGAGGGGTCACATTTCACATTAAATTTCACGCCCGAAACTGACCTTACACGATAAATCTGATACATACATTATGTTATCTATGTGACAAACAAAGCTATTCATTCCTTAAAGAGCCCATCCATTTTTTTCCTGGAAAATCTCTGTCACATAAGCAGGCACCCTTTTCAAGTAGTATTTCCATGTCAGTTCAGCGTAGGTTTATGTTGATACACATTTTGATATTCCCATCCATTTTAGGGAACTGCAACTGTGCTTGAACGTCAACTTGTTAATTCTTCCACTTTAAAAATATTACTCTCTTAGTTAACATTTTGTCCTATGAATCTTTCACATTGGGTAGAAGACAATGTATCACTTTATTGGAGTATAAGTGTAGTATAGAACTGTATTCACACTGAGTTAGATAACATAATGATTTGCCAAGCTTACCCAGCCTTGAGCAAAAAAATAATAATAATTAAAAAATCCTCAAAGCCTCAGTTTCCCCTATTCTGGTCTTCAGACTAAGGGCCGTATTAATAAATGTAAAATAACATTTCAACGATCGTTGATCAAAGCTTTTTTCATGATCTACGATGCATCGTAAAATCCCAAGCCTGAGACAGGCATCTCTTCTGAGTTGCGACCAGTTTGGTTCGTTGACCATATACCGATGTTTAAAAAGTAACAATGATTCCCTTAGGTGAAAATTTTAGACAGATCTACAGCCTCGGCTTCAGATACGATCCTTTGACCTAAATTTATATAAAGTTATATCTTGATCAGATTTAAGCTTTTGTGTAGGATTATTTTAGCAAACCTAGGATAGCTTTGAGTCAAGTGCTTACTGTACTAGGTCAAATTTAGATTTCTTGCATATTGTCAGTCAGCAGTTTGGGAAAAAGAGCAGTGTGGTACCAGACATATTGATATAATTATACCGAACGCTTATTAATTTTTTTGTGCAGATTCTGATACTTAGCTGCCATTATGTAATGAAAATTCTGACTAACTTGTCATGTTTTAGTATCCGTCGGTGTTCAAGTAGCCGCTTAGGTTCCCTTTCTTACCGTTTAAAATCTCGGGCAGTGATGTTTTTAAATGTTACGTTCTATTGGGGTATTTATTCTTTTGTTTATCTATTTCCCTTCCATGTTTTTCAGTTCACCATGGGTAATATTTTTCGCTCTGCCTCAATATTTTTGAAAATTGCCCTCGCCTGTGCTGCGGTCGGGTTGTTGCTTTTTGTGATTGGATTTGCAACAACGTCTTGGACAACTAGACATTATCACAGAGATGATTGGTACTTTGGACTGTGGCAGCAAAAGACATGTAATCCCAGAGATTGCCGTACCGACTCGTACGGAAGACTCAATGGTAAGTAATCGGCTAGTTTTATTCTGAATTTTACAGCAAAGAAAGTGCAAAGAAATTTAAATTTTCTTAATATTCATGAAAAAGTATTACGCAACCTACAGGGTCTGTTCAAAAGACAAAAATATTCCTGTTTGTGTTGTTATGTAAAATACCCTGTTTGTGTTGTAATGTAAAATACCCTGTTTGTGTTGCAAACGTCAAATGACTGGAAAACATCGAAACCATCATTATAATATGAATGATCAATGAGCGATAAGTTGTGCGAATAAAAGTACACTTTTCTCTGAACCAAAATAAATCAAAAGCAAAAACATCCTTTTTTTTCAATCAAGAAGTCCTACTTCTTTGTCAATAATTTTAATTTCTAATTCCTGAAATAGTTTTATCCTTTACTTGTCGCATCTATCGAGGGTTTCGACCTAGAAAAAAAAGTTGACTAGTCACAACAATTGGTCCTTTGAACTTCTCATCCCATTCATCGGACATTCAGTGAATGTAAAGATGAAGATTACCTTAATAATTTACCTCCTCAAAAATAAAGAGTTCTAGACATTTTCCACACGCAAAAAAATGACTTCATCAGAGAAAACAAGCTTAAGTTTTTTTTAAAAATCCTATGTAAATTCTATACTATACATCAACAGAAAGGGTAGCCTTGCAGTTAAGCTTAGGAACAATATGATTTACACACAAAAAAAAATAAAATACATGTATCTTTTGAGAACTTTTTTAAAACAAAAATTTTGTCGAGCTAACTTGATTATTTCTCGACTGGGTTCTTCCACAATGTCTTGCCTGCGACCGAAAATGAATAGGGAGACTTATTGTGGATCAATGGCGATCGCTGTGTGTGTATATATATGTATATATATATATATATATATATATATATATATATATATATCATATAAGACTCCGAGATATAGTGGCATCCAACAATTTAGATAACGTTATACTAAGGAAATTATGGAAAAGCTGATTGGAAGATGATGTGAATGTGGTAAAGAAATATGATGAAAAGTTACAATCCATTTTTGGGGAGCAAATTTGGATAAATTTCTTTCCTCGGGCGATTACATCATCTGTGGATCCCGAAAACGACGCACTGACTAATATCCAAGTTATTTCACCTGGCATCTATTGCTTTCCACTTCTTGCTATTATTATTATTATTATTATTATTATTATTATTATTATTATTATTATTATTATTATTATTATTATTATTATTATTATTATTATTATTATTATTATTATTATTATTATTATTATTTTTGTTTTTTGTATTTGTTATTGTTGTTGTTGTCGTCGTCGTCGTCGTCGTCGTCATCATTATTATCATCATCATCATAAAAGCTAAGTTTGATTTGACGGGAAGGAAATAATACGCAAACCGATCGATCATTCTGAATCGTTAATGCCAAGCAAGCACTTGACTGGTGACCGAGCGGTCTTGGGTTGAAACTCAACCACATACTGAGCTGATCCTTGACATTAATGCCATTGGGTTCTCTGGTCTGGAGAGTATGGATCCAATGAGTTTCTTTAATGACGAAATGAGCGAACAGTGTACATTGGTGTAAAATTTGTGGTAAGAAAGGAAATCATATAATGCTATCAAAGCGAAAAGTCTTCTATGTCAAATATAATTGTTTTTACGTGGTCCATTGTCCTTGACTTCAAGTTGGTGATTGTTTTATATATTTTTTTACATATTAAAGATGTGTATACTTCTTGATATTTCCCAGCACATTGAGGATATTGGAAAAGACAGTTCGTAAATATCAAGTGCATTGAATTTTTAGCTCCCGTCATGCAGGGCGAATTGAAGAAAAATCAAGATTGAAGTAAGTTAACTGATACGAGGTGGATCGAATCCACGATGGCAATTTCCACGGATATTAGGACTAGCAAGTGACCACACACCGTTATCCATTGTTTTCATTGCTGTAAATTACCGGTATAAGGTTTCAACAATTTTTTTTGTCCAACATAGCACACTCAAATTCCAAAACAGGTCTGCTTGGAAATGACCCATCTCGAAAAAACCTGTGTCATGTACAAGGTCTAGATATGATTTTCATGTGAATGTGATTTTTTTTCTTTTCATTATTATTATTATGTTATTTGCTGTCTGTGGTTCGTAGTAGCTTGTATTTTTCATTGAATAAATTGTAATTTGCTTGCTTTTTGTTTCAACAGATTATCACCGGGCCATTCAGGCTATGGAGTGTCTTGGTCTCATTGGATTCATCCTGGGTCTGGTGTCACTTTTGCTCTATATGTGTATGGATTCTTTCAGACGTAGGGACTTTCTGCAGGCTTCCACGGCCTTCATAATTGCTGGACGTAGGTTATTGTTTTATTGTTTCGCAAAGATAAAATCGGGCTTTTGTGGGTTGTAAAACGAAGGCTTATGTCATGAAGACCATCTTTATATCACATAAATCTAGCTGTATCCCCATAAGATAGGCATCCTTATATTCAGCGCTGATTCCACAAAAACCAAAATACCTTGCAATGCAATGCGAAATTAATGGATGGCTTACCAACAACAGCGACACTTTAGCATGCAGCATCAGAGGATACAAAAGAAATCTAGAACTACTAAACCTAGAGCTTGAGCTGAAAAATATTCCTGCCGAAGAATATTTAAGCAAGATTGCTTAACCGATGCTGACTAATGGCACATCACGGATGGAATGAATTACTCAAAAAATTTGCTTCCAGACCTCGGAGACAATATCGAGCCAGGGATTTTAATATTTTAGAGACAACATTTATTGCAAGATCTCAAACAAACCACATCAACCTGTGTGGACAGATTTTTTTCAGTGATATGGAAAACTCTCAAGGGATAAAGAAAAGATTCCGCTCGTTAGTATTTCTTTAAGGAACTTAACAAATACAGTCGGAAAATACTGAGATAGATTTTTTTGTCATTTGTGAAATTCAAGAGAGAAAAAAAAAGAATGACTAAGATTCAGATAGATGGACCATCAAGCTGCATATAGAACAGACTTGAATGAAGCATTTGTTTGATATTTGGCAAAATTGCTTCACGACAATGAGAACGCAAATCCTGTTGTAATATGAAAGTAGCAAGAATTATTGAGAGTGCATGTGATCTTTCACAACCTCAGTATACAAGATCTACAATATCGAACTTGATGGACGGTTCTCAATAAAGTTGGAGAAAGGTCAAGATATTAAGTTATTGATATATCTTCGTAATGCCCTTGGCGCTTTGCAAAACATTGAGTATGGTCTTCTGCACCCCTCACAGAATACAAGATGCAGAACTCTTCGTTGTGGATAATCCCTTTTTTAATCTTTACAGGATGGGAGATCTCACTATATGCAGAGTTTCCACTCCAAAGTGGAAAATGCAAGATTCTCCATTATGAATGGTCAATACGCCTTTGGCAAGATGCAAAACCCTATATGAATGCACCTTGAGCAAGAATAAAGATCCTGGTGTTATGATGAATGAATGATTGAATTTTAAATATGAAAGCAATAAAGAAATTCCAATTGATTTATAATGGACTGTTTTAAGGCACTTGAATGATACTGGTTTTGTAGAGGAACTTCACACACTCACTTAGATACATAAACAGGTATTGAAGCAGCTTGACAGAATCAATTGCATAACAAATACATCCAGCAAATTGCAAAGTTTTTGGTCGTAGATATAGAAACTTCCCAGGGTAAAGGGTCAAAATGAAAGGCTCTAAGATGGATTGTTTTCCTTGAGCATTATTGACAAACAGAGAGGAACAGAAGCTGAGGCTAACTTTTCATGAGCAAGGCATAAGCAGAGATTTACAATGCATCCAGACATGCCTACGATTTGAAGTTCCTTGCCATTAATTTGTTAAAAATAAATTCTGAGAATAAGATTGGAAGACACGTTTGAAAATTCAGAAGAAAAACATGTGCCCTTGACTAAATGGTTAAAAGTAAAATAAAACTATTATTCATTTTGCAATGAGAAAGACACTAAAAAGAAATCCATAAGGAAAACCTTAAATAGCATTCCAAGAGGCAGATGGAAAAGGCACAAGATTCAAATGAGAAGCAGAAAGGCTCAGGGTGTCTAAGATAATTACATTTACTCTAAAATACCATGGTAGCAAAAGATGTGGTAAGAACATGTATAAGGCATGGACAGGAATGACTCAAGGCATACATGTGTATATATGTATATATATATATATATATATATATAACAATAATGGAAGACGAAAAGACCGCTTCCATTTGGAGAGTATCTGTACACAATGCAACATGATATTCTCAAATATTCTCTCATATTCCTCTCTGTGTGGAGTGAGATATGCTTGAACCCCACTGTATTTATATCCTTCGGAGTTAATATTTAATAATTTCAATTACAGATTTAATTAAAGCAAACCATTTGAAAAGCTGAACAAAATAATGAACAGGAAATAATTTACATAAGAAGGTGGATAAATCAATTTTAAAAATATGAAAGTAGTTGATTGTAGTACATGCAAAACCATCTCTGTAGATAAACCATGCAATATAATAGCATGACCTAACAAAAAAACAGACTGATATGCATTGAAAATACTTATTATTAAATTTTCTATTTTCTCAATAATTGTCTATATTTTGTTATTTTTCATTTCATTTCAGTGCTTTTTGCGTGCATTGGATTTGCTTTGTTTGGATCAAAAGACAACAGAGAAAACAAATTGAGTGGTGAAATTGGCTGGTCCATGGGCCTTGCCATTGCTGGAAGCGTGCTGTATGGTGTGAGTGGTATTTGTCTTATCTTGCAACTTGTGAGATAAACTAGATGCTATAGATTAATATTCTAGCAGGTCATTAAGAAAACAAGTGGGACACAAAACATTTATCCTATGCATTTTACATGACTGCCATTCAAATTTAAGTAGTAAAAATTCAAAAGCGTATCAGGAGTCCTTATAAACCTAGATACATGTAAAATTGTTAATTGACCAATTTATGATAAAATTGTTGAGCGAATCGATTCTCACTTTAAAAAGAAAAAAAGGTTTCACCTTTAGAAAATTATACAGTCATGAGTTTGATTTGCATAAATGAGGAAATGTGCTTTGTCCTCTTTTATTGCTATGTTTTGATGAAATCTGCAGAATCTCAACTTTTAATCAATTTGTTATATTGATTGCAATATCTAAAAGAAATCATACATTTTGCTATATTTTATTTTTGAGTTCTCTTTGACAATTTTGCATTTATTGCTTGATTGAATTGCCGTTCTTTTTTTTAATTTTTAAATGTAAAAAAACACTTATTTCTAATGTGGCGAATTTGTAGAAATTTTTTTTTCACATTCAAGACCTTAAAGCTAGTTTTAGCGTGTGATCTAAATGAAACGGTGTAGCTCTTTTACTTAAAAGAATTCATTATGGCTCATAAAAATATATTCCAGTTTTCTATCTGCTTTATATAACCATTACTCTCTGAAGTTTTATAGTCATAATGTCTTATAAATGTGTAGCGACAATACAAAATGAGACGTTTTGCAGCAGACGACTACTTGGGAAAATGCCATAATCTTGAAGAAAGCTTGAAGTCCTCACTATTTATAGTGCTTTTACTTCTGAAACAATTTGAAAGTATAAAAAGCGGAAATTTCAAGGAAATTTCATTAAGAAAATTGCGTTTACCTAACAATTTCACTGCTGCAAAACATCGCTACACCATTATACATCAAGTGTATACAAAGTACTAATAAAAATCACATCAAAATTTTTGAAGGAATTGCCAGCAATGCCCCTTAAATTCGAGTAAGTGGAAGATCTTGGTCACTGACTTGGTTCCAAGTAGAGCTAAAACGATACAAAATCAGCTTTCAGCAGAAATGCATCAAGATATTATTTTATACCTTGCATCATTTCTTTGCATCATAATTAAGTGCATATTTTAAACTTCAAATCATATTTATATTGAAAGCTTATATCCAATTTATTCATTGCTTCCACTTGAAACGAGCTTTTTTAAAGGTCTTTAAAAGGAAGTTGTGGCATCACACGTTTTGTTTTACCAAAATTATCCTTTTCAGTTTTTAATTTTTTAATTATGAACAAAGTCATTAAATATTTTCTCCAAGTTCTATAAATAATAATGTTAGATGAATTATACATATATACAGATAGATAAATAGATAGTTTTACATCTGGGCTTCCATTTTCTTTACACCCCTCAAAAGCTACATAAATAAGAATGCATAGACAAGGATAGTACCTGTAAAATTATCTTAAAGAATTTTTTAATTCTGACATTCAAATGATTTCATGCTATACTTCAACATTGAGCTTAGTATGCTACTAGGGACACTATAAATATAATTCAAGCCTTAGTTTGCTCTTTGAATAATTCAAATCTATCTTGTATCAAAACAGAGATGTGGCTAAATTGTCAGTGTTCTTTATGCTCAAAATGGAAGACACAGCTTAAATTTTCTAATGTTTAGCAGGTTTTTAGAAGAGTTTGCAGCCAATAAAATGGTCAATATATCCTTATCCACTACTTATCTTGTTGATGCGTAAATGCCTAAAGTTATAAAAAATTGTTTTGTCAGTGAGCAGGGCACGAGTTTGAAAAAAATCAACTGATCAAAGCTTTAAATATGAATGTTCAAACAATACTGCTGTATTCTGAACTTAATCTGCATCGAAAACATTAAACTTAGTTTTCATCCCTGTAAAAGACTCTGAGAGAGACTTTGCGAACATTTAACTATTTAGAACTACTTTATTATCGACCTATGCATTTTGTTATATTCATTCATACCAAAATTCCTCATCATTTTTCATAGTGGGAAATTTTTTTAAGCTCCCCATTACACTCTCTAATATTATTCATGCATGCATATGTATGAGCAAATGCGTAATGTGTATCTCTCTGTATTGATATTTTCCTTTATTTTTTCATAAAGATCATTTAAAGACATGCAGTTCTTTACCTTTAAAGCCCCATACTTTAGTTTTAGCAATAATGAAATTGATAATGTAAGATTGTTTATGGATGAGGTTAACAGATTGTATGGTATGAAATAATTCCTTAATTACAGTAACTTGCTTTCTAGCATTATGTGTACCTGAGCCATTTGTTTTATGGACGAAAATGTGTACGCTTTAGACTATATCAGTATATACTATCACAGAATAAAAAAAAAGGAAAAGGAAAATTGAAAGGGGTATTGATTTAGTACAATCATATAAAAAGTTAGTTTTGAAGGAATAATGCTTACAAACATATTAAGAAGGAAAAGAAATGTGTGCAAACTAATTGTTTCACTTTTCAGATTTCAATTACCAGTTTCAACTTACCTTTATTTATATCATTTAACAATAAATTTATATGTAATTGGGCCAAGTGGGTTTTATGACCGTAAGCCTCAAATGCATTTTAAATTTAACATCAGTGTAGTGTGAACCTTGAAGTCAGGAGGTATCAAGAGATTCAACTTTTGATGTCCCGAATTCCTCATTTCAGTTCTTTATTAATCATTTGGCATTCGCTATGTAACTAGTTTGCCCACCCACTTTACCTGGCTTCAGCATACCAACCTGCATACATTATACAGGTATTACTTCACTAAAGCCCAGAAAGGCCATCAGTCTTTTAAAAATTTACCTGTGCTCTCTCAATCTAGCTTGCTCTAGATTGCTAAGGAGTTCAACACATCCAGTTTCTAACGCTTTAGTAAACATCTGAATTTATGCACTCTGCAACAGGAGGAGCTTGAAGCTGCAAATGATTGCCCAATTATTTGTTTAGTGATCTATGTATGCTCGGTAAGGTGATGTTCTGAAACCTTTTCAACTATATTTAGCCATAGTGTCATGTATGACAAACTGTCATTGCATCTCCATATAGCATATATATGAGAAGTAAATCAAGAGATAGTTGTGCATAAAGGATTCATTTGACAAGTTGGATATCAAATAATATGAGGTTAAAAGAAAATCCTTTCAACTGACAATCATACTGTCAACTGTTTTGCACACGATTTTAACTTCCCAAGAAGTTTTCATTTTGTGTAAAAATAGTGCAAACCATGATTGTAATTGAAGATTTTCTCAACTTGACAGTAAACTAAAAATATAATGATCACATCATTCTATGGAGGTGCAGGAATTGATCTGAACTAAGATCATGGAAAGAAGCGAATAAATCTGAAAAACTTACATCTGATTTCGCATTCAGTTGCCTCAAAAGAGTTATTAAAAGCTTGAAGTGTTCACCCTAACTATTTACTTCACTCATCAGTAAATCTTGACTGTGTCCGATTTCTGCTTTGAGTTTTAAAAGAATAAAAACAAGGAGAAGTAAGATGGTTTGAAATGTTTGAAAATTTCACTCCTGAACATAATGATACTGTATATGAATTTTCTTGAGCTTGCTGTGGTTATTCATCTTTCCTTCCCTTTATCTTCAACTTTTTGTGGATTATTATAAAATCTTACATTATCTATCTTGAATAAGATTATAACCTCCCATATACATCTGCTGCATTATCTGTATGTTGCCGATAATATTTCTTGATTCTTTATCATGAAGTATCCATGTATACATTGTAAAATAATTGCTATAATACATGGACTAATTCTTTTTTCAATTTTTTTTTACAACATTGCAGGGAAGCTGTTACACTTTACAATTTAGTTCTACTTCAATGCTTTGAGTGTTTCTAACTATTCTCAAATAAAGTGCTTGCATATATTCTATCCAATCATTGAGACCTTGGCTATTTTTAGATATATATATATATATATATATATATATATATATATATATATATATATATATATATATATATAAGAGAAAGAAAGGGAGACAGAAAGAAGAAAGAAAAGATAGAAAGAGAGATAGAGAGATTATATCATAGGGTGAGCAAAGAGATAAAGAGTGAATAAGAGAGAAAAGGGAATTGATGGTTAAAAAGACAATGAATGTCTTCTAAATAAGGTGACAAAATGACAATAGCATGCAAAAAAGTTTTAAAAAATAGAAATATAAGATTCAAATTCAATGCATAATTTACAGTGCAAAGGAAAAGTACAAAAATGTCACAACTATATTTATTTTTTACCAAACCCACAAATCGAGTCAAGATTTTTTAAAAATGTTTATTACCTTCATAAACATTCATGGTACTGAAAAGGTTCTTACATCTTATTGTTTCACTCTAGAAAGGCTTCACTCAGAAAATTGCGTGAGGCTAGAAAAAGTGGGTTTGATTAGTCCATCCTCATCAATGCACAGATTCTACATGTAGGCTTTGCCATGAGGGAAACCTGATTTTTGTCATGAGCATAAATGTGGGCTGTAAAGCCCCAAGCCAGGTGCTGCAGTGCCTATAAACTTAGGGTTACACTTGCAAGCCTGTTTGCAATATTTTTATTTTATAAACGCCACATCTCAGTTACTCAGCAGACTTTGCATCTTTTCTAAGAATATCAAACAATGAAAAGGTAACGATTTCTCCCTCTTGGAACTATTAAGAGGAGATCCAGAGTCCATGAGGTGTGAATTGCAATTTAGTGATGTCTGTTGTAAACGTGTTACGAGGTGGGAACTTGAGATTACTGACACATGGAGAACCTGTTTCATTTGCAATGTGGTTCTTAAAATCAGAGAGCGAATAAAAGAACTAGACAGCTGGGATTTTTCCATATGGCCCTTTCCTTCACTTTTACTTGCCCCCACCCCAACAGACTCTCCACTCACAAAACACAGCCCTGACAAAGATTAGGCATGACCACTGCCTCCAGTCTTCCTTGAATTACAGCTAGCGGTGGTGTTTGAAATAAAGTAAGGCAATTCACCAATTTTTGTAATATCATAGGACCAAACTAATCTTGTTACAGGTCAATCACAGCCTCTTGTTACTCTGACGCAGAGTAAGAAAAGGAGGAGTTTACTGAGATGTAAATAAATCATGAGTTCTGTGTGTGAGTGAGTGCATGCGCAGGATATCAGGCCTCTGCCTTTGATTTTGGTGATTTTTTACAAGCTGCCGCTATGTGTTTAATGGTAGAGAAGCAAGTTCACGATTGTTGAACAAATTTTTTTTTTGATGTTTCCTAAGTTGTTTGAGACAATGAATAAGTAAGCACCTGACAAGCCTCAAGGGAAGACCTTGTTAGTTTGGTCTCATTTCCTTCTTTATCCTTTACTATCTCAATGTATCATCCCTTTTAACTAACTTTGCCTCGTTTTAATGTAACTGCCCATATTTATTTGTGTCTGTATAGTTTCTTAGTTTCTTTAATCAAAAGGACTACACACTCTTCAGGTTTTAGCTTAGATAAAAGGCCAAGCAAGACTAAAAGATTTACTTGCTCATCATCTTTTCTCGCTTTATTTTTATCACCCCCCCCTCACCACGCACATACACATTAAATTAATAATGTGACTGTTTTACTTCCACTGAAAATCCAACCTTTCATCAAAGGAACTGATAATATTGTAAACCAAAGTGAAAATATTGTATCTAATCAACCTCTCTTAAAATTTCCTTGAAGCCTATGTCTATAACTCATTAAAACCATGAAGCATACATTAAAAAAAAGATGTGAAGGTTGTAAAAACAAATGTCACATAAAATTTCTTTTGACATCAAAAGCCCATCAAGACGCTTTGTTATAAACTACAAAACGCATAGTACACACACAGGTAAACTGCTCTGCCCTAAAGCCCAGTCCAGCAGTTAACTGGCTGTGGCAGCGGTACAGTTTTTTTCCCTGCCTGCTCTACCTGTGGGTAACTCAGCTGAGATGTATTCACATTTTTTATGACATATATTGACTGAAAAAAGCTATAAGATAGTAAATTACACAGCACCCATTGCATTTTTTCCTAACTCACTCTTGCCATAAAAGAGAACCACTATACAATTTGCATATGTCAAAAGGCATAACTGGACAGTTACGTGAAAGCTTTCAATTCTGAAACCCCATTTGCTCATTTAGTCCAAAAATTTTCCTTGATTTTTATCCAAAGAAATTTGTGAGTCATGAAAATCAAAGTAATCTAGTTTCCTTTTAACATTGATATGGAATTGCTATTAGACAGTAATACAATGAAAATGTATTTCATACAAATTAAGAGCCTTGCTCAGTATCAAAAGTATTTTCACTCTACAAGTGAAAAATGTGGTTTTAAATAAAAAAAAATACTTTTAACACTAATAACAGATATCTTTGCTCTAGAACAATGCATAAAAAGTGAAAACAGCAATGCTCAAAAGTACAGGTTTAAATAAAATTTTGGGCGAGAAAAAATATAGTCAATAAATTAGATTGAATCACAGTATGTCATAAAACATTTAAATCATGGATAAATAATCAACATTTCACAGAAAAGTAATGAAGTAACATTGGAGGCAAAAATGATTAATCTGAACAATTGTTTGATCTGTAACTGGATCTAGTCTATGCTTCTTACTTAAACTTTACATGCAGTGAATCAGAAAATGGATAATGGGATGGAAGTGAACTTCAGGGCAAACAAATCCCCTACAATTATCGACAAAAAGCTTAGAAGAAGTAAAGCTACTCTGGCAAAAAATCTTAAAGTAGTCAGACCATGACTGTTCCAATCACTTGTGTGTTTTTATAAGATAAGATTAATGTACCATTTTGTACAGCAATTTAGCAGATCTAGAACTTATTTAACATAATGAAAGGGAAAATAATTCTAACTAAAAACTTGTATTAATAATGGGAAAATAATGCTAAGTTGCTTATTTTTCTATATTTCTGTTCCCTTTTATTTCTTTCAAGAGCTTTTATACCTAACTGTTTCTATTTTTTTATGACAATTCGCAATCCCTTTTTTTCCCTTGCAAGCCCCTCAGATCAAAATAAGATGTACAGCATGATAATACAGCTACTACTTTTAACAAAATAATATCTTATCAGCTCTTATGTGCTGAAGGATTCAATTTCGAAAACAGCATTAGAACACAGGTATTTTCTCTTTTCCTTTAAACAATCAAACATCAAAACATGCAATATCTCTCCAGTGAACTATGATAAATAATTAAGTTTTCTTTATCATTGACATGATACTAAAAAATATGTTGAACCAACACATTTGATTGAAGAAATCATGTAGAAAGAGACTTTTGAATCAAAAAATAAATGATCCGACTCATTGTAATATCATCATGGTAACATATCTTTTTTATGATTAGGAAAATCTGATTTCTCTTATAATATAAATAAGGTGTCTTGTTTCATTGACTCTGTATCTGTGTCCTCTAAAAGATTTAATGTTGCAATCAGAGTACATTCAAAATCAAAGAGAATGATGTGATCTCTCATACCTTGCAGCTACTTCCACCCTGACAGTAAAGTCATAATGGTTGGGATATTTAATTTTATACATTAATTTCTATGTCTGAGATAATGAACGATTGCAAAAGATATTTGGAATAATCAGAAGATTAAGATATACTATAAACGAGATGGTATTGTTATGCTTCTGCTAATTATCTTAAGGAAGCAAAGAAAGTAAACTACTACCTTTCTATTGTAATTCTTTATGAGTAGAGGCAACATGTGAAGAGGCAAACAGAGTAATCACTATAGAAATGATTAATCAGGGGACATTGTGAAATGTAATGCAACTTTTTAAACAGAAAAGATTATATTTTTTATTTTTGGTATGACTCAAAAGATCTTCCAAATTATATTCCATATCCTTATTAAAAACTTTTCAATAGTGAAGTGAAGGAAAGTAGAAAACTTCCAATGTTGCTCAAAGCACAAAATTAAAGCAATTTTCAGTAAATTATAATTATCAGGTGTTAATATAATTATCATTTAATTTAAAAATTATACTTTATTTGATTTCAGTGCTTTTAGTAATTAGATAAATGCCTAAAATTTTAAAATTCAATTTTTTAATGTTTATCAAAACTTTTTAAATGTTATCATTTTTTTAAACATCTTTAGACATTTAAAATGAATGGTAAAAATATTAGTTCCGACATTTTATTATCCTGTTTATACATTTTTTTGCTGCAGCAATCAGTGTGAATAAGAAGTAAATAAAAACATGAATTATCTTCAACAATAAGCCCTTACATTTCAATCAATCCATTACAGAGATGGCTTGTTTGTTGGAGTTTTTGTTTCTTGTTTTGATGAAGTTTCATCTTTGGCCTTAGCTCAAGGTGACTTGGTTGTTTTCCCTTTAGTTGTAAGGCTTGATGATCCTGAGGTCTCAGAAGTAGTGGATCTACTTGAGACTTTTGCAGTTGGCGATTTAACTGAGGCTTTTGTGGTGGAAGCTGAGGCACTTCCAGATTTTGGTGGTGATGAAGAGACTGATAAACTTTTGGCATTGTTACTGCTTGATCTTGAATTTTCTTTGTCAATCCTGGCATGTTCCCTTTTCACTATTGCTTTAAGTTCATCCTAAAAAGGGAAAGAGAAAAAGTATGTTTAGAGATTATTAATGTAAATATTAACCAAGCAAGTTTTATCAATTTGCATTAAAAAAATATCTAGAACAAAACCCATATACTGAAATTACGTGAAGAGTGTATAGAATGTACCACCTTATTTCAATTTTGGTAATGGAACAAACATGTAGCTTTATTCCAACTTCTGTTAAATAAGTTATATCGTTCTTGATTTTTATTGAAAATTTCATTGTAGTGAAGAGTGACGTGGTAAAATCTTGAACATAATATTTAAATTCTGTGGAGTTAAGACTTGAGTCTTGAGTTTCAGAAAGACACTTTACCTACGTGTAACTGAGAAAAAAATTAATGTATATCCACTCAAAAGATCATCTAGCAAAATGCTGAAAAAATGTACCCAAACCACATTAGTTTTTCACATACCCAATCCAGCTGGAAAGGAAAGCTTTTGCTATACATTGTTACAGTAAGTGCCATAAAAGTTTAAGGGTGAGGTTAATATCAAATGGATCTGAGATCTAATGATTGATAAAAGTAATATACTGCAAGGTGACTTAAACCTTTTTTGGTCACATCAAATAATCCTGCAATAATAAATTGCAAAAATCATTGTCTCCTATCACAAAAGACTCAAACCATATGTTTTTTTTTAATTTTTATTCCAGTTTAATTCAAACAAAATAAATTAAAAAATACATGCCATACTTCCCTTGAGGTAATGTCCAGCTGTATACATTATAAGGTCATTCGGTTATACAGAATGAACAAGTTGAATTATCTTTTAACATTGCAGCAAGAAAAGTATAAAATATACATAACTTTTAGCTAAGTGCGCAATACAAAATAGAGTGACACACAGCTTGACCAAGAATTTTCTTCTCTTGTACATCAATTCTACTCTTTTCCTACACACACACATACTCATAATGTTTCATCATTGTATAATATGCATGTATTTAAATATTTAAATTTAATGTATTTGTTACTGATGAAAGCAACGAAAGAAAATTTTTTCATGTAATCTAATATTGTTTTATCTTTTTGCTCCATATAAGTTCAGATTGGCTAATTGTATATCTAAATCTGTTTTTATTCCTCAATTTCAACAATTTATTTGAAGGATACGTGGAAATATTCTCAGTTTTGCTAAAGAGTAAATCACTTTTTCTCCCACAGAAAATTCTGCATCAAGCAAGTCAAAGTTGAAGCCTCAAACTCTTCCATAACAGTATATTTAGACTTGAACCAGAAGTTCCTACAATAACTTAAAACACCTTTTGACTAGGAAAATAACAACTGTCTTTCAGTTCAATTATCCTGACAACTTGATAAGTTTAAAAAAAACTTATGGCTAAAAAATATATCACATGCAACTTTAAAATTTACAGAACCAAAAGTGTATGAAAAAATGTATCTGTACATTCATAAACCATGAATCAACTTTTAAGTTTGAAGGATGAACAACATGCACAGTGGTCATCAGAAAAAATTGCTACTATGTAATTATGAAAAAGAAACAAACTTACTCCCCATCCCAGTAGGTCAGCCAGCTCCTGACATCCTTCATCACAAGTTGCACCCTTAAAGACATCTCTGAAAACAACAATTTACAATACCAATGAAGGGATCTCTTACTTGCAAATTCAAATGCAAATTCAAATTTTGATAGTCTGAACATTGTTTAGAAAATATTTTAAAGCTTGTCAGTCTTTTACAGTTTTGTCAGGAAATGGTTGCATCAATGATGGTCTGAGCATTCTTTAGAAAACATTTTTAAGCTTGTCAGTTTTTTTTAAGTTTTGTCAGGAATTGGTTCCATCAATTATGTACCGAGTGCATGTTAGGCCATGAAATTACATTTGTTTTATAAAACGTTTTTGTTCTAGGGTTGTAAAACTCTTCTAGCAAAAAATGGCTAAAATTTCATGCTACGCTACAGGAGATAATGTAAACTAAACCATAATTAGTAGAGCCATATTGAACTGCTATAAAAGCAATCTAATGGCATATTTTATCTTGAATTCAAAGAATTAGAGAGATGAATTCTTACTGAGGCTGGAAAAAAAAACAATCAAAAAAATTTTGAATACCACACATGAAACATCATTGGGCTTATTTAGTTTTGATGTGAACATTTATTTTTTTGACCATCACAACTTAGGCTTTCAATATCAAACTTGTTTCAGTGCTCTATGTTAACATGTTTGCCCCTAAGTTACTCATGGATTACTATACAATCATATACATCATGATGTCTACATTTGCACCATTTCAGCTCTTCACTCTATCAATAATGCCTATCTGGTGTAGCTATGTCCTAAACAGAAACTTGCCTTTGTATATTCACTAAAAAAATAAGCAAACACAATGGACTTTGGAGGGGCCTTTGGGGGAAGGCCCTCTCTGTGGCACTCCGAGAGGCGACTGAAGTTGTGCTAAGCGCATGTCGCAACAGTCTCAAACTGTTATGACACCAGTAGTAAGACAGGTTGGGCGGGATGAAGGATTCACCATGGGCTTCAAGAGTTGGGAAGGATCTGCATCTTTTTGTTCTCTACTGCAGTCCATGCCATAACAAAAAATAAGATACCTACTCATAGGTAAAACATCTAAAAGTTTTGGCATTGATAATCATTTTAGATTAGGGTTCAATCAATTATGAGTCACTGTGATACACCAAGAAACTGTTTTTTTTTACATGAAATGGTTCCTTTCTGAAATTTCAAATTTTTAAAAACGTCACATCATAAGTTTGATAAATAAAAAACTGTAATGAAGGAAGTGCAGCTAATTAAACTTTCATGAGATTTATAAGCATAATTTAAAAATAAGAGCAATGGTCATTATTAATTCACTGCAGTTCTGAAACGATGATGAACTCTATTATTTATCTTGAGAAAGCTTGATGTTCATATGTCATAAAAAGTATACTGTGTTATTCATGCTTCATAGGTCATTCACTTGCTCTGTCTTCACTCTACTACTACATTCATTTTCCCACTTTACTAATATCATTCTAATTTCCCTTAAAATTCAAACGTTTTTCTTTATTTCTTAATTAATATAAAAGTTGTAGGTCTGGATTTTCACAGATACCAAAACAGAGAAAAGCAATTTGAGCATACCGATAGTTATCTTCCCCATCAAAATTGAAGCCACCACCTCCAAAGAACAACACAGTGATTGGATGAGTCTGCAAGAAAAAGACACATAAAAAAAGATATAGATTTAAAGTCCTGAAGCTACATGTTTTTACATAGCGTTAGCAATACTTTGTTTAATTTCCTGATATCGATAAGGTGAACCTATTTTGGAAACATAATAAGTAACTTTGTAAAAGGTGTGATCTAAACATAGTTCTTGGTTTTTATGCCCTAAAGAATGATGTTCCATATTTTGCAACATGCAAAGGAAAGGTTTTATTGGGTGTTAGCGGGCAATTTGACAATAATACAACCTTCTTTAACCAGAATTGAAGGTGATTAAGAAATTCAAAGCAGGAGACAAGAACACTTTAGTTTATTTGCAAGTTGATATTGGAACCCACACTAACAATGTTCTTGATTATGAAAAACTAACGGATAAATAAAAACAGTTCAAAAAGCCCTATACCCATGCCAATTATGTATATATATATATATATATATATATATATATATATATATATATATATATATATATATATTAAGATTTAAAAAATTATTCTTTTTCCATCTGCTCTTAAAATTCCCAACAAATTTGATCAAGTTCAGTACAGTTCTATGCAATATAATACTTCAATTTTACTTTTGTCTTTTGTTTTTTTCAAGCCAGCAAAGAAACTTGAATTTGTAAAAGAGATGAAAAATTGAAGAAGAAATAATAAGAAACTGAAAAAAAATATCAAACTGTGAAAGCAGCTGCTTGCAGTTCTTATCCAAAAGCAATCATAAGAATATGACTACACAAGGATGCTTGGTATTTGCAACTAATTAGAAACTTCAATTCAATTTCTGGGTTAATTTCTTCATGACGGAGGTATTTTCAATGCCATGATGAGGCTTATTCTGGTTTGAAGAGTGGCATGATTTGTACGTTTTCAGCATAGCTGAATTCAATTATGAATTGGATTTTAAATTGCTTTGCATTCAGTGCCTCTGTTACGCAGTATAAACATGACATACATTGTAGGTTTAAGTATCATAGGGAACGGCGAAATCTGCGGATTTGAGGATGTACAATGTATGAGGGCTAGGCATCTTGTCACAAAAAATCGGTTGTATTGTTTATGTCACAAAGTAGTTAAACTTCTTTAGATAAGAAAAAAGGAGGTGACAAACAAATTACTCTAAAAATATAATACTGATAAATTATAACAATATTCTATGCTATTAATATATTTCAGAGATAAAATGAGAGGTCTCAAAAATTAGGATTTACAACAACAGTAGAAAAAAAGCTTTCCTGCCCTCTCTTCAGGCTCTCTTTGGTATTTTCTGTCTAAAGGAAAGTCTGCTCCAAATTTCATACACTTTCAAATGAAAATATATTCAGTATGGACTTGAAGCATATTATTATGCATCTAAAGATTAAAAAATTGATGACTTTTAATAATCTTAGAAAACACCATTGGTAGATTTACTAGTCTTGGTCTTTGCAAAAGGGCCATACACATTAAACTTATCATGTTAAAGGATAAACAATATATGATTGTTTTTACATCCATATTTTTTTACAACATCCACTTTATTGCTTCAATTACATTTTCCATATGCTAAAATAACACAACTTGGAAAATATTTGCCTTTGCCAAAGCCATTATACAAAAAATGTTGGTTAAGTATTAACCTCAAGACAGTGACCAAAGACTTTCTACATCAATTGAATAAATATATCCAAATTCATATATATTTTTTTCAACGGGAAAAGGGGAACAACTTTTCACATAACTATGTTCCTGTTCCTTTAGTGCAACTACTTTACACAGCTAAAATTTTTTTAAATCATAGACCAACTAGCAATGATCTCAGCATTACCCATTACCATTCCTTTCAAAAAGTCACCAACACTGTCAGCATATTTGATTAATACTCACTTAAAAAAAAAAAAAAAGAACAACTTTTAAAAGAGAAAGTAGAGTTTTCTTTGCTCTTATGCCTTTGGCAAATAGAATTATGCAAAACAATAAGCTGGCCATTAGCTGTGTTGAAAATTAAATATAATTATTTTCATTTTGACAATGAAAGAAAATCCAAATAATGAGCTAAAAGGTAAATTAGTTGAGAAGTCAGATTATCTATGATTACAAAAAAAAAGTTCCGGGAGGTATTACTTGTGGCCAAATTTAAACTGCGTCATTAAGCTACAGGGATAATAGGAAAAGGGAAGCTGAGATTAATTAATTTTGGAGGGTGTTTGACATCGACACAGTTGAACACTTGTTTAAATCTTATTATTTGGCAAAGACCAAAAGTCAAAATTTTCTTTAAAAAAATTCCTTTAAAATTGTACAATTTTTTCTCGTAAAGACATGAGTCTCCAGGAGCTATAAATTACATCAATATGGAAAAGCTGAATGTAGAAAGCTAAATAAAACAATGTGTACAGTATTCAATAAGGTAGTATTTTTCCTCTCCAAAATTGCAAACTTAAATCTTTGTACAGATCTAGATAAGATTGGACTAGATCTATTTTTTTCTCTTTCTGAGTCGATAGTGGATATTGATTTCTTTATTTAGGTATCTCGATTAAACTCCAGGCTAAAGCTTCCTAACAATAAGAGACAAAGGCTGCAACTTAAGAAATATTTCTATTGTTTTATCTTTTTCTACCTACCTTTCCACTCTTTCCCACTGCTACTCTTCAGCCTACCCCATTCCCATTCATCCCTTCTCAAATAAGGTCTCCTATATTTAATGGAAAAGTAATAACATAGACTTCCATTTTCACTATTTCAAGTTTTAATTGATGAATCGAGAAATGGGCTTGAATGCAGCAAATACTATTGGTGTACCTTATTAGACTAATGAATGTTACATTAAAAAACACTCACTCCAGTGGAACCTTTTTCAAGATTAATGTAAAGCCTAGGAGTCTCTGCAGGGACACTGGAAATAAACAAAGAGAGAAAGATTTGTTAATGATGTTTTACAAAATTATGAAATAAGATGTACAGTATAAAAAAAAGTGGTTGAAAGCTGCCTACTTATAGTTTTACACATATTTTACTGCTTTTTTGTGTTTTTTCTTAATCTTCATTTAATTGAAATGGAAGCAAAGTTTGAAAGCGACAAACTTGTTCTGGCCATTAATATATTTCTGTCTAGTTTAAGAGAATTTCTTGGCTGTTTAAATTTACCAGCCTTCTTGGCAGCTCTTTTAAAATCAGTAAAATTTAAGCACAGTCATAAATGCATATTTAGGTATTATGTTGTCACAATATTTAAAGTGTTGGATTATTCATTTTGCAAACTGCAAATATGGAAATAATGTTAAGTGAGTGCAATAACAAAAAATAATAATGGTGATTATCACGATGATAATGTGAATTTCTGCTCAAACTAAATTCATGTTGTAAAAAAAAAAGAGCAGCAAGCTTTTTGAAGAAATGAAAAATGAAAATGATGTAGCGTTAAACGAACTAAAACAAATCAGATTAAACAAAAGCTTTAGTCTACAATAACTGAATTAAATTTGAAGCATTTGGAAAGAAAAGTTAACTACACATTTAACATAAGCCTCAAAATATGGCAATAAATTAAAGCTTTTATAAACCAACCAAAAGGTTGATTCTTGCTTTAAACCTGCAAGCATTTAATCATTTGTATTCAAATAGATGAAAACAAAGATTGAATTGATACCATATCAATCTTGAGCCCCAATTTACCTCTGTATTTAAATTCTTAGACAGGTACTGATAAAAAATAACAACAACCTCAAGTTGTTAGTAGTAAATATCAATATAGTGTAATCTGCTCATCATGGGGTTCATGGGAAAAATTGATGCAGTAAGCGAAAATTCAACTTGACTATATGCAATCTAAAACAGCTTTGATTTTGACATTTTAAACTAAATATCAACATTTCACACAGAGTTAGTTTCCTGCTCTTTAGTTAGCCAACCACACTTTTAGTTAGCCAACCACTGTTGAGCGAGTAACCC
Organism: Elysia crispata; assembly: GCA_033675545.1. Taxonomy (NCBI): domain Eukaryota; kingdom Metazoa; phylum Mollusca; class Gastropoda; family Plakobranchidae; genus Elysia; species Elysia crispata. The sequence continues at coordinate 527,129 of JAWDGP010001550.1, forward strand.
TGACCTAGGTCATGCGCAGGTCAGGCCACAGGCTACTTGGCATTTGAGTGGTCTGCTAGCACTGGGCTTATTAAAGTTAATATCTTTCAACCTTTAAACATTTTAAAATTCGAGCTTAACAAACTTGCGGCTGGTATTGGCTTTCAACTTATTGGAATATCTAACATCATTTTTGTTTATAAACTTGTAACTATCTTTCTAACTTGAGTAGGTTTTTCTCAGTATGGCTTGGAATCCAAGGTACTGCTTCTATTTTGAGACACATACGTCATCAATTTTAAATTGCGATATCATAAAAGTTTAAGGTTAGATTTCATTCAAAGTTCTGCGTGAGTGAAGGGGAAGTGTGTAAGTTTGCACTCACCAAAAAAAATCATTATAGTCATCTTCAGCTTTTGAGTAATACAGCATTTTAATCCATTTCTCACATGGTATACTCCATGAACTTGATTGTCTATCAACTTTCAGCAGTTTAAAGCAAATAAATAATTTGTATTGCACACAGTCACACATATCAGTTACTTGCATAGTTACTCAGCCATACACAATAAATAAGATCATTATGAAATAAATACATTTAAAAACATGTTTATCATAGATCAATTGTACCACTGGTGGAAAGTTATTTGAAAAATGAAGAGAAGGATCTACTTATAAAAGATTTGCTGATAAAATGTGTTTCAGTCTTTTTTAATCTTTAATGCCTCATGCTCTGTGTTTAAGGGCAGTGATCATATGATGGTTATCTATCTCTTCTTAATATTTCTGATTGCAAAGTAACGCTTATTACACAGATAAGTAGAGTGCATCTCATCTTTGTCATCTTTGACATTAAAACATTAGATAAACAAAATGTCATTCTGTGAGATTGCACACAAAAGTGTTCTAGGATTATTTAGTTTCTGTTTTGGTGTTGCAAGCAGTCCACCACAAATGCTGAATACATCGCTTAAGCACTGTATATGATAGTGGTGGATTGTTAAGAATGTTTGCTAACATTATAATAGAAATTTAGATTAAAAATTCAGGCACTTAAAGTTATGCCTACACCAATTTGTAAATTTGAGAATAAAGAACAAAACCTTGGTTTTGATAATTTGAAAAAAAAAATTTAATTTGGTCCTTAATTTTTTTTAATTTTCAAGATACTCCTTAATTAAGGAAAAAATTCAAGTTACTGTAAAAAGCGGAATTCACCTAATTTTCTTTTCTTTCTAACACTCATAATTTTAAAGATAGAAACACTAGATTATCACAATAATCCAGAAAAAATTTTTATAATTCAAGGCTTAGTATTAAAAGTACTATTTTTCGCTGCAGGCTTGAGGTAGAAATGTTTAATTTTAAAATGGGGTTGGAAATTTTGATATTCAACTTTCTGGACTGGCCAGGGTAGAAACATAGTACCCAGACTGCATGATCCTGGTCAAGCCCAGGTCAGCTGTCATGACCTGGGAGATTTACAGGTTTGGATGGCTGGAGAGAGCTTTAACTAAAATAGAGCAAAGGAAGAAGAAAGTTGAGACTGTGTTCATGCACGTGGAATACATTTTATATATTTTAGGATAAAAAGACTTATACAGAGTTTAAAATTTTAAACTGATATAAATTTGAAACTGTTTTTACAGACCATTTTATTAATTTCAAATCGATTGTTTTGAAAACTGTGCATTAAAGCAGTTGAAAAGTGAAGCTGACAAAGAATATCAAAGTAGAAATTGTATGTTAACATGAAACAGCAAGCCAAGCTTTACCGAATAGATAAACTGGCAAAAGGTTGAACAACTAATGAGGATCCTAGAACAATCAGTAAATCACAAGCATCCATGTCCTGTAATAAGTTAAATTCAGTTCATGATGATTTAATTAAAAAAAAAAAAAGCCGATTCAAAATTAAGAAAAGCTTGATCAAAACTTTCAAAACGCAAAACAAAATTTCAAGTTCAAGGGTCAGTCCAAACACAGGGATAAATAAAAAACAGTATGAATATGGACAGGGAATGTAAAACGGTTATTAATTTTAAATCAGTTACAGACAAAGGATACAATAAAGAGTTGCCTGAGTCCTGATGATGTTGAGACTTTAACTTGAAAACAGCAATTAAAAGTACAATTTAAAATTACCTGGATACAAAGAGAATGGGAGGAGGCAAAAAACAAAAAACCCAATCTAAATCTTTCATAATACACATGAAGTCGAACTATAATGTGCCCTCTACTTGCAAGTTATTTCCCATAATTTGTAAATGCCAAAAAAAGTAGCTGTTTGAGAGGCCATATAGCTAGATCAAGATAAAAGGCCAGAGAAGGATTGCTTGTTGATGATCATTTTTTTAATCATTATTTGCAGCATAAATTGCACAATGAAAATGTCTTACTTTGAGTTTGATCAAGTGGCTAGGTTTAGATTTAGTCAGCATAAATTGGTTAAGTTATCATGTGCATACATCACTTCCCTTTTTACAGACAAGAAATGAGTCATACCTGCATCCTATTAGACATCTATCCCTCCCCTCCTTTATCCCTTGGCTTATTGGCAGTAGATTCTTGTCTTTAATAAAATTAATCAACTTCCAGTTAACCAAGACTTTGAAATATCAAGATATGCATTATTAGGACTCTACTGTAAATAAATCACTATCTTACTATTTCAAATACAAAACAGTCTTGTCACTATATTTGAATGTTTCATTTTTTAGCATTTAAAAAACTAAAAAAATGCACTTCTCTAAATGCAATGAGGTTTAAATGTGGCATGCACCACATCTGACTGGTTTTTGCCTTGTGAGCCTGACTAAACTAAAGATAAAATGAATTTTAAGCATGAATTCAATTTTTACTGTGTCGCTTATACCTTTGTTCAAACTGGCAATTGATGCATCACTTTTTTTTTTAACGTTAGTAAAGACGGTACCTATATAGTACATTTATGTTCCAACGTATTAATCTCAACTCTTTGTCTTTAAAAAAAATATCTATCCAACACCTTTGATGTTGATAAAAAGTCCTTTATGAAGTATTTTGGATGAAGGGTAAAACATAAAAAAATACCAAAGAGTTTCAGGAATTATAATGAACATTATATGAAACACCTGATTTTAATTTTTTTTTTTTGGTAATTTAAGTTAATTTAAATATGTGTATTACTAATTATTCCTTATCACACCCCCTCCCTTTATTCCTTCTCTTTTTTTTTTTTAAAGGACTTTTAAAGATAAAAAATGAAAATTATGACATATCTTAGCAATATGACAAATGATATTAAGAGGTGAAAAAAAAATATTCCTCCTCAAAAAAACACAAAGTTTGGATTAGAAAAGTGAAATACATGTAACAAGAGGTAAGAAAAATAGAAATGGCAAAAGCAGAGATATTTTTGCACTTTATATTGTGTTCCTTGACCTCAGGATTTTCTTATTGATTACATTCATTCAAAAGTATCCTCCCCGTTTTCTTTAATAATATTTTAACTTTACTGACTTAAGTTAGTAACTGAGAGTAGTCTTCAATCAAGAAAAAAAACATCGATCTTTTTATTGATGGGTCTCAATCAGTTGATGTAACAAATGTCAGTTTAGAGGAATCAGTGCATTTTGCCTCATGCCATATACAGAAGGTGGTAATAGAGAAATCCTAAATACTTCATCAGTGCAGTAATGTCTACGGCACACTACTAGCCTTTTTATTTAAGAAAAAAAACAAGAGTGATGAGTAAACATTCAAAGATATCATTCAAAAAATAAGGAGAAAACTAGAAATTGATAAAAAGACAACAAGGGACATACAGGATATCCTATCAAGCAGTGGTTTGAAATGCAGTGAATGGAGAAAATGAACCTGTGAATCTCATTTACCGACTGGTAAGAGAGGCAAAAGGTTGCACCATGAGTGATGTACCAGTGACAATCAACAGATCACATTTTTTAAAGTCCTGAAAAAGAATTTAATTATGGACAATTAAGGTTCCAACTTTTGCTTCACTCTTGGTTTCACAGTTTTTTAATGATCAATGCTCAAATAGCTATCTGCCTCAAATACTCTCGAAACCATGTTGCAATTATTCTACTTGTGACAGATTGTACTCTATGATGTACCATTTTTCTTATATACTAATATTAAGACTACAATCAACCTCCTAAATCTTTTGACTTTATCTTGCACTGTACACCTTCCATAGTTTAATAGTTAGTAGACATGTTTAAAACGAATCTATTTAAGTTTTAGACTATTTATCTCAAACACACATGATACAAGCAGGATGTATAACTATTATCTGCTTATTTCTAGGCTTCAAATTTTGTTTTTGTTCTTTAAAAACAGTTAAATTTTGTGTAAACTATCGCTTCAACAAAATATTAATTGTCTATTGTTAACTTGACTCTGATCATTAATGAAGGTTAAACAAATGTAAAAAGCTTGCAAGAGAAGTCAACTCATTTCACAAATAAGGACTTTGAATGAACTTGATAGATTCTTTATTTTCTACCATTTAAGTTTGGGTTACAATGCGATTAAAATAAATTTTGTAGTTCAACTCATTGTTGTTTTAATAGATGTGATATACCATTTTTACATTATCTTGATCCCAAGTTGACCTTCTTGTTTATATGAATTTTCTTGGCACTGGATAAATCAGCCAAATAAAACTTGGTGCAGCCAGTACACAAGCTAACATAAAATTAAGCATTGAAAAAAACTTTTACAGATGCATTTCTACAAATTTAAAAGCACCAAATGTATCTCAGATGGGTGCAAGGAATCTTAGTCGGTAGAGCAAAGGACTAAGAAAATGGAAGCATGGAATTACATGGCCCAAGATTAGAAGCCCAAGGGTCCTGCAAATCCAGAGGTTGCAATTCCCTGCTTTACACAATAGTTTTGACACTCAAAGACTTTATGTCTAGAGGACCTTCAGGTTTAGAAACAACAAAAATTCTTCATAGCTACCATAGGTAAATGTCTTTAACATTTCACTGAACAAGTTTCAAATCAAGTATTCCTCTCACATTATTTATACAACATCTTTAGAATAAATATATGACACTTAAGATGAGTTATTTCAAATTAGGTTACTAGCATTACTAGAAGCCATGTTTAACAGATAATACTCTTGAAAAATGCTGGGTTTCTTTTTAATTTACTTGGGCAATTAACATTAAAAAGTTTAAAAAAAAAACAAAAAAAAAACATGAAGACTGAATAATCTTTATTTACACTTACTTGACCCACGGCTGTTGCAAAGCGTTGTGGTAGACTCTCTCCAAAGAACACAATATCTTAAAAAGAATTATTATTTAGACAAAGTAATTTCAATGTTTCAAAGCTAGGTATATAGTTATTTTCCATCAGCTCATAACTTCACAAACCTCTGTGTGTTTGATAGAATGTTTCATTTTTACTATTTTTCCTTTTAAAAAGAGATCAGTAAAATAAATTTGACATTATGTCTGAAATCTTCTTTTTTTTAACTTAAGCATAAATGCTACATACTGCTTTGACTTTGAACTAAAGCTATGATGTTAAAGAAAATATCTCTTGAAAATGACTCACCTGGTTTGACCACACCATCACAACCCTCCAAAGTACATTTTGGAATCTTGTCAGCAAATATCTCATCTAAATAGAATTTAGATTAAACTTGTTGAAAAAAAGGAGACAAGGGGGGAAAAATGACAGCAAGAAAAGAAACTTTTGATGACATAAAAATAAGGATGAATGGGAAACTCAAACAAAATAATTACCACAAAAAAATATATATTTTAAAGAAAAGGGGATTAGGAATAATCATGAAAGTTGGAAATAAGGAATAGATCAATAAAGTAGGGCATAAAGAATAAATGAAGCTTTGAAAAAACTCACCATTGACTGTGACTTTTTTCTTTCAATTTTAAATATCTACCTGCCTTTTTTCGACTACAAACAGTTTTAAAATTATATACTTACAAAAATTTAATATTAAAGGTGCTGTTCAGCTTTTTCCAGAATAAATTCAATTAAGGATTTAAAGAGGTGCTATTGATCAGAACAGGATGCATCAGAATGCAATAAAAGAAAAAAAAAGCAGAAAAAAATTATTTACTCTAAACAGTTTAGTTTTTTATCCAAACAATATGTGAAATATTATAGTTTATAGACATTTTGCACCTTTTGGCAATATTTCAATGAAAGGACTTAAAACCTGAATTAAAAGATATAATCAAGATGATTTGAGTTTAGTCCCAGAATAACACAATTCAACATACAAAAATCCACAAAACTGCTTTTCAGGAACGCTAGTCTATAGTGCTTAGAAATGTACAGAACTATCTGCATATAAGGTATAGTGATAAGACATTTCAGTTTACAAATGAAGCACAATAGTAATTTATAAAAAGGATTGAAAATAAAAGTTGTTATCTTATATAACAGCATTCAAGAAATAATCAGATGGAAGAAGTCAACTTGAAGGTCAGGTCTCTCACCAAAATTTGTTATTAGACGAAGTAAAGCTTTCTTTTTAAAAAAAAAAGTCAAAAACAAAATTTACGGATCTGACCCTTTGGGTGCGCTGTAGATGTACCTACTACATCCTCATATTAAAAAGGCCTGAGCTCTGTAGACATATTAGGTACGTCCATATCATATTAATAATAGCTTTCGTTTTGTTGTTGCCATAACACAGCACAACTTTTTATGTCTAATTTTAGTCTCTGAGCAAGGTTTAAAGCTTAGTAAAAATAGAACTTGACTTTACTCTTTTAGTTTTAGACTGTGTTTGTGGCGTTTTTTACCCATACTCCTGTAAGAAATAACTTAAGCACACTGACGGGGAAAACATGAAGCAGTCAAGGGTTTAATGGTACCTCATTATTACCTTTTATCCAATCCTGTGAAAACTCCAGGTGACAGTTCAAGCAATGTGCTGTGTGAAATGTTCCATGTGCTTCAATGAGTTTCTCTGGATCAAGGCCTGCCACTCGTTCCAGTGTGTCAATATTCTAGATAGATTACAGCAAAAAGTATCCACCAATCAGAAAATACATTAGTTTTAGGAAGTAAGGTACACTGTTGTTATGTGTTTTACGATGAAGCCTTTCAAAAGATGTTTAGAAAATACATTTTTGGGGGGACTTTCAACTAATCTGGTAAATTAAAATATATAAAAATAAACAGTATGAAAATTATACTCTCTTTATTTGGGCCTTTTCTTTTTATATAAGTTACAGTTTTTGTTTGATTGTTCTGTTTTTCTTTTTTCTTTTTATTAAGGGGAGAAAGAATAAGATAAATAACTGATCTTTGAAAGTACCACTATAAGTTGGCAACTCTTCAAATGTTTTTTTATTTATATATATATATCAATCTAATATATCAGTGAATCTTTGTACTATTATACGTACTTGAGTGTAGTGCCGCAGCAATTTACCCTTGTCATCCAGCATCTTAATGAAATAGTGGCAAAGTGTGGGCTATGAAAGATAAGATTATAAATATATTATTTTTGCAATCTACTTAAAAATTTTATGCACTAAATAATCCTAATTTAAATAGCATATGTTCAAAATCATACAGTTTGACTTTTGACAAAAGACAGTCACTAATTCATTTTAGACCTATGCCTAGAAAATAAGGAAGGCAGAGGATGAAAGTTTAGATAAAGCCTAATCTAAAAAGCATTGACTCAAAAATCTTTTTCAAACAATTCATGTTCTGACAAAACTACATTTCAAAATATTAAACAAAATGATCAATTTAGATATAATTTCATGTTTAAGGTAGTACCTTGAATGAGCCAGGGTATAACTCTTTTGCCAAAACAAAGAATGGTTTGGGATTCTCCTGAAGAAAATGTGTATAAAATCAACAAAGAAAAACAATATATAGGTAGTAAAAAATTAATTTGATGATAAATTGCGATTTGAAGTACAAATAGTAATCATAACAAAAAATAAAAATCTCTTTTGATTACATAGAAATCCTGCAATGGCTATGGAAATAATTTTAATACAAGATTCAATCTCATTTTTAGATGATCATAATATGCAAGTATTATAGTTAAGATTTTTGTGGAGATCATCACTTACATATAACTTTACAAAGCACCCTTCTTAATCAATAAATGTTGAAAGCATTAAAAATCAATACCTAAACTTGATGCATACATTGCATTTTAAAAATCATTGAAACATCCTGTTCTACCAATCTTTTCATTCATAGGTTAATCATATTTTCAGATTTTAGTCAAGCCTCATTGAGTTGAAGAGCACAGATTCAAATAAATGAAAGCTTTCAAGGTAGAAAACCTGCAGTGTTTATTCACTTTGATGAAACCTTACCTTGAAAAATTCAATGTCAAATATGGCTTGAGGAGATGGAAGATCATATGATGCCAGATTGTCATAGAGACCGGTGCCAGGTGAGCGAAAATCAGGTATGCCAGCCGCTGTGTAGAAGGTTGGTGAAAATTTGTATTACTGAACTCATTGATAAGAACAGGAAAAAATATAATTCCTGTTGGAAAATTTCTGTAATACAAAACAAGAACAAAATTTAATATTTCAGCATTCGTCTAAAAGGTTTCTTTTTCAAGATTAAAAAAGATATTATATCTAAATATGAAAATCTTCAAAACTAAATCGAACAGCAAATTAAAGAGAACATCTGATACAGCAGAAATTTAACTTCTGATCTATGGTCTGAAAAATTGGACATTGAAAGAGAAGAATTTTTTACTGTAGGAAAACTTTATGCATTAGGTGAATATATACCAAAACTCTTATCCCCTAAAAGAGAGAGAGAGAGAGAGAGAGAGAGAGAGAGAGAGAGAGAGAGAGAGAGAAAGACAGACAGACAGACAGACACACTGAGACAGAGAGACAGAGAAACAGAGAGAGAGAGAGAGAGAGAGAGAGAAAGACAGACAGACATACTGAGACAGAGAGAGACAGAGAAACAGAGAGAGAGAGAGAGAGAGAGAGAGAGAGAGAGAGAGAGAAATTTAAAGCACTTTCAACTAATTCCTAAGGTTCCCGTGTTTGAAAAAAATTATCTGTGGAAAATTATCATTATGAAATACAAGATCTTTTTTTTAATTGTAAGGTAAAAAAACAAAAAGTCCACTCTTAAATGGCATTTATAATTACATCCAACCTTCCGAAGTAAGATGATAAAAATAGGTAGAGTGCAGCTTCAAAATATACCAAAGAGAGAAAAAAAAGTAAAATACAACAGGAATTTGTGAGCAAAGATTTTTGTGTCTGAGATTAGACAAAATAAACCTTATGATTTCAATTTCAAATAGAGTGAGTTCTTACACGTCGAAATTCCTGCACCAGCCATCGTGATCACATTTTTAACTTTATCACTTGCTAGATACTTTGCAATGCCCTTGAAGGTAAGCTCCTCCAACACACAAGGTGGGTTTTCTTTGATACCTAAATGGCGTGCCAAGAAGTCACTCATAGACTCCATGTGAGCTAAAATGAAAAGAAGACAACAATTTTCTTTTCCATCTGAGAGAATGGAGCTTCTAAGTAATCAACAAGTTATGTGACCAGGAGTTAGAAAACAAATATAAAATGGGAGGTGAAAATTCTAGATTTAAGACCTTAACAAATTATTACTTTAAAAAAATTTGGCTTTAAAATAAAAATAAACAATAATAACAATGATGATGATGATGATAATAATAATAATAATAATAATAATAATAATAATAATAATAATAATAATAATAATAATAATAATAATAATAATAAGTGAACAGTGTAAAAATTGATAGTAAATGTTAAGTGTAATTCTAAAAATACCTACACCGCAAATAAGCTTCTGTACATAATGGTAATTAATCTAAAACAAAAATAGCACTCAATGCATATTAATGATATCAACAGGGACTTAAGTTGTTCCAAAATAAAGAGAAACGTTTAAAGATGATGTTCAAAAAAGGTCATGAGATGTAATATCTCTAAGAGCTTTAGGTAAAATGTTTTCTTCCAGTCCACAAAAAAGAAAATGATTTTCACCTAACATTTTCATATCAACTTCAGGAACAGCAAAAGTGGTGAGGTTCTTTTTACAATTTTGAACTCCTTCAAGGTGTATGTATGTCTTTATAAATTTTTTTTAAAATGTGAAAGGCCTCGCCATACTTACACATTCGGCTCAAGATACTGATTTTCAACACATGTGCATTTTTTTTTTAAATTGTAGATACAGACTCTTGCTTTGCTTTAGATAATTCCAGTGTGCTGCATTGTTTTGAATAGCTGAAGTTTTTTAAACATCTCGAAAGAAACCCTTGCACAGAGGGAACTACAGTTGTCCAATTCCAGGATTTTTAAGCTTTTGACTAGAAGGGAGACATGCTTGATGTCCATAGGCATGTGAAGTTTACTTACTCTTCTGCATGTAAAAAAGGATATCAAATTGCTTGAAGCACCATTCTAGAAAGTTTATCATCAAAATAGAATGCACGATTTTTAACTTTCTTTACTTAAACAATTACCTTACCATCTATAATTGTTGTTTACTACCCCACCTCATTTAATGATCTTTCACTGTCCATCATAGTGGGCTTCTGTTCCATCATCCTTTGACATCTAATAGTTTTTATTCATCGATTTCTTAATTTTGACAATACAATTTTTCATATATGGATAAGTTCAGTTATTTTGTGTGTGTGTGTGTGTGTGTGTTTGTTGGGCAGAATTTCATAATTTTGAGTTAAATGGTATATAATACTGGAATAAAGAATTTTTTTTTTGTTGAGTTTTTTTTTTTCGTTTAGGTAAAAAAAAAATAATGCAGATTCTTGCCCAACTTATTTTAGAAAGAAATTCACTGATTTTTTTTTTCTTTTGCCAATTACAGCAATTTAAAAAAAAGATTTGAACAAATTTATTGATGCAATTGTAATACCAAAGGTTATTTCTGATGTCTTGAAAAGTGTGGAATGGTCTAAAGTGTAAAAAACTGTTCTTAGATTAAGAAAAGATATAACTAGCTACCTTTTCCTGAATTGCATTCTAAAGGCATATTATAAGGAGAGCTGTGTCAAAAGTAAGCTTTGTGCTATAGGCTATTAGCAGTGGCCCTCGCAAGTCATTAGCATGAAGATGAGACTGCAATTGAGAAAGAACAGCTGTTTCAAGAATTTTAACGCTGAAATGGAAGATAAGAAACTGAGCTGGCTTTTCATGATATAAATACAAAAATCATACCTTAATACAACAATAGGGAAACAAGTCCTTCTAAAAAGCAATGTTGTACTATTAAGATTTTTTTTTTCATATTTACTCAATACAATGTGGAATTCCAATAAAATAATTTAAAAAAGAATCAAATTTTATTTGGGTATATGAGACAGATTCTTGGAAATATTTCTCTTTTGCTATACAAATTTTTATACCATAAAATTTTTTGCTTTGTTCTTATAAGAAAATGTATACATTATTAAAATCATTAACTTATAAAGACATTCTGACCTTTAGCTAGATTCATTATGTCTCTGTTATTTTATGAAAGACACTTACAAGATAAAGACAATTATATAAAGCAAAATTTTCAATAAATATTCAATAAAATTTGTGCATTTGCAAGCCAGTAAGTCCTCTGAACTACTATTCTCCGCATACCTAGTAATTCCCTATTGAAACTCAAGACCACTGAAGTATTTTTTATGGATTGATTGATTGCTTAAGTGTTCCATAGGTGTCAGTTCACCACCTGCTGTTATCTCAGAGCTTAAGAGCTTTGTAGTAAGATGTTTGATGTAAGAAATCTGCTTTGAATGTTGAATATATTCAAGTAGCTTCACGCATGGTGTCATCAAAGAAATCTAAATGGCAATCTGTAACTGTTACTTTCAAGCTGTGGCATCTAAATACTGGTTAAACTCAAAAGTTTTCTGTGAAACAATTCTGCCCAATAGCATTGCGCAGAATCTTTCATAATGGTTTCTTGCTTGGCATAAAGTTAATCAGCTACTTACTTACCTATAAATGAAAGCAATTCTAACTCTTTTCAAATTGTGCAATACTTAGAGAATAACCTCATTTTTGTTTGGAATAAAGGACAAGCTCAAAAAATTTATGCTTCCTTTAAACAATCCAAAGCCTTATTGGTGCAATGAGCATAATATAATGTTTTTGTCACAAACAGTTAGTAATTGCAACACAGAAATGTAAGTTGATATTTTTATTTCAAGGTTCTTACTGGCAAGATACGAAAAAATAATGTGTCACCTAATTTTTAATATAATTTTAAAATCATAGATAAATCTGTAAAATTGAAAATTAATCTACTGGATATTTTCATAGATGAAATAAGACTTTTTTAAGGATTATCAGTTGATAAGACTTCTCTGTCCCAAATTTCTCCAACCTTAAGCACAAAAAAATGCATAAGGAGAGACCACCATGTGAACTACATGCAGCATTTGATACATTCAAATAATAGACGGGTCACATTATTTGTAATCAGCTATTAATAAGAAAAACAATAGTGTCTTTGTTACGGAAAAAGTGTGCGTGTGTGTATATGTGTTTCCAAGTTTGCTAATTTGAAGAGTCAGTGAACCTTTTTCTACGCTTTGCAATTATGACTTTGAGTATTTATGTAAAGATGAGTTCTCAGTCAGAGATTGTGTTTTCACAATAAATCCCACAGCATTTTAGTATAACTTAGCACGGAGCTACCATTAATTTGTTATTTAAGATAAGACTCTTTGGATGTACAGCAAGAATGGCAGTGGATATTATGAGTTAAGGGCTTGAGGTGTTTGTATGGTGAGGGTGAATGATGTTTAGCTTGAGAATATATTGTAGGTGTTGAACAAATCTAAGAGGATTTTGGACTATGATGATGAACTGGAGCCTGTTGTGTCATTAGAAAGTTCTGAAGCTTCAAGTTCTCCAAGACTTGACCTCAAGGACAAACACAGGATTTTGCAAGTTCAGAAATCTATGTTGCCAGTTCCAGATTGAAGAACCCCAAAGTGCACTACATAAGCCTGGTCCTAGTCAATGAATCAACTGAGCTTTGTGTGTGTGCTCTGCATGAGCCTGGGTCCTGGACGATTGATCAACAGAGCTGTGTGTGTGCTCTGCATGAGTCTGGGTCGTGGATGATTGATCATCAGAGCTGTGTTTGTGTGTGTGTGTGTGTGTTCTATGTGAGTCTGGGTCCTATGTCATTTGCGCACTGCATCATGTGTCGCTATTCTCCGGCATCAAATCTGCCTACAGACACCTAATGCATGTGCCTCGTAAACATAGAAGACACCCTTCCTGGACTAGTTTCATCCTCACCGACGGATTCAGATTCTTGTAAAAAATCGCAAGTTACGTAATATTATTACTTTAAGAACTCTGGGCCTTCGTCTTTGGAGTAAATGAAGTTACTTTATAAACTTTATTAAAATTTGAATGTTTGTAATGTTAGGCTATATCTCCCTCTTGTATCTGTAACTATAAATTCTTATTCTTCGCATATATTATATTTTTCATTGTTGGTCAAAAACCATCTTGCCCTTTTCTTATCCTAATTAGTTGTAGTTGTGTAAATATTCGGTCTAGTCATTTAATAGCATTTTTTAACAGTCTGTTTGAAATTTTTTTATCTTAATATATATAAATAATCTTACAAGAAAAATTTCCAAGGGCTAAAATCAAAATAACAAGTGCTAAGTTTTGTCTATCTAATTATTTTGGACTAAGATTTGCCTCGAAACTGAAATAGTACCTACCAGAGAAAGAAGATTTATTCTGCAAATAAACAAAATGAATATGTTAAATAGTAATAATATTCAAATCTTATTAAACAAATGCACAATCTTTAACAAAATTACGTAGGAATTATACAATTAGCTTATTCTACAAATCATCCTTTTAATATGATTGACTTTAAAGAATGTATTCTTTCTCTACGTCTTTCTTTCTTTTTGTGAACTAGTGAGATAAAAATATCATTTTGGTATACTCAATGCATTTTGATAGTCTTTGTAAAATTATGCAGATTAACCAAGCAATTACCTCAGACTCTGCTGTCGTAGACCCTGCCTCTTCTAATCCTGCTGCACCTATAAAGATGGTCATAAAAAATAGCTAAGGGCAGAAAATGTGTATAAATACAAAATTATTATTATTCTGTAATTCAGAAAGTATTGATCACTTTCACAAGCTGTCAAAAAAAAGTTTCAATTAAAACATAACATATCTTCTGATCTTTTAAACAAATCAAGAATTTTAGAGCTGAGTTATCAATGCTTCGAGTCACAAGGAAACATACATTATTCGGTAGATTTATTTTAGACTTCTATCGGAATCTAATCACAAATTTGAAGAGAGAATGTATGGTTACCTGAACTTTCTGTGGTTCTTTCCTCCTCTTTCTGAGAAATAAAATTGTATAAAATGAATGAAACACAAATTAAGATTTAGATTTGAATAAAGATGATAGAATGAATCAGATGTACCGGTGCATCCTAAATTTTATTCAGTTATCTTGGATAAATCTAAACTTAACTGTACAGTGGAATAATTTTTCATCAGTTGCAGACTTCCACCTTAATCATATCAACAAGCTATTAAAAACAAATTTGGCATCAAGTCCAAGATATACTGATAATCTACCAAAAAAACCCTGATGTTAGTACTGCTAAGGATATGTAGCCAATCACTGATGCGCATGCACTCTTAGTGTTCCAAGAACAGTAAAGTTGATAAGATCAAGATTATTATAGACACATAAATTTATAATATTCAAATTGATTAATATCTCCCATGTAATACAAATTGGAAAGATCATAAAGACCTTAAAAAAATCCAAGAGAGGATGAAGCTTATCTCCCATTTGGAAATAGGAAGTTATCATATATATAATAGGGAGAAAAGTGTTTTGAGTTTGAACACCCATTGAACATCTAAATTTATCTCAGAATAGCAAAATTGGTTTTAAAAGCCTGAGATTGAAATCGTTTTTAAAAACTCTATCTAGATTGATTCTGTTTACCAAATCATCATTATTATATGAATAGTCCTTTATGTAACAACAACAAAATTAGTTAAATAAAGTGTTTCAATATATTTAGCATAATATAAGGGGAAAAGGTCAAAAGGTAAATATATCTTCCAAATCAAACGGCTATAAAATTTACTTCAAAAGGTTGATTTTCTTTTCATCTTCCTTGATTTTTTTTTTTTTCAGTTTTACAAGACGTTGTTTCTTTTTATGGAATTTTCTTTTTAATTTGAATACAAATGTACAATTTACCATTAAAAAAAAAATCAAGTTGGTAACCAACCTTTTTAAAATTACTTCCTTGGTTCTTATCACTCATGGCTGCAGGTAAAACCTTTGTAGCCCTCCTGTAGATGACAATTTGTATTAATAAAAATCTGATTCATTCAATTTCAATAAATCAACCCAGCTTTCAAGTGTTCATTGTCTACAAGAAAAGTAGGTCCCATGCTCAAGATAAATCTCTTTTCCTCCAAAAACATCATTTCACAGCTTACTATAAGACGGATATATATTTATTAGACTTAAAGTGTTCTACATCTAGATTAGGACTAGATCTAGATCAATCTAGGGACATCTGTCAGGAGCCCAGTAGGCCTATTTATTATTCAATATCTTGTGCGTAGATCTAGAAGTCTTGATCTTGACAAGTTTGAGTGCCGAATGTCTTTTTATAAATATTTTCTAAGAATGGTGAGAAGAAAAAAAATCTTTTAAATTAAATAATTTTTTTTCTTTAATAAAATAATTTTATTTTGGTTACATGTATCGTGAATCAACTTACTCGATGTTGTAACTAAACTGGCAGCTAGCATAAAATTCTGTAGGTAAAGTAAACAAAGATTACACAGAAGTAGATCTAACCGAAAAAAAAAAAAAAGGGAACGGGCAAATATCGATTACATTGTACTTTGTAGATGTGTAGAATACAATAAACCGTACTGGAAAAGAAGTAACCTTTCAGAGACAGTTCATAAACCGTGAATACCGGTTATAAAATAGACCTGAATTAAATAAGATCTCTCTCTCTCTCTCTCTCTCTCTCTCTCTCTCTCTCTCTCTCTCTCTCTCTCTCTCTCTCTCTCTCTCTCTCTCTCTCTCTCTCTCTCTCTCTCTCTCTCTCCTTCCTTCTCCCTTTTCATGCCCTCTCCCCTTTCTCTTTCTCTCTCTTCCTCTCCCTCTCACTATAAATAAATATATATATATACATTTAATTATATAAAAATATTCAGATAACAAAATACTAAATGTATTATTCCTATCCATCTTCCAAGAAACAAAAAGTAAACAGTCATCAAGTGATCTGCTTTACATTTCTGTAAAGACTATTTCTCCGAAGCATTAAACCATTCACTGGACTCCATATTTTTTAGATTATTGCATCTTTGCATAATAAAACATTTAAGATTGTTGTTTCTTTCACGAATCGGTCGCAACACTCCCATCCACACATGCGCGCACAATGGCTGCTTTGCATTTCATTTCGTAGTCGCTTTATTGATTACAACACAGTCTCAATTTTCAAGTTTATCAAAAGTTAAATGACTTATGAAAATCTAAAACCTCGGTTGGACGTTCAAACGAAGTGAACTCGATCTACCAATAAGCAAATCAGTACTAATTCGCTCTGTTCTATTCTGGCGAGCTCTTGTTTATGTGTGACGATCTTATTTCGATGTATTGTTCGATAGTAGTAAAGCAACAACAAACAAAAAAAGATGAAAAAAAATAAGTGCTGTCGTACCACTGTGTCATACAGTTGCTGCAATGGGATGACGCGCCTGTGTGAGTGTGTGGTTAAAGATACAAGGTCAGAAGCTAACATGCTCCTTTACATAGACCATGCATGTAGTATACTTTTTAATCATAGTTAAAAATTTTCCCGCGAATAATTTGTTTAGGTCACGCCTTTCATTATTATTTATCTCCATCCCTCCATGACATTTTTCCCTAGTCTCTATCTTTCCTTTTCTCTCTTTTTATTCTGTCTTTCTTCGCTCTGAACTCTGTATTTTCCACCCCTCCGTCACTCCCTCCTTGCAATAAAGTCGCATTCTCAGAGTATTAAAAGGGACGGAGAGAGTGAAAGAGAGAGAGAGAGAGAGAGAGAGAGAGAGAGAGAGAGAGAGAGATAGATAGATAGAGAGAGAGAGGCAGACAGACAGACAGACAGACAGAGACAGACAGACAGGTAGACAACCAGACAGACAGATAGACAGACAGGTAGACAGGGAGACAGTCAAACAGACAGGTAGACAGAGAAAAAGGAAGAGAGAAAAAAATAAGAAAGAGAGAAAATAATGGAGAGGAATGCAGAGAGAACAGGAGAGAGGTTGAAAGAGAATACGAGGTGATAGAAATGCAATAATAAATTAGGGGATAAGAAAGATTCAAAGAGGGGGAGAGATGCTGAGTGGCGGATACAGAGAGCGATGCTGAGGGAAGGGGGAAAGAAAAGAAATAGATGCAGAAGGAGAGACTTACAGACAGGGAGATAAAAAGGAATAGAGATGTAGAGAGCAATGCAGGAAGAAAGAAAGATCATTCTTCCAAACTCCCTTTTCTCTCTTTCCCTTTCTCTCTCTATCTCTTTATTCTTCTCACATCATATCGATTGTTCTCTTTTTCTCTATCTTTAACTTCCGGTGAGCAATTTAGTTAATTTCAGGGCAATGTCACGCAAATACATCATGTCTTTGAAATACCTGAGTTTCGGTTTCTAGACTTCTTCTGCGCCTTCCCCTGACGATATAAAGCTTTCATGTTTATTCAGTTCTTTTTTTTTTAAAGACGTTCTAAGGTAATTGATAAATTTACGTCCACACCATGGAGTAATTCCTAGCCAATCAATCTGGAAGGAATCTCTCTGCCCTACAATGGCCTTCATAGTTCACGAGCTGGACCCATCTTAGTGGAAACAAACTGCTTTCCATGTCTTGTAATCTGGACATAGACCATAGTCGAAAATCTTCTGTGGAGTCGCACACAAAGTCTACTTGACATAAGAGTTCCATGAAAAGGCTTGCAGAGAATGAATGTGATCTTCATTCAAACAAAAAACAAGGCTCAACTTGGTTTTTCGTTAAGATGTATCTGAACAACTCGGGTAATAAGTCCGACACATTATCTCTTAATTAGAGCGTGTCTACATGTGTACCTGTCTTGGTATCAATCATATGTGTTACTGTAACTGTTTTAAATGTTCTCAGTCCAAATTAACTTTTTTTTTTATTTCCTTTTGTGTGACAGTCAATATGGATGTAGCCCATCATATAAAAATGTATAAAAATGATTGATTTTACTAATCAATTACAATTTCTCTAACTACACACAACTAAATAAGATTTAAATTACAAATATTTCTTGCTTACATCAATACTTGCCTGTCAATTTGACCTAGCCAACTTCGTGAGAGATAGTATTAGTAATATACAATTGTAGCTGTACATTTTTTTTTCACAAAATTTGGCAAATTTTTTGGCAAAATTCCGCGGGGTCAGACTAATTAAGTCTACTACGCACATCAGTAAGGATTCTGATGACATTTGAATCTGCTTTTTGGTTTACTTGAGACGGCATGAGAACAATAAACCATTCCATCTTTTAGCATGGGTCCTGATACTTGCACATTGTGTGAAGTCAAGTTTAATAGTGTGCTTTTTTTTCTCTGAACCTGGAAATCTTACAGACGGTATAATGTACTATCAACACAATGACAATGTAAACATGTGAGAGCTAAACGTCTGGCACAGCTCAATTCTGCTAGTTTGAGTTGTGGAAAAGAGCCAAGAAAATTCGTCTAAAGAGGAATGATTCAGGCTTACTATACGTTGTTTTATCTCCAATTTTTTAAACTAACACAAATTGGCTCTTTGATTTTTCATTGTTTGACATAGCGCTGACTATTAGCTTTCTCGAAGATAACCTTTGAGTGAAATGGCCTAAGATCTTCAACTTTTTCTAAATGATAGCCCTAACGTCAATGTTATTAAATTAGCTAACGAGCATCCGGGCTCCTAACAAAATAAGAAGTAACTAATATTACTAGCAATGTCTGTTTTTGTTTTCCCCTGGAAATAAGTTCAGCTTTCTGTTAGTTTTGAAATCTCTCAATTATATAGGACTACATATTCCCTTCATGAAATTGTTGTTGTTAACATGAAGCTTCAGTCTCTAAAGTGACAAAACATTCTAATATTAGCAATACTGGACATTTTGCTTTTCGAAGTTTTAATAATTTTCGTCTCATATATATAATAAATATATACATTATATATATATATATATATATATATATATATATATATATATATATTATGTATGTATTTATATATATACACATATATATATATATATGTGTATATATATATATATATATATATATATATATATATATATATATATATATATATATATATACTATTATGTTTGTGGACTTTCAAATTTCTGAGGCAAAAGGCTTGTGAACCCCTGCATCAAATGACTTCAAATTTTGTGTGATACCTAATCTATAGTGGTAAGATGTACATCTATAAAAAGAAGTGTGAAGTCTCTGTATTTTTTTTTTGTTTGAAATTGTATTGTTTCCTCATTTGAATACCATTTAATGGCTCACAAACGCCATAGTCAAACTTTTTAAAGCCAAAAGGAAGTCTCCTATGCACGGCATACTGAACGGCGATTCACACACTTATCAATGTCTCAACCCGTACGATTTGTGGCTAAAACACAGCTGATGGACAGAGCCTTCCGAACGATTGATGCTGTTCAAAATTAGCAAAGAATCTAGATCTAGGTAGATGTAAATCAAGAATGCCACGTAAAAGACAAGGGGGTTCTTCAATAGGAAGGTTAACTCCTAGCCAAAAGTACCATAGACTAAATTAGAAACGGACACACACAGATCTAGATCTATGTCGTCATCAAGTGAGAATGGCAAGTCAAGACTCAGAGTCAGAGAATGCTAGATCTAGATCTAGATCTACTTGTTCTAGATCTAGATCTAGATCTACTCGAGTTTCTAATTCTACAACCAGAACAGAATCAAGATCTAGGTCTGCTTTTCAAAGTGTGCAACATGAGGCCAACAAACAGAGAGACGCCAGGCTACAGAAAATGATGCAAATCAGACCGCTCTTCACATTAACACTGATCAATTCAAAAATGAGACCTCAATCGGAGACATGATCCAATGCCAGCCCTGCCAAGCCATGGAGTTTAGAGATGAATCTAAAGGTATATGCTGCAGTAATGGAAAAGTAAATCCAGATCCATTTACACCTCTTCCACAGCAATTAGCGGTCCTGATTGGAGGGACAACTGATCAATCTGTGTGCTTTCTGCAGGATATAAGGAAATACAACAGTGCATTCCAGTTGACTTCTCTTGGCTGTAAAGAACGAAGAATGAATGGATGGAATCCACAGTTCAGAATTCAAAGCCAGGTTTGTCACCTCATAGGGCCCTCTAGAACCTGCCGATGAAATGCAGGCTAGATTTTTGCAAATCTACTTCATGGATGGAAACCAACAAATTCAGAGGTTTTCCATCGCCAATGGACTTTGTAACAGCATTTTGTTGGACATTCAAGAAGCCTTGAATCAGAATCACAAATACGTGAAGGAGCTGAAATGTGCATATGATTTTGCAAGCTCTCGCCAAATAGAAAATTTCCGAATTGTTATCAATGAAACAGTGCGACCATTAGGGACACATGAAAGGAGACAGTCACACACAACGCACCCACACTAAATGAAAAAATGTGGTCTACAAAGAAGTGTTATAAACAGATCAGTGCAAAGTTTTTTCGTTTGGTGATAACTAATATCTTTCTCCACAGGTTATTTTTCCTCCGGTGGTGACTAAAATCTCTTTCCACAGGTGATAACTACACCTCTCTCTCTCTCTCTCTCTCTCTCTCTCTCTCTCTCTCTCTCTCTCTCTCTCTCTCTCTCTCTCTCTCTCTCTCTCTCTCTCTCTCTCTCTCTCTCTCTCTCTCTCTCTCTCTCTCTCTCTGATACTCCGTTCATCGAACGGGTAACCAACTAGTATATTTTTAAAATCCAAAACTAGGCTAAGTGTTGATGCATCAAAGTTTGATCTATTTTTAATCTAAAATAGAAAAAGACGAGACAACAAACGTTTGTATCTTTTGTTAATCCAAAACTAGGCCAAGTGTTCTTGCAGGAACGTTTGACCTAACTATTTTCCCGAGGCTGAGATTTTGTTCATTCTTGCATGATGTTCTTGTCCTTCTTCTAATATACAAATTTATAACTCGTCATTACACCTAGAAAAACTTCCTTCATTCAAACCTCTCTCTCTCTCTCTCTCTCTCTCTCTCTCTCTCTCTCTCTCTCTCTCTCTCTCTCTCTCTCTCCCTCCCTCCCCTCTCTGTGTAACTCGTTCTTATCTATTCATATATGCTCCTCTCAACATCTTCATTGATAATCTGACGGAGATCTTCAACCTCTTCTTCATTTTGAGAAGATCACCAGCCAGAGACTAAACAACTTGAGACAATGTGCTGTTGAGAGGGAATCCTTACCATCTACTGAGTTTTGAAGGGTGACGTGATTAGAATCAATGTGACGCATCAGCCTAGTTAAAGGATCTTGCCCTTGATGTGTAAGTTGATTTTCTTTTCTCAAGAATTTTAAACTAGTTTAAATTCATGTGATCATTTCTTTTGATACCATAGCAATAAGATTAGTTATAAAGGTAAAAATGAATGGTATTGACGTGTTGCTTGACTTGTCCTTTTCAAACACAGCATTATACCAGGCTTCTGTCATAGTCTTTAGGGAGAGCAGTTGCTGCTCTAAAGAAAGGTACTTGAATTTAACAAAGAAGCAAAATCAGCTGTTATATATGTTTAATGTGGTAAAAAAAGAAATGCTTTTGTAAGTTTTTTGTCAAATATTACAATAAGCTATTGAGGTCCTTCTATAGTGCAAAAGATATTTACAGTTTAGTGCAGTTATTTATTTCTGAACCAACTATAATATTTTAATTTGTTGTTAGAACGATTTTTGTATTTCCAAAGTAAATGG
This sequence comes from Elysia crispata, assembly GCA_033675545.1. Taxonomy (NCBI): domain Eukaryota; kingdom Metazoa; phylum Mollusca; class Gastropoda; family Plakobranchidae; genus Elysia; species Elysia crispata. The sequence goes on from JAWDGP010001550.1 coordinate 549,181, forward strand.
CTGAAGTCTCAGAATCTTGAAGTGATTAGCTTAGCCAAATCAGACATGGCCAATAATTGATGGCTTTCTCTAGTTTGATCTAATACTCTTAATTCTCTTTTTTTGCTTGTGACAAGATCATTGAAATCTAGGTTTAATTATTGTTTTATCACAAGTACAATGGGAATAAGGCTGGTAGACTTAAGAAATCAACCCCCGTTCATGCCTTGGCAGAGATATAGGCTTAAAGTGCTGAGATCTTCTTTTGGTTCAATTCAAACAGCCTTGTGACATCATTGCATTATTATCTTTTTTTTTTGTGTGTGTGTTTTTTTCTTTTTTTTCTCCAGTACGACAGGCGGGTTTTTCAATCTTTCATATCATCTCTTTTCTTATCCGTTCTGCTCAAAACAAACTTCATCTTTCACAAAAATCATTTTTTGGGAGGGATTTTCTCCAAAAATTAAGAGAGGGAAAAAAATCATTTGTTCTTGCTTTAAGTCTTCGTAGGTCAAGACAAATTTTGGGCTACATTTGTAGACCAATCAAAGATAGTCAGCTTACACCTCATGTACAAGTGAGACTTACATGTTTACCATCTAATATTATATATATATATAAGAGGCTAAGGTTTCACCCCCCATATTAATCTTTCTTTTTTTGTGATTCCTTTTCAGAAGTAAAACGTGGGACCTTGTTTGAATCCTCAAAGCTTTCTTATCATCCAATTACTATTTCTCTTGATAACGCCTTTAAAGAGAACAGGGAAAATATGTTGACTGGAGTAAACACCTAATTAATGAATGTTTTGAAATTATGTGAATTATCAATTATGCTTTATTGTAATGCAATGTAAGCTGAAAGTCAAACAGATTAAAGTTCATTTAACAGGCAATGCCCTTATTACTATTATCTCTTTTAATGAAAATGTCATATTCGTTATATTATCAAAATAAGTTCCATTGACGTTATTTTTAAAAGGCTGTAATATGTGTCTTTTTTAGGAAACAATGTGTATTATAAAACTATTTCTTTTTATATTTTTATAATTTGGATTTCTCTGAATAAACTCAGATGACACTCTTTTTATTTATCTTTGTTATTTTTGATAATGTTTCTGTTTTTAATACCTCCCACATTCAATACATCGAGTGTTTAAACCCAAAGGTTTTTGTATGTGTTTATGGTATTCATCAAGTTATTTCAATTCATTCCAATTTGCACAGAGTTTAAGATCCTTCATTTTTATACAAAAGAAATATTGAACTCCATTTAAAGTAATAAAACATAAACTCTGTTACCGAATTGATAATGCGTAGATGGTATGTCTTGGGAACATAACATGGAACAGCCAACTGCCACATAGATGGTGAATCAATATTGAATAATTAAATAGGGGTGAGAAAGACCTCTTTACTTCTATCTCTTTAAACAAGCATAATAAAATATCATTACAGTAGAATAGAATTCGAAACAAAAAAAAATATCAAAACGGTTGAATCAATTTCGATTTTTTTCTATCTCTATAGTAATACAATACCAATGCTGTAGAATCGAAATGATCCCTATAAATCATCAAAATAATACCATATTATCAAAATATGATCGAATTTGAGACCGGAGTAAAAATTGCCCTTATATATCCTTTTCATAACATTTTTTTTCGATTTTTTAGTAATATTCATAATACTCCTCTTGACTATGAGAACTGTCCATAGCCTTATTTATAGATATTGTTATATTTCCACTCCCTTTAGTAAGACACTCTGCTTCCACTGTTATAGCTTATCTTGATTTACCCAAGCAGGATATAGCTGGTAACACTCAGCGGCTGCATATATTGAATCTTACAATTACATGTTCTCCTAATATAACAAACATGACACGATTTTTTTTTTGGTTGAGTGAGTGGGCAATAAACTTTTTAACTTGAGTTGGAACAAATCTTTACGATTGGACTGATGACTCGAAAAAGATAGAGATAAAAGATCTGGTACGGGCTAAAAAGATAACAGTTATTGTGAAATGTGAGGAAAGAGAAATAAGCAGGTACATGGTCACTAACGCCAACCGGCACGATACTCCATAATGGTTTCTGAAAAAAAAAATTAAAAAATTGGGTTTTAAGATAATTTCTCAAAAGAAAAATATACGAATAAAACATTCACTATTACTTCTCGCTAGATAACCTAATTTCGATTGAAAGTTTTGAAATTGGATAAACTTTGGACCTTGATATTTTTGCAATTAGCTTAATTCATGTTCTCGGTCTACCTAGATCTATATCGGGATTGAATTGTTGTTGAAACAATAATAGAGTGACCGCCACCCTTTATGATTTAGGGATGGCGGACCATTCAAGAGCCCAAGAGACTATGGAAATCACTCTGGAGGATCTAGACAATCGAGAGTTTGACACAAATGAAATTATAGTAACTGTTATAGGAAAGAGAGCTACCCAGTGTAGTTGGGATGATTTTCAAGTAACTCTGAATAGAACGACTGGACCAGTCGGGGCAGAGGAGGATAGTTTTTACCAAGTTTATAGACTTGAGGATCCTACACGCTGGTTCCTTATAACAAATAAACCTGAAGCTGACTTACTAAACAATACAACAAAAACAGTCAATAATCAACCATTCTCTCTGCACTTTAAAAGAAGAGAAGAAGAAAACTTAATTATAAAAATATTATAGGCTCCACCCAAACTAAAATTAGAAGTCATAAATTGTAAAGAGAAATCTAGGGCAAGAGGCAGCAATGAGCAGACCCGAAGACGCTAAAGACAGCAGTCGAATGGACCCGAAACGTACCCCATTGTGTAAAGGTAAATTTTAGAGACAGTAAAACTGTTAAATAAATGTTGTGTTTTGTTGTAATAAGAAATCGAAGACAACAGTGTTGCTGGTGCAATATTACTGAACACTGGCCCTAAAAATGTTTGAAAAGAGGGGGAGAGAAGGACAAACTAGAAAGTGCGTTGGAAAGACGAGAAGTGCAGAACACAGCTCACCCGAGAAGTTATGTGAGCGCGCTCTCAGGCGGAGAGAGTATCGGAGGAGACGAGGTATAACTGAAAAGCTCACAACACAAAGAAGGCATGAAAAATTAACCAAAGAAAGTTAAAAAGAAGGAAAAAGATGGAGGAGAAATAGAGGAAAGCATAAAGAACACTGTAATCGCCTCGACCATAGGAAAGAAAGAAGACTAAGAAATTGGAAAGTCTACGCAGAAGGTCCTGACCGACAAAATCAAAACAACTCTAATGCAGAGAACACAGACGAGGAGGATAGAATGGAGACTTTCCAAACACCCAAAAGTAGCTAGAGTCGCTACTGACACACAATCAGAAAACAAAGAGAAAAGCACACTTAGGAAAGGATTCACTAGAACAACGCAAGATACGTTAATTAAATATAACTTAGCAAACAAGCCCAAAAAGGGAGACTGTTAAAAATTAACCATACTGTTTTTATGCTATTTATAGAGATAGAAATATTAGAATTCGATTACCCTTTGTCTATCTCTATAAATAGCATAATTCCAATATGGCCGCCCACTAATTCTAATTTGACAATCTCTATAAATAGCATAATTTCAATATGGCCGCGGGTCAATTCTAATTTGGTAATACCTATAAAAAGCATAATTTCAATATCGCCGCCGGGAAATTTATTTTTTTCCATCCCCAAAAATAACATAATTTAAATATGGCCGGCGGGAAATACTATTTTTCCATCTCCATAATATCATAATTTCAATATAGCCGCCGATTAATTCTAATTTGGCAATCTCTATAAATAGCAAAATTTCAATATGGCCGCCTGTTAATTCTAATTTGGCAAATCTATAAATAACATATATTCAATATGGCCCCCGAGAAATACAATGTTTTGGCTTTGTATAAATAGCATAATTCCAATATGGCCCCCGGATATGGCCCCCGGTTAATTCTAATTTGGCAAAGCTATAAATAGCATAAATTCAATATAACCGCCGGAAATACTAAGTTTTTTTTATCTCTATAAATAACATAATTCCAATATTGCCGCCGTTTAATTCTAATTTGGTTATATCTATTGATAGCATAATTTCATTATCGCCGCCGGGAAGTTTTATTTTTTTCTATCTCCAAAAATAATATATTTCAATATGGCCGCCGGGAAATACTAAGTTTTCGATCTCTACAAATAGCATAATTTCAATATAGCCGCTGGTTAATTCTCCTTTAGCAAATCTATAAATAGCATTATTTCAATACAGCCGTCGCTTAATTCTAATTGGGCAATCTCTATAAATAGCATAATTTCAATAAGGCCGACGGTTAATTCGAATTTGGCAAAACTATAAATAGCATAAATTCAATATGGCCGCCGGGAAATACTAAGTTTTGGCTCTCTATAAATAGCATAATAACAATATGGCCCCGGTTAATTCTAATTTGACAAATCTATAAATAGCATAATTTCAATATGGCCACCGGGAAATACAAATTTCAATATGGCCGCCGTGAAATTCTATTTTTCCATCTCCGTAAATAGCATAATTTCAATATGGCCGCCGGAAAATACTAAGTTTTTTATCTCTATAAATAGCATGATTCCAATATGGCCGCAGGTTAATTCTAATTTGCTAATATCTATAAATAGCATAATTTTAATATAGCCGCCGGTTAATTCTAACTTGGCTATCTCTATAAATAGCATAATATCAATATGGCCGCCGGTTGAATCTAATTAGGCAAATATCTATAAATGGCATAATATCAATATGGCCGCCGGTTATTTCCAATTGTGCAATCTCTATAAATAGCATAATTCCAATATGGCCGCCAGGGATTTCTACTTTATATATATATATATATATATATATATATATATATATATATATATATATATATATATATATATATATATATATAGCGTATTTTCAATCAGGCCGCCGGGTTATCAAACTCTAGTGTTTCTATCTCTATAAATGGCATTTCTTATATATTGCCGCCGGTTAATTCTATTTCTTCCATGAGTATAAATAGCATAAGTTCAATATGGCCGCCGGTTCCGGGGAATTTTAAATTTTCGACCTCTATATCTTTAAATAGTATAATTTCAATATGGCCGCTTGGGAATTGAATTTTAATTTTTCTATCTCTATAAATAGAATAATTTCAATATGGTCGCGTGGAATCGGACTGTAGTGTTTCTATCTCTACAAATCGTATAATTTCAAAAGGGCTGCCGAAGGATTTTAATTTGTCGATCTCTAAAAATAGCATAATTTAATTATGGCCGTCGGGGAATTCTATTTTTTCCATCTCTATAAATAGCATAATTTCAAGTATGCCGCCGTGGAATCGAATTCTACTGTTTCGAACTCTATAAATAGCCTATAATCAATATCGTCACTGTGGAATCGAATTATAGTGTTTGTATCTCTATAAATAGCCTAATTTCAACGTGTCCGCCAGGGAATTTAAAGGGATAGGGCCGTAGATTCAAGGATGACAAGATCAAGCAGGATGCACTGGCCGTTTCTATTAAAAAAAGAACATAGAATCTGAAGTCTAAAGAACAGAGAGCTAAATAAACAAATTTAAAGGAAAATAACCGAAAAAACTGACCGGAATTAAGGTAAAACAATGAACTCCACCCATAAATGACTCAAAATAGAGGGAGAAAGGGCAATAAATGTAACATTAAAAACCAAACTGTAAAAAACCAATTTTAAACTTAAATAAGAAATTAACGAAATAGGGCGGAAAACGACAACCAGCACTGTATTACCTGACATATCGACGGCTGAGACTATAACAATTACACTTAAAAAAAAACAAAAAAACAAGCAGAGCACGGAATATTTTTGATAGGAGAGACTCATAGCTAATGCTGAGAGCATTAAATTTGATTAACAAGTAGAAAAGAGAGGGTGAGGTAGTGAACAGATGGACGGTACATTAGCACAGAGAGAGAGAGAGAGAGAGAGAGAGAGAGAGAGAGAGAGAGAGAGAGAGAGAGAGAGAGAGAGAGAGAGAGAGAGAGAGAACTAGAGGCTCGACAAATTGCTGTGACAAAGCTAATCTCTAGATCCCAGCATCTTTTTTGCCAAACTGAGGAGAAGATCTAGAAGTAGATTCTAGATTAAAAAAAAAAATGTTTCTTTGAAAACACTTTAAAATGTTTTTAGTATCTAGCTGTAAGACTTTGGGGACACAGCGAAATTTAAGCCAGCATGGCCACTTTGTTCGGTTCTTTTCAACTCGTACAATCTTATAATCATCAGGCTATCACCAATTGTACTCTGGTGATCTTCATCGTCAAAGCCGTTCTTCTAGTTGTTGTTGTTATTGTTTTCCTTCTTCTTCATCTTCGACAAGTACCACTACCAGAATGACCAAAGAGAGATCAAAGAAGGTTTCCTTCCCTACACTAATCTAAATTGGATACTACAGTGATGATATTGTATAATTATGCTGGCATATGAAGATAAAAACACAAGAATTCGTTTCTGCAGAGATGATCTTGTTTTACTATGCTGATTTATAGAAAAAGAAACACATGTATTCGATGTTATGTTAATTCATGGCGATAGAAACACTTGAATTCGGTTCTATAGTGATAACGTTGATTTATTATGCTGGTTTATACAGGGAAAAAAATCTAGAAATCGATTCTAAAGTAATGATTTTGTATTATTATGCTGGTTTATACTGATAGAAACACTAGAATTCAGTGATGATATTTTATTGTTATACAGGTTTATGGTGATAGAAAAACTAGAATTTGATTCTACAATGATGAAATTGTATTATTAAGCTGGTTTAGAGAGATAGAAACGCTAGAATTCGATTCTACAGTGATGGTTTTGTATTATTATGCTTGTTTATGTAGATAAAAAGCTAGGATTTGAATTTACAGTAAATATTTTGTATTATTACGTCGGGTTACAGATAAAGAAAAAATTGAAGTCAGTTGGAAAAAGGGAAAGTTGGTGAAAAGGGACGCAAATGATATTTGTGATTTGTCCTTTGAAAAAAAAGGATATAAGTTTAAAATATTTTAAGTAGAAATCCGACAATGAAGTTAGAAGTAAGTACAACCTGATAATGAAGTTCTATCTGTGAAAGGGACAGATAGATTTTATTGTGATTTAACATGCAAGTAAAGAGAAAAACATTCTTTCCCAGGTTATGGTAGATTTAATCCACAAGTATATTTTTTCTGTAGAGTGGTTACAAGCAATATCAATTACTGTTATAAAAATGGTGGATGGTAAGCTCTGTACAATGAATTTAAATCACTTAATGAATAATATAAACATTTACGTAAACTCTGAATGTATTGAATGCAGGAGTTATACAGAGTGTTATACAGAGACATGCAAATTATAAAAAAAAATGAATTCTAGTACACACTGTTTCACAAAAGTATTTGATTCAAGAGTTAATTTAATCTCATTAAGATCTGACATAGATTTTGGTAATAATCCAAATAGAACACACTTTACAGATTTATTTAAAAGTGAAATAAAACATTTTATGAAAATCTTTCTAAAATTATAATAAATATAACTGAACAAATGGTTTTTTTTTTTTTGTTTGGTTTTTTTACTATTAAACCTCTTATCAAATAGGGAAAATGGAGGAATTCTCTCTCCCGTTCAAGATTATCCATCGTTTTTAAGGGGAAATTTTTGCATAAAGAAACAAAAAAAAAATTCACTCATTCACAGACACATTCTAGGATGTATTTCGTCGTATGGCTATATAGTGTCGATTTATTCAAGTGTCCACCATTCAGACAAAATTGTTTTTCCTGGATCGATTTAACAGACAAAATCAACAAAGTCCAAAACGGCGGCCACCTGAAAGGTAGCCCATGGATTGAAGAGCAATGTTGGACCGTGTTTGCTCTGTGTATGATCTCTGGCTTGTAATTAACTAAATCTAGAACAAGACATTGTTAAGGCAACAAACGTGGAACCTTTTTCAATCAGTTTCTGCATTAGAAAAAAATATTAAATAAAAAAAAAAAAAAAAACACTATCTGGGTTATATGCTTATGTGGACGTGTGGCTGTCATTGGGTTTTCACTTTTTCCTCCCATTGTTTTGCTTTCACCCTATACGTTTTTTCGCACGATAAGCGCGACCGAGTCAACTGGCCGATGCAATATGTCGCGACATGTCGCTCAGTATATTGACCCCGTGACCGCGTGAGCTCAAAATTTCCGAAACTTACTGTAACGCATTGTACTATAAGTTGATCTATTCATTTCCTCACCCCTTTTTGGTACGTAACTTTTGGATAGCGGATCGGCTGGATCTATGTACATTATCTTATTTAGTTGCATAATGTTTGTATTTCAAGCCTAAGGACTTAGTTTTGTTTATTGAACACAGCCCGCACTTGTATGGTCAAGATTCTTCTCGAATCTCCGACTTAGTTCTAGCATAGTAATAATCTCATCATCCCTTGAATACCTTTGCTTTGATTGGTTGCTAATTGCTAATGAATGTGTACCAAGAATGTTCTCTTTTGATTTATGTAATTCCTTTTCTGGATGATTCGACGAGATTTTGTATAAATAAGAATCCAAATTATATTTAGTCAGTCAACATTGAGTCTACAGTGAGTCAACATCAAGTCTACAGTGAGTGATTGTTTTAAGTCTACCTACAATGAGTGATTATTGAGTCAACCTACAGATATTGTATAGTCTAGCTCTTGTGTTGGATTAAACAGTTTGCAATCTTTACTTGCGGACTTCGGACTTATGTTCTACGGACGAGTCGTGTGATTGGCTGTAAATATTTTGAAACCCCTAGACAAACAGAGCCAAACAGATCACCCATCATCATCAAAATCTGTTACACTGGGGGCTCGTCCAGGATTGAATCTACAAGTTCGGCGCATCGGAGAATATTTGGATCTGGAGATCTAGATTGGTTCCAGAGTAGATCTAGATAGGTTCCAGCGTAGATCTAGATCTAGATTACCAACCATTGTCGGCTAGGATCTACACAAGGGGTTTGCTTGCCTCATTCGTCAGATCTAAATTTAGATTTAGAGTCGGAGTCGCTCAAGCCAGCAGTGTGTTCTGCGTCAACTGTGTCGTGTGTTTTGAGTGAGTATTCGAAGCATTTCTCAGCTGAAAAGGATCCATAATGTCGTCCTTTAAAGAAATTAAAGAGATTGCTGAAGAACTGCAGTTACGAGGAGATGAAAAGAAGAATTTTATCATTGAACAAATGGATAAATTGCGCAAATTACAAGCTGAGAAGGAACAGAGAGAAGCAGAAGCTAAACTTCAAGCTGAGAAAGAAGAGAGAGAAGCTAAACTACAAGCTGAAGAGAGATTAAAAGATGGAGGAAATGAGGACACAGTTAGAGTTGGCAAAGATACAAGCACAGGCAAGTCAGCAAAGTGAGCACAACCTTACATCAGGCGGCACAAGACCGGTCCATGAAGGAGAGAGTTCTAAATTCAAGATGCCTAAATTACCGGCTTTTGTGGACAGAAAAGATGACCTTGATTCTTGGCTACTTCGGTTTGAGCGATTCGCTACCACAAGTGGATGGCCCAAGGAAAGCTGGTGCACACCATTATCAGCACTGCTGACAGGAAGAGCGTTAGAAGCGTTTTGTCGTCTCTCAGAGACCGAGGCCACAGATTATGATCGTGTCAAGGAAGTCCTACAAAAGAGATATAACCTGACAGAAGACGGCTATAGGCAGCGATTCCGCACTTGTTCACCAGAGGAGGGAGAGAATCCCAGCATGTTCATAGTCCGCCTTAAGACATACTTAGAGCGATGGATGAAACTGGCGGAAGCACCACAGACATATGAGGCTCTCAGGGATCTGTTTGTGAAAGAACAATTCCTAGACTCAAGTCCGGCTGATTTGTCTACATACCTGCGGGAACGGAGACTAGCTGACCTTGAAGAAGTGGCGAGGTCATCTGAGTTATTCCTCACGGCCCGCAAGAGACAGCTGAGCGACCGAGCGAGGCAAGGCACTACTCATGAGCAAAACAAGCCTCCCATTCCCAAGAAGGAAGAGATCATTTGTCACATTTATAGAAAGCCTGGTCACACTACCCAGAATTGTAGGAATAAAGCAACTCATGGTAGAGGATGTTATCATTGTGGAGAGTTGACTCACATGAGGAAGGAGTGTCCGAAGCTGAGGATGAATAACAGTCAGGTTACGTCATCCAAGAGAGCAGGATCGGCAGCCATGCGGGTTATGGAAACCCAAGGATCAGCATCAGGAGAGGATGCGGGAAAAGCAGACACCAGATATGACGTCAGAACCGAAGTCCAAGACGGGTTGCTGCAGTTGGCGAGTGGGAAGAGAGTTCCAGCCATGATAGACTGTGGAGCCTGTGGTGGTAAGGGGTCAGCCAGGGAGCTGAACTTACCGATCGTCAAGGGCCTTGTTGGAGACAAGACAGTCGACGTGTTAAGGGACACAGGTTGTGAGGGCGTCGTGGTTCGTCGCGGGTTAGTTGATGATGATCAGCTAACAGGAAAGTGCTGTTTGATTGTCACGATCGACAATACAGTACTGCTGGCGGAGAAGGCCAGGATTCAAGTCAAGACACCTTATCTGTCTGGCGAAGTGGAGGCGCTTTGCATACCGGAGGTCATATGTGATCTTGTTGTGGGAAACGTCCCGGGTGCTCGGAACCCAGATGGCCCTGATATGACAGCCGTGGTTGGTGCTGTAACGACAAGGGCCCAAGCAAGACAGGAGGTCAGGCATAGGCCACTTACGGTAGCGGATACACCGAAGCACACAGGAGTGGATCGGAGAGAGCTGATCCGACTCCAGCAAGATGATGAAGCCATCAAGAGGATGGGCGAGACTGCTATGTCTGAAAATCGCGCGGGAAGAACATCATTCTTCGAGAAAAGAGACGGGATCGTGTACAGAGTTTATAATGACGCGACCCGTGGAGGGGCTAGCGCATGACAAGTCGTTCTCCCAGAAAGTCTGAGGAAGTACGTGATGTCATCAGCCCATGATACGACCGCCGGAGGTCACCTTGGAATAAAGAAGACCAGGGAGAAGATAATGAGTGACTTCTACTGGCCTGGCATATACAAGGACGTGGCCAGATACTGCCGCTCGTATGATATATGTCAGAAGACGCTGCGCAATGAAACTAGTTCAAGAGTACTCGATGTTTCGAGCCAGACTCGAGATGATCTCAACGTTCCATCGTGTGTAGCCGTGGTCGAGGACTACGACTACGAGGCAGATAATGGTCAAGACAATTTGGCCGGTGATGAACAAGGCTCCGAAGATCTACCCGAAATTGGCACTTGGGGACAGAAAGAAGATGCTGCGGATGTCAAGTTCGGTGAAGCCCTGACATATGACCAAAATCGGGAGCTTCAGATGTTGGTCCAGAGGTTCAGTGAGATATTCTCAGATCGTCCAGGCGACACTAATCTGGCTGAGCACCGGATCGACCTGACTTCCGACGTACCTGTACGTCAAACGCCGTATGCTGTACCATTCGCCCTGAAGTCTTCACTCAAGAAAGAGCTACAGCAAATGGAGGACTTAGGGATAATACGGAAGAGCGACTCACCATACGCGTCGCCTGTGGTCGTTGTGAAGAAGAAGGACGGGAGTAATCGTATTTGCATTGATTTCCGTCGTCTTAACAAGATTACGGTTACTGACCCTCAACCAGTTCCTTCGCCAGCCGAGTCTTTCCTTGGTATGAGCGAAGACAAGTACTTCTCCAAGCTCGGCTTGACCAAGGGTTATCACCAGATACGTGTGAGGCCTTCAGATGTCCACATGACTGCTTTCGTGACGATGGGTCAACACTATGAGTTCCTGCGGATGCCGTTTGGGATGGTTAACTCCGGCATGACCATGACAAGAGCAGTGCGACGACTTCTGGAGGGAATGGACAACGTAGTTGACTACATCGATGATCTGCTGGTGCATACCAAGACGTGGGAGGAACACTTGCAAGTCCTGGAGGAACTCTTCAAGAGGCTGAAAGCGACCAACCTAGTTGCGAGACCAACAAAGTGCGAACTGGGAGCAACACAAGTCGACTTCCTAGGACACCGCCTTGGACGGGGGACAGTTGGACTTCAGGACTGCAATGTTGAGAAAGTGAAAGACGCCCCGAGACCGACCACCAAGAAAGAGATTAGATCCTTTTTAGGTTTAGTTGGTTATTATCAACCATTCATACCTAACTTTGCTGCTATTGCCGCCCCCTGTCAGATCTAACTCGTAAAGGTCAGCCTAACAAAATTGTGCGGGGAGAGCCCCAGGAGAGAGCGTACGTCGCATTGGAAAAAGCTGTAATTAGCAAACCCATACTGGTGCTCCCTGACGTTAATAAAGAGTTTGTTCTGAGAACAGATGCATCTGATATAGGGTTAGGCGCCATTCTGTTACAGAACAGGGAAGGGCACATTTTTCCTGTCGCTTATGCAAGCAGGAAGCTTCTAGATAGGGAGAAAAGATATTCTGTGATGGAGAGAGAATGTCTCGGAATTGTTTGGGGTATAAAGAAATTTGCTTGTTTATCTTTATGGTAAGCAGTTCTTGCTTCAGACAGACCATCGACCCCTTGAATTTCTAAAGGTTTCTATATTTGGTAACCCTCGTAGCATGCGTTGGGTATTGGCTCTGCAGAGTTTTGTTTTTAGAGTAGAACACATTAAAGGCAGGGATAATGTGGGAGCTGATTTTCTTAGCAGAGTTCCTGTATAATATTTTGAATATTTATTATTAAATGTAATATTTAGATTGCATTGTTGGCATTGTTGAGAAGTAGGCAACTTCTTATATGCCTGTACTTATTGTAATATTGTATTTTACCTGTTCGAAGTAACACTTCTATTTTTTGTATTGCCAGTGTTTTCGGGTTATATTGAACGTAAAACATGACTGCCAGTATGCCCACATCAAGTAAAAGTTTCGTGATGTATCCATTTTATTGATGACACTTGTATCAAATGGAAAGCAATATACAATGCTTTGGATGTGAGAATAAATTTTTAGGAAAAATTATTTTAAGTGGTTGGATGTGTAACGCATTGTACTATAAGTTGATCTATTCATTTCCTCACCCTTTTTTGGTGCGTAACTTTTGGATAGCGGATCGGCTGGATCTATGTACATTATCTTATTTAGTTGCATAATGTTTGTATTTCAAGCCTAAGGACTTAGTTTTGTTTATTGAACACAGCCCGCACTTGTATGGTCAAGATTCTTCTCGAATCTCCGACTTAGTTCTAGCATAGTAATAATCTCGTCATCCCTTGAATACCTTTGTTTTGATTGGTTGCTAATTGCTAATGACGTGTACCAAGAATGTTCTCTTTTGATTTATGTAATTCCTTTTCTGGATGATTCGACGAGATTTTGTATAAATAAGAATCCAAATTATATTTAGTCAGTCAACATTGAGTCTACAGTGAGTCAACATCAAGTCTACAGTGAGTGATTGTTTTAAGTCTACCTACAATGAGTGATTATTGAGTCAACCTACAGATATTGTATAGTCTAGCTCTTGTGTTGGATTAAACAGTTTGCAATCTTTACTTGCGGACTTCGGACTTATGTTCTACGGACGAGTCGTGTGATTGGCTGTAAATATTTTGAAACCCCTAGACAAACAGAGCCTAACAGATCACCCATCATCATCAAAATCTGTTACACTTACGTACCACCCCTTGTTTTCCCACTGCGTGTGTGGTATGTAAGAAATACAGCGCAGAATGCCTTGAACATACAATTATCTTGTGCAACGCCTAGCATTCCTTCTGTGGGTATGGTGGGTCTAAGACACATAATAGAGTGTTTTAAAAATAACATCAATGGAATTTATGTAAATGATATAAACGAACATGACATTGTTACGTATGTTGATATATTCAAAGAGATAATACATATAAGATCATTGCCTGTTAAATTATCTTTAATCTGTTTGACTTTCAATTAACATTGCATTACAATTAAACACATTTGATAATTCACATCAGATTTTTTCCTAACGTTCATTAATTAGGCTTTTGCTCCAGTAAACATATTTTTTCTTGTGCTCTTTAAATGCGGTATGAAGAGAAATAGAAACTGGATGCTAAGAAAGCTTTGAGGATTCAAACAAGGTTCTACGTTTTACTTCGGAAAAGGAATCACAAAAAAAGCAAGATTAATATATGGGTGAAACCTGAGCCTAATAAAGACTAGGTATTTGTTAAATTTTAAATATATTGTATTTAAAATAAAACATATAATTTAAAGACAAATTTAAAGACAGTTTATGATAAGAATTACACAAAATTATTTGATTCAAATTTAATCACATCAAGAACTGACATAGATTTTCGTATACATCTAATTAGAACATATTTTACAGATTTAGGTAAAAGTAAAGCTGGACATTTTTAGAAAATCTATCTAATAACACAATAAATATAACTGAACAAACTTTTTTTTTTTGGTTTTTGTTTGTTTTAAACCTACGATTAAACCTCTTATTAATTAGGGAGAATGGAGGAATCCTCTCTCCCGTTCAAGATTATCAATCATTTTAAGGAGAAATTTTTGCATAAGGGAACAATATTTTTTTCACTCATCCACAGACACATTCTAGGATGTGTTTAGTCGTATTACGACTCATCAGTGTTCCTGGTCCATGTAGTTCTTGAATGACTCAATTTTTCAGTCCTCCAGGTCTTTCCTTTCTCTTATCTTGTCTCCTGAACATGGAGATCGTTAGCTTTACAGGCCTAGGCTCTCTTCCAGCTATTCTTCCTGGACCTAAACTTCTGGACTAGTCTTTGCGGCTTCTGCCTCTGTGATCTCGAAATATAATATCATGACAGGACTTATTACAACATGTTTTTTACACCCCTCCCCTTTTTTAAATTTTCAGTTCCTGATCCATGTTGTTCTTGTGCACATCAATGCTTCAGTGTTCCGGATCTTTTTCTTACCTGTCCATGACTATCTCTAGCTTAAGGCTCGGAAGTATCTCTTCCAGTTTCTCTTCTTGGTCTTTAAGTTCAGGTCTTTGCATCTCCGCCTTTTGTGATCTCTAACCATGATATCATGATCAGAATTATTATAAAAATGGAGAAAACAAATTGAAAAAGAAATTACAAAAAACATTTTCATTCAAATTGTGTGTATATGACGTATTGAAAAGAAATGGGATTATTTGTCAGAAAATATATATTTTTTTTTATGTTGGAAAACAAAGCGTCTAAGCTAAAAGCAGAAAAAAAGTATCTTAACTAAATCAGTTTATAAAAGCCCTGGCTGGGAAGGAAGAATTCAGCAAGTTTTCATTAGTAGTTTTCATCAAAGTACAAATGACAAGAGAAAAAAAAATACCGTCTTAAGCTAGACTACGACGTAATATTTTTCGACATAAACTAATGCATAAACTCCTCCCACCCAGCGGTACGTAGCAGAATCGCTTTTCGCAAACATGCTAACCCTCTCATCGTGAACGTAACTGTTATGTAATTGTTACATGATGACTGCCAGCGATGCTCTAATGCTACCGGTACTGAGTACTAGCCTGGACCAGGTGCAAGCGCGCTATGAAGAGTTTGTTTCCACTGCTCCACTGCATGCTCACACAGTTACATTACATAACAATCACATGACCCGAGACAGTTATACCAGCAGCAGCAGCAGCAGATTTCACTGGTCTAAACAGCTGACCAGACTGACCAGGCCTAACGCTCGCTTGCGACTTCCGATGTAAACAACGCAGGCCGATTGGCACACGTCACTAGGGAAACCACGTGTTTGTTACGTTATGACTCATGCTTACGGTACGTAACTCAATCTGCGAAACATGGCTATTATCTGCTGTGAGTAAAACCGGCGATGCACAACCGCAAGGCGCAAGGTAAGCGGCTCTTTGGTTATAACGCCCTGTTTTTTTGTTCTCAGATTGTTTAGAACTAGCTGTGACAGAACATTCTTTTCTCTGTTTTAGACATCATGAACCATGAATAATGTATAATAAAGACCTCCATGGTACATTTTGAGGAAGATATATTACTTATTTGTGCCGTTTCTGAATGAAGTTAAGTCAGTGCTTTCGAGCAATTGTCTCTTACTGCAGACCCCAATTGTGCTATCAAATTTCACTACTTTTTTTTTAATTAGACTTTTAAGAGTGAGTTTAATTCATATTATTTTCAAGTAAATCCTAAATCTGTTTATTTCCGTAACTTAAAGTTGTCTTCATGCTTATTCAAAATGGAAAAGGAGCTATGACAGAGATCAAAAAATGTTTTTTATGTCCAATTATGAAAGAAAAAAAAAACAAAGACGAGTGATGACCAAGTAAGCGAAAGGACTAAAAAAAAAATCGATGTCAGTTGAATATGAATGTGAAACAATCAAAACCGAAAAATTAGCTAGTTAATTTAGAAAGAAAGTACCTGTAACTGTTCTTAGAACCTGCTAGAATGTTCTGCAAAAATTTGAAAGCCATGCTATCTAAAGTTATAAAAAAAAAAAAAGCGAAGATATTATGCACTCCTGTAGCGTATTTGTATATTTAAATGGTCGAAAATATTCGGGTAGGTTAAAAGATTTAATCAAAACATTCATGAGCGGTCGGCTTACGTATTATCATCTTAAATGACTTAAACACATAGGCCTACCGATGAATCAATTTAAAAATTGAATATGTTCGAGACTTATTCCTTCTTGTAAATGATAATTAAACAAATTTTGTTCACAAACACAGAAAAGGGGTAGGTATACAGAGTCCTCCTAAGATAGAATCTATTCTACCAGGTTTACACACTTTATCGCTCTAGCAGAGCTCTGCATCACTCTTGTTATTGGTCAAAGCCGGTCAAAGCGGATTAATTGTTCGGCGTGAGGCATTACTTTTCTATTTCGATTATCTTACTGGTTTCTTTTCTTACCTTTTTTTAATCTCAAATTAGCTTTGAGACATCTGAACAATCATAATCAAACAGTTTTGAAAGGAATTAGGCCTACATCATTCCACCCCAAGCCAAATACATGTAAGCTGACATACATACATATATATGTATATATCACTCTTTGGTTAACCCTATATTAATTTAGTTCTCCAATATTACCAGAAAATAGGATATTCATAAGCTTTAAGAATTTATAACACGCAAAAAATGACCATGTTTCTTCGCCTTCTGTCTCCTCACCATATCTAACATAGCAGTTCATATATAAAAACACGTCTTCTACATAACACTGTTACTGTTAGAAGACAGTATCAGTATTCCGAATTTGTTGAAGCAACCAACGCAAATTTCTTTATTGGAATTTCAAAAAGGTCTTTTAAATGAGAATAATTATATGTACAGGGATTCTGCTAGATTATATGATTGTAATTGTACGCACTGCTGCTTCTCATGTCAGACAATGCTACTATTATAGTCTATTCATCTTTGTTACCAAACTCTTTCGAGCAGAACTTAAAAGCTTCTCCAGATGGATCATTTGCGTCATTCATTGATACTTGAGCTTAACGTGCGTTATCATTGAGGGGAATTATAATTCGACTTTTTATTTAATGGATTTATTATTTTGTTGTTCTTTTTTCGTCAACAATTTCCGTCTGTTATTTGTTTGTTAACCAGAAGAAATCTTCTGGGCTTTATTTCGAACAACTGATTTTTTATTTACTTATTTTTTTTATATGATTCGAGAAATTTATACAAGCAATCATATCAAAACAAGCGCAGGCTGTTTTCAGAGGCTTTTAGACCTAAATACGTCACAGAAGACATTAGGATGGTTGTCCACACATACGTAGGTGACTGAGCCAACCCGTTGGAAGTTCCGCAGGCCTTGATTTATTATTACACACTGTGAAAGTGTGATGTCCGTGTAGAATTTCCAGACAATGCCCCAACTCAGTCTGCTAGATTAAGTAGATTTAGCTTATGAAGATTGTGTGATGGGACTAAATCAAATCGAGCTAGATCCAGATCTAAGTAGCACCAAGTGGGCTCAACAAAGAGTGTAAGTTCATCCTAGATCTAGATTCTAGATGTGGTCTTTATCTAGATCTAGATCTAAATTCTAATCTAGATTTTTAGTACTATCTTATAGATTTCGAGTTTGTTTTATGTATAATGTTATCTAGATTTCTCTAGCTATCTAGATCTAGTTTAGATTCCTCGATCTCGGCAATTATGTGAATTTTTTTTTAAATTTATTTTCAAGGTTGGCATAAATCTGTGCTGTATACTGTACAGCTAAGTTACAGAATATCATCCAGATTTAGATCTACTGAACTCTATCCGCATGAGAGAGACTCAATAGCGACCTAAACGAAATAGAACTTTAGATCTTTATCGAGAAAGATTCTAGACACTGGATATTATTAAGTCAGCATCTCTTATGCAGTTATTTTGTTTTCATTCCTGGATAGAAATACCAAGATGAAGATCTAATTCAAAGCTCAATCTCATGCCCTATTTTGTTTCATGCTTATATAAATGAATTCTTGTGAGTTGACTTCATTATTTTGCAGTATTATTAATGCCATAATCATGAGGCCATCGGCCAAGCCATAATTGTTTCTTTTGAATCATTTTTTGTGCATTCCAGTACTTTAATCTAGTTACTACAAATGTATTGCTTTTTTAAATGTACCAGGTATAACATTTATAATTATTCAAGATTTTAAATGTAGTTCTAAGAAAGTCTTGAGTTTCACTGTTTCACTTATCATACTTAAGAGGACTTTGATTGGGCCATAAAAAAGATTTAAGACTTGGTTTTTGTATGGTTTTAATAATAAACTTCATTTAAATAGAAGTTAAAAATTTCAACTCTGTAAGAAAGTTAGTAGCATCATATCAATGAGGTGCCATGCTCTTTAGCATAGGTTATCATGACCTTCAACGCATCTCTTTCGCTGGCCGCTTTCAGTGCTTCTGTTACTCTTCCCACTTTTAGCCACTTTTTCATTCCATCCAACTTTTCACTCTGTTTTCCCCTGTGGCGTTTTTCCTCGATCATTCTAGTTGTCACAAGATGTTCTTGTTTCTCTTTTCTCATCACATGGCCAAGAAAGATCTTTGCTTTGCTTGGTGTTTACTTATAAATTCTACTTTATGAGTAATCTTGTTATGGTGTCTTCTCGTACCACTGTTTCATTCTGATTTCTTTGCAGTCCATGGCATTTGTAGCATTCTCTGAAAGGGACACATTCCTGTTGCCTTCAGTTTTTTGTGTACCAGTTTTGAAATTGTCCAGGCCTCACATCCATATATCAAAAAAGAGTAAATTTGCAGATATCGGCCCAACTCACATTAGGCTTTATAATTGAATGTACCCTGAAGAATTCAAAACTTGAAGTTTTTAATAGGATTTTAGAGGAACACAAAAATGCTTAAATATCTTGAAAAGTATTAATTTGGGACGAATAAAACCTTCATATTCGTGTTCAGCATATATCAAATTCATTAAGAGAAATACAATTTTAAAATTTGGGGTGAATTAGGCCGATAACTGCAATAATACCAAAATGGGTTCATCATAGCACTCCAGGGCACTCCTTGTGTGAATTGAGATGTTGGTATTTGTTAGTATTGATTTCATTCTCTGAAAAGTCTTTTTTGCTTGCGCTATTTTTTATGCAATTTCAGTGTTGTTGTGTTCATCACTTGATATTAAATTAGCCAAATATTTTAATTGATCCCTTTTCTTGAGTTAATTCAGATTGATAAAGATGTGAATCTGTGGACACTCATTATATCCTATATCGTATTTTAATAAATAGGAAACCTAAGTACTCATTTGTAAGTCCTACCTTTTTTTCCCCTTGAAAAGTTTCACATCAGGGCTACTGCTATAGGGTTTATTTTAAAATGATTTTAAGCCTTATCTTGTGTAGGTATTTTTAAACCTTATATACTTCTACAATTCAAGTTTTTGTTTTTTAATAGATTTATAAGCATGTTGGGTTTTCCTGAAAGTATTGAAACGAAATGATCTTTTCCAGATTTAATTTTGCATAGCAAGATATTGTATAAAAGAAACTTGGTAATGGTCAAGTTGACAATTCTGAAATTACTGAATATCCCACTTCAATGATACCTCACACTTCATTTTGCTTATTGTGTATACATGTGGCATAATAAAACAATTAAAATCTTTTTTGCTTCATGAATTTTTATGAAATGCAACAAATGTTTTTAAAATTATTCTAGGGTCTTATCTGTTTACCTGCATGCTGATGAGTATTTTTTTTCTTGTAATTAAAGATTAAAAAGGTTTCCAGAATCCAACACATGTTCTAGAGCCTTTGAAAAACTTAAAAACTTGGCAAAAGTCACTTTTAAGGCATTAGAAATACTTAAGAACTAGAGATCTTCTTATTTGTAGTTTGACATTCTTTGTCCCATCACAGCTGGGATTCTTGGTAATAGAAACTGCATTATTAGACATGTTGTTCTCAAAAGAAAAGTGAGAATTCAGATCTAAAATCTTGATAAGAAATCCTTATATTTAGTATAGCAGCATCAGCAGTTTTACTAATCATCTATATTATAAAAGGCAACTTTGATTTCCTTCTCTGCTATCTCCTCCAAAACCACTCAATGCATGGGGGACGAAGTTACTAAATTTTGATCTGCCGAGATCAGTGCTCCTTGCGGTCCTAAAAACTAAAGGAAAGTCATGAATTTAGGTTAAAAATACTCTTGAAAGTTCATAACATATTTATTGTAATTAATTCATCTAAATTGTTTGCCTAATTTGTATGAAATACTAAATAACATTTACAAGACTGTTCTCAGCGGTTTACAATTTTCAAAGCATTTGATTTTTTAAAAGTAAATAATTGTTATTTTGTAAATATAAATATATAAATTTAAAACCCATGTTTAAGTTACTTTGATAGAGTAAAAAACTGAACAAATTAAGAAAATTAAATGAAATTTCACCTACTTCAGCTTAAGATCAAAGGGTCATAAAAAACATACGGTTCTGTGCAGGATCGTAGTGGTGATTTGATAGGTCAATAATTGAAGAACAATAATATTGTCATCGTGACCTTTTCTTCCGGAGGGACTGATGCAAATGTAAACAACACTTCTGCTTCTTTTGCACGCATTTCATACTTCGACACTTTACTTTTTTTTTTTTATTAATCTTGAATATTGGCTTATCCACTTTTTGTCAACAAGGAACACTAAAAATGTTCAAGTTAAGCCATTTAATTAATTTGTCACTCTTCACTTGTCTTGCATGAGTTAAACAGATTCAGACTATTTCTAGAATAAAGCATTGAAATAGCAATCCAGGGCAACCCAAAACATTTTTTTTAAATCTGGGGCCTTAAAATTTGTTTTTTCTCTGTGATATTGTCTGAGCTGTTGCGCATTTTTACTTTTATTGGAAAGCATTTCTTTCACCTCATCAAGTTAAGCATTATATTGTATCTGTAATGGGTAATCGGTGGAGAGATAAACTGAAAAGAGGGCTAATTATATGCCTCAGCAATACAGGGTTACCCAATATATTCTAACCTTTTTATCAGTTTTACAGCAGTCTTACCTAGCCTCCTGCCTTGAGAACTGCTTTGTAGTTGATGTTATTAATTATTAAGCCCCTAGATCTTTAATCATTTTATCATGTGATGGAGCCTCCTTTTTTCCCTAAGTTTAAAAAAAATGCAGATATGCTCTTCTGTTAATGCATGCATGCATAATACATAAAATCAACTGCCATTCTAGGCAAAATATGCCAAAAACTGCTGTATTATTTAGTAATAAACAGTAATAGCATCAAGTATTTCCTAAATATTTCTGCTAGTCTTAAAAAAGGTAAACATTGCTCAACAGTAAACAAAGCTTATTATGGATGATCATTTCAGAGAAGACATTTCATATATTAACATTTTCCTCAATTTGGACATATCATAACTTGTAAGATGCCATTCTAAGTACATTTTATCTGTTAATTTATTATTTTTACATCTTTTTCAGATATTTGTAGGCCAATAGCAAGAAATGCCAAGTGAGCATCAATATCAAAGAAGAGTTTTAGTTTTATGAGGAAAAAATCATAGTGCATTGCTTGATGATAACTGTGATTATTCCATCATATAACTTTTAGCTGAGACGGCAATTATTTCAAATTATATGTGTATATAGAGAACAATAAAATCAAGAAGGAAACTTACATTATTAAAACTTTATTTCAATTAGGCCATGCATTTTTTTTTTTTAAAACAGACAAATTTTATTCTCGTGAGTGCTTTATGATCATAAAGATAGATTAAGTAAGTTTATTAAAAGTCACTCTGATAGTCGGAACAATTACAATTTTTTTGTGAAGATTCAATGTATGCCTCTTGAAAGGATTATGAAATTGTGAACACTTATGCAAGATTTATTTTTGGAAACAAAATCATGAAATTTCGTCAGAGAATGGCGTGGCTGTTACTGGTTTTGTTCCTGAGTGTTTCTTGTGCTTTCGCCTACTATGTTTTTGAGATCAACGACCATTTCAACCATATGGCTGTTGAGCATGTGAGGTCAGAGCACGGTGGAGACATCAAGGCTGGAACTATCTTGGAGCATGCAACACATTTACCATTGGCAGTTTGGCTGCTCATTTT
The DNA here is from genome assembly GCA_033675545.1 of Elysia crispata. Taxonomy (NCBI): domain Eukaryota; kingdom Metazoa; phylum Mollusca; class Gastropoda; family Plakobranchidae; genus Elysia; species Elysia crispata. The sequence goes on from JAWDGP010001550.1 coordinate 571,800, forward strand.
TCTTTTGCCATATCTGCAGGTAAGTCTTTTTTTTTTTTTTGTTGCAGATTTTCATTTCTTTTAAGTCGTGATTTTAGACGTCTAATGGAATAAGCTTTGTGAGTTGCTCTACATTATCAGCAGGCCTAGTATGAAGTTGAAGTTGACTCTGTGAAAACAATGTCTGAGATCATTATAACTGTTAAAGCAGAGCAAAAATTTTATAATTTAGTTATATATATTATATATATATATTTTTTAAATTGAAGACCTCTTCAGTAATGATGCATGCACAAATACAATCCTGTCCATTGTGATGGTGGAATCCACAAACTTCATTGTGGACAAGTCCCAAGTTATGAAATGAAGTGATTAAAGATCTATTGGGGGATATAGTTTCTGAAAGCTTTGATATTGTAATGAGTGTTTGTCTAAGGTGGTGAGTGATCACATATGTTTTCATTGTTTAGTGAGGTTTACATAGAGTAAGAGGTTAGAGATTGGATCTAAATACCATTGTAAAATTGATTGTGATAACCTAATCATACACACACAAAGTTCAGGGATTCATCTAAAAGAAAAAAAAAATTATCTGGTTTTATAATCTTGATTGATTTTTGCAAATAAGATGCTTTGGAATTGTCAAATAACTTGCCATAAACAATGTGTCATTTATTTTTTACATCTATGGTTTGAACTAAAGTTAAAGGAATTCTTTTTTTTTTTGTCCTACAATATTTTTACCTTGGAAATTAAATTGGTATGTAGTCTAGAACAAACGTTAGAAACAGTTAATGAGATATTCTGTTTGTCACAGTCATGTAAAGTTGGTTCTGACCTTACAAACTCGGAAATGAAAAGTAAAAAGCAACTCAGCCTGCGTATTAAACTTTAATTTATAATTTGGAGAGTGGTAGAGGAGGGGGCAAATACATGTATCTTTAATGCAGAAAGAGCCAAGCAGAAATGTTTTAGATGTGGTCAACCTGTTCTGTTTTTGTAATTCTAATTTTTCCTTGCTTTGTAGGTGTTTGGGCTGTTGCTAGCCTGCACTAGAGCAGAGCCAAAGATGAGTTTTGCATTTCTTTGGCCTGGCAACCTGTTCGTGAGATCTCAGAAATTGTTGAGACGTTACCACCCCCATGACAGTCGTGCAATCAACTCAAGTGTTGTTTTCAATGGCCATGTTGTTGTTCTTGATGCATGACAAATTCTAAACCTTCAGCTTCAATCAGCTTTTGACTTCCAAATTAGTAGAGAGATTGTCAAATATTTTTCAAATGAAATTTATTCAAATTAGTTTCTAAAGGAGAATACCTTATATTTCAAATCACGAGGAGCATAAACAAATGAGAAAATGCTGTATTTACAAGAGATAAAAAAGATGTCTTTATTTCATTTGATTTGAGGTTAAGCTCTTTTTTTCAATCTTGCATTGTCATAAAAAAACATGCTAAGAAAAAAAAAATTTAAGGCCACAGTTCCCAATATGAATTTTACCTCTGTGTCATCTTTGTGGACACTGGTGATTTTTGTTCTTGTATAATTCTCAAAATTATTTTATTTTTAAAGTCATGATTATTTTTTTAAGCTATGTTTTTTAAAGTGATCTAGCACGTTTTCACCTAGGGTTGGAAAACTTTATCATTTACAACATAATGTATATACCTCTGCCTCATGGTCATGAACAGAGACACATGAAAGTTTGTCTTGGGCCCTATCCTACTGACTTAGATGTAAGAAGTTTTTTTTTTTTTATTAAGAGTAATTTTATTTGCAAAGTCTGAAGACAGGAGAAATATTTTTGTTCTTCAGAGAATTGTGATAATTTTATGCATTTTTTTTCTGAGAACCTCTAATAATGTATTTTCTATTATATTAAAATTTAAATTGTGAAAACTCAGGTTTAGAGTGGAGCTTAGATGTTTTTGTTGCACCCTATTCAAACAGGTCAGTTTTGTGCATGTGCAGTTGGTACAATGTTGCTTACATGTTTTTTAGAGTAGTAATTACTTTAAAAAAATTGTATATAATTGAACCAATATTTTCCTTAAAAATTTTTAGAACTGTCTCATCTGGGCTGGTCTCAAGATACATCAAGTTAAGATTAAACTGAGTTCACTGTTCTCTTACTTAATTGTTTTGAAAAATAACCCAGTATTAACAATGTGCTTCATTGAGACTTGGAAAGTTTTCAGGATCTTTAAAGAACATTAAAATGCTCCTTTCACCATCCATAAAAACAGCAAATCATTTCTCTCTAAAAGGTTTTGGTGAACACTCATAAAGGGAAATCACTTTGCTAGTGTAATGGCTCATTTATACATAGATAAGTTCATCTTCAATTTTCTTGAATATTTCATGTTCAGTATATAAATTTTTGCATTTTTTAAAAAAATTCTTTGTTCTGTAAGAGATTTGAATACTTCGATGTTTTTTTTTTAATTATGATTCCATTTTGAGCAAAATACCCTTTGTATAAGCCCTTGCTCATAAATGACTTTTAGAATTATTTCAGTTTTACAAATCCAGAAATATTTCATCTGAGAATGAGATCTTTTTGTTTCTCTGTCATCAGTTCAAATGAAGTTTGATGCCTTATTGTTAAACCCAATATAATCAAAGTGTTTGTTGATAGTATTATTGTAAAAAAAAAAAAAGCTTTAATAGAGTTCATTCATTCAAATGTATAATTTGATGATACCTTTATCTAATAAGGTCATATCAAGTGATTATATGTACAGTTGTTTGTCTGTTTATTTTCTGAACCCTGAGCACTTGAGATAAGCCACTTCTCACAACCTGGCCTCCTTGGGGATGTTGTCTTCATAGAAAAACTTAAGGCTGTAAACTAATCAAAGATCATAATAATTATAAGATGTTTTTGAGAGCTTAGAATAACATGAAAACTTTTTTAAGGCAACATGACACGGAAATTTTTCAATTTTTTTTTATTGATCTATATAATTTTGCCCAAAAGAATATGCCTTAAGGTGGTACACATATGCATAACTTTTTGATGGGACAACCTTAATATATTTTTCATCTAGAGCATGAGTTTAGTTCTGTAGTGTTTTTTTTTTTTTTTTTTTTGTTTGCTTAATTGTTTTTCCAGTCTAGTCCATGGAGCTTTTCTGTATGTGCATAGCATGACAATCAGATGGCATACTTTCCAATTTAAACCCCTTTCTACAATATTTTGTTTCACAATTTATTATAGATGGCTTCAATATGCTTCAAAATTGTATCGTGTCTACTTAAGAAGTAACAGCAGTTTTTGGGTCAATTGAACAGGATGGATATACTGTCAATGCTTTCAGTCCTTCTTTTCGATCATCTAGAACAGTTAGCTTCATTGTTGAAATGTAGATTTTTTTTTTAACTTTACAGTCGGTTTTAAGATATCAAGAGGTACTACATTCTACAATATTCTATTTTATTTTTATCTTTAGTAAAACAACAACTCATTGTTGTTTAATAAATCCTCAGTAAAAATGAAAAGGAAGTACCCCCCCCCCTATTATTCCTTTCCTTTCCATGTCACATTTTTCCAGTTGTTTCAAACTGTAGGCGTTGTTCTTTAGTTTTTGCCTTTGAAGGATTGCTATTGTATGATGGCAACACAAAGTTGTCTTTGTATTCATGTTAATGATAAAAATCATATTGTTACCTGTTGTTGTCATGATTGCCATTGTAAACACCACAAGTCATACATTTTACTGAAAGATTATGTATTTCTATGTTCTTTAATGGTCATTTGAAGTTAAAAGGTATTGTTCCTTATGCCAAGTGCCATTCTTATTATGTCATTTTATTGGTTTATAACATTCTGTGGCCGAAATTACATAAAAAAAAGAGGGGTGCCTGATAGCACAGTCTGTAGAGCTTACTACATACCATAGGAGGGTGCGGATTTGATCACTGGCTGCTTCATATAGTTATAAGGTCAAAGTCCATCTTACAGGTCCTGCCCTTGCTTGACAGAAAACTGCTATCTCTGTAATAAGTTTTTTACAAATCTATGGGGTATAAAACCAACTTAAGACCCATAACAAAATGAATATTCCACACTAAGATCTATCTTAAGAGCAAAAATGAAAAATTTTTGATGTTGTTGCTTAGATATTTTTTAATTCAAATATTCTCTGTCTTGGATTTTTTTTTTTTTGAGACAAAATTACCGGAAATAACCTTTCAAAGTGCCTTTTTTGTTCCCATGAAAAAAATCTTTCAGAGCAGTTAAGTTGAACATTTGAAGATATGTAGTATGTACTCTCATTAATTTTTCCCAGGCTATACATCAAAGGCAGGTGCCATTAGCCTACCTACTGCACTGTAAATCATCTCACTGCCAGAAGGCATAAGACATTAGAGTTGACAAACATTTAGCAACATAAAACATCAAAAACCATGTCACTTTAGAAATATTTTTTATGTTTTCTTTATAATTTTAACATTGTTCATATCAAGTTTGGACTTGGAGATTTTCACCTATGTCAATAAAACACATGCATATTGCTATTCAAAAAAAAAGTCTCATTATAATTACACCAATTTCTTAATATCATTATCACTCTTTGCTCTGTGTTTCAAAATTTAAAGAGTGGCCAAGGGCATTAAACAATTGTTTTTCTTGCAGTTTTTTATAAGCTATATAAATCATACATGATCTCTTTACTGTTTTTCTTGGTTGTAGTTGATTTATTATTCATTGAAAGTTGCTTTTACCTTATCAGGTAATTTCTACAATCTACAGAAAAGAAGAGATTTATCAAATGACCATTCCATAGTTTCCTTTATTTTTTTCTTACGTTCCACAATATATTACTTTTTTTTTTATTTGTTGGAGGAAAGCTTGCATTTGATTGTTTACATTAACTTTGTGAAAAGTTAAGCTCATTGAATTTCAGACAGTATTCAAAAAAAAAAATGAAGTTTGTGGATCCACCATAAAAAAAGATGTCAATTTGAAATACTTTTTAAAATGCATTATTTAAAAACATGTTTATGCTTCGCAACCAAAACATGTGATTTAATACATAATAGCAGTTCTTATAACAAGGATGAGTCTGAATCATGTTTAAATTGTAAAGGTTCAGTCTGAGGCACAAGGTTAGCAATATATTTTGATAAAAAGTTTGTCTCACAAAAATTGCTTCTCACACTTCAGCCCGATATGCACAACGCAGTAGAAATTCTGTGGTGGTATTACTATTATAAGAATCTGTGCCATAGGTTGGGAAGCTTAAACATATTGCCTTTCACATTGCATGTTTATGGTTTCACATAGTTTGAATTCTGTCTTTGACTAGTAAACTAATTGCTTCTAACTTCAGGAACCACTATAGCCTCCAATAATTTGGCCAGTATTAATTTAATGAAGGATTCCTTATCTCTCTCATCTATAAACATTAGTTAAAGAATAGTGTAAACTATTAGACTTTCAAGCTTTTCTGTCTAGTCATCTATAATTCATGTTTTAATGGAGTTTCATAAAATATTTTAAAAGGATTTCTAAAGTTTTGACTCTTAACAACATGACATTAAGTATAAATAAGTAAAATTGTATAAGGTCATTTACATGTGTTCGAAATTTTGCAAATGTACAATTTTACACTTTTGTGAATGTTTTGTAAAACTCAAAAACATGATTGATTATGTGTTTTTAACAATGAAAAGCCATTGCCAGTTCTACATACCAACACCTACGATTCGTTAAGATAAAATGTTTAGCTATAATTGATACATTTTTTTTTGTAAAGTTTACCCTCATGTATATGTGATGCTATGCCTTGTAATTAGCATGTCCAGATTTTTTACAACATGGACAAAGTCTTGTTCTAGTCACATTTCTGAGAATATAAAACAAATCATGCTTGTATATGGAAAAAATCCAAGGATCTGCTGTGTTCAGTCAAATTGCTGTAATCGCACATACCTTACATATTCTTTTGATTCTATCTATTTTGAAACTGAAAAGTTTATATATAAATGTTGAACTAGATTTGAGAATTACTTTTTTTGTGTAGTTTTTTATTGTTATTTAAAAAAAATTTTTTTAGGGACATAAGTAAAAGTTGAAGGCTCAGAAATGATAGGTATGACAAGTAAATATATAGTGATTTACATGAGGGCTTCTCTAAAGAGCCTTTTGCTCAAGGAGAATGAAAGACACTTTTTAAATTTTCATTTCAAAATTTTCGATAACCAAAGTCTCTTACATCCTATATTTCTTGCAGTTCTAAAAGTAAATGGACTGTAACTGTTGTGAAGTCAATGAATTACAAGTTATTATTGTGTTGCAGCATATAGCGAAAGAGAAATTGCTACTTAATTGTTTTTCCCTATGAGACATTTGTGTGGTCAATCAAAATTTTTCAAAATACACTAGAGCATTAAGTTCCACATGTGTAAAATTGGTGCTTACAGTTTTTAAAGGAGTTATATCAAGATTTTGTGCGAACAATGGGAAAGCTTGATGAAAAATAACTAAAAAGTGAGATAATTTGAAAGGTGAAGAGCCTCTGACAAGTCTTCCAATGATTACTCTGATAAAGTTCATCAATAAAATAAAATGGGCAGGAAACTTTTCAACTGTTACCTAGTTTTTATTAGAAAAATATCAATCAGCTTCATTGAATTTTGTCACAAAGTGTACTCTGTCAAAGAAAAGCCTTTGAAATATTTGTGATATTTCTGAGAAAAAAAAGAAGACATTGTTATGATTGCAGAAGCTGTTATCATCAGATTGTGGCCATAGGGATTTCCAATTTGAAAAAAAAAAAAAGATTTTATTTTTACACTCTGGCCATAAATATTGTAAATGAATGATAGCAACTTTTATGTAATCTTTTTTTTTTGTTGTTGAGAGGTAAAATGAAGAATCACAGTGCACAACATGTAAGGACAGTTTTACCTAAGGATCAAATTGTGAGAACAAATAAACATGCCATAAAAGGTAAAAAGTAAATAGTTGCTTTCAAAGATGTTAAGTACTTTATTGCATTTAAGAGGTTCAAGATTTACATCTGTGAGTTTGTTGTACACATCAAAAAAAAAAAAAAAAAGAAATAACCCGAGGGCTTATTTTCAACACTATGGTTTTAAATTTATTGAAAGGAAATCTCATGAGTAATGCTATTAAGATGCCACAATAAGAGGTATAATTTGGATTTGTTTGCTGGGACAAGAAGCAATATTGGTCTCAATCAGTTACAATCAAATTAAACAGGTTTGGTATATAATAAGACCCATAAACACATAACTTGAGCTAAGACATGAAGCAAGATTAAGCTAAGGGAGGGACCTCTGATTATTGCAACATTTCTTGGAAAAGATATTGTTTTTCTGCACATTGACAAGAGAAACAAATGGGAGATTTGCTGGATTGAAGCTTGTCTAACTTCAAGTAATGCATAGCTGGAATTTGTATTCTCACCTGATGTTTGTAATGTAGACAGTGAAATATTATCATCGAAAATAACATCATATATAGATAAAATATAAAAAATACAAGGTGTACAAAAAGTTTACAATGAGAAATGTGCAGATAATATTGTAATAATTAAAGAAGAAGCTGTTCTAGATACATGTATTAATTCATTGGAGTTTGGCGAACAAGTAAATATTCTCAAAAAAGCATTCTTATTGTAAAAAGTGTGCAAGAGTTTGTTTTTATCAGCAGAAATATTAACATTTTTAGTCTTGAATGCTTTAAAAATTACACATGTATATTGATTCATACTTATTGAAATTAATACCATTTCAGTCATGCATGACAAGAACATGATCTATGGCTTTTCAGTTGTAACGTATGAACTGTGTTTTTTAATATTTTACTCAGTGAAAGATAAATGCACATGATTTGTGACCTCCAAGTTTGGTGGGCCAAATTGTTGTTAAACACGTGTTTATTATTTCTATAACAAGTTCTTTATTTGCTTGAATCTCCATCTTTTCATTTTTTCCCATGTTTTAAACCTGTACATATAAATTTAAGCATTGGATGAAGGCAGTTTCGTCCAACTTTAAATCTTTAATTTTTTTTTGAAGAGTTTCTTCTAATATGGTCATTTTAACTTATTTTAATTTCATTGTATGAATTTATCATTGATGTTGAAATGTGCATAAGTCGTTTGAGGTTCATGGGTAATCTAACTTTCACAAAAGTATTTTTATCATAAGTGTTCCTACTGTATGACTTGGCAGCCAAATAGTAGGCTTAATAGAATGTCACAAGTATCTGGTGTTGGTCAAATAAGTTGTTTTAAATGAAATGCTTGAAGTTGGAGTGGTTTGAGACTTTGCTTGTCACATGAGAAAGTTAGTATTTCAATTATGCCACATGCTCCTTGACAGTGGATTTAATGCTACTGATGCAGTGTGCAGTGTAAATTAACCATTAGAGGTTTTTAGCATCAACCTCAGTGCCTCTAAAAATTAACTTGCTTTTTTTTAAACATGTCATAATGGGCAGCAATGTAATACATTGTGCAATTAAGGTATCTGACTTCTCCACTCCAGTAGGTAAAACACTTTTTTGGGTGAGACACAGTTGTTTAAGTTGCTTATTTATGAAAGAATATATATCAAGGGCTTGATTTATGTATGATGCAGTAAAATTAACATTGTTTCATTATATGTACATTACCTTGAAGGCAAAGACACCAAGCATATAATTTCTTTTTTTTTTTTTTTATTTGGTGGCAATCTAGGCCAATCATAGCAAAAAGTGCAGAAACTGCACATCTTTTGCTACTGAACAGCAGAAATTGATTTATGCCTGCAATTTATGAAAATGTAAGATTTTTTAAAATTCAATCAAAGAGGTTTTTATTCTAGATCTATGAAGATATGTTTTTAAACTGTTGTCAATCCACTTGTGCTCATTGCAAACAGTTGAAATTTTGCCATTGAAATGATATTGTTGGCCTTGACTCACCTGCCTTTACAATTGTTATTTCATTACTTGATTGTATATTATGTACATATTGAATGTAAAACGTAACCTCTCAGTGTATCTTTGTCAAGAGTCTGTGGCCTTCTTATGGTGTTGTTGTTTACCACTTGCACATAATAAACCCAGCGTTACCACATCCATAAGTTTTATCTCTCTTTTTTTAACTTGTTAAATTGTGTATTGTTGCTTGATTTGCTTATTCTAAAAGACTGAACATCACTACCATATAATTTTATTTCCATCATAACAGTACATTTGATTTATTCTTATCAACATGATTATTATTAGCATTTGTGTAGGTGTTGACATATATTTGTCTTTTACAGAGCTTTGGCATTATAAATATATATTTTTCTGCATCCATCTTTTGCTTCCTACTCACATCTCAGCTAGTAAAAATAAAAGAATTAAAGCAGAGGCTTAGAATACATATTTCCTTAAAACTCCGTAAGAACAAAATGACGTATTATATCTATTCAAAACTATGAAAGGAAGAAAACTGGTCTCAATGAGTATGCATTATATTAGTTATATTACATAATATTAGTTAATGTGGACCACAGAGGAAAAAAAAATTGAAATCAGTGATTATTGTGCTTCCTCAAAGAAACTGATACTACATGAATGATAAACTTCGGCTTGCTGGATTCCTTCAGATGATTTTGATTGAGTTTTATTTTATAAATACATATATCACTCTACAAAGTTATCTGGAAGCAGGATTGTCTGCAGAGGTTTTGATTATGTTTCATTGTTGAAGCCATTTTAGTGCTTTGTTATCTTGCAGCATGCTGAACAGGTGAGGCCTTAAAAACATTTTTTAGCAGATGTGTAGCATAAGTCCTTTGAAAATTAGGTCCACATAATATTATTACTGTTTTAGATAAGTTTCCAAGAGGTAGACATATGCAAGAGATACTAAAAAGACTAACGTTTTGGTCATAAGTTGAGATATTAATTGTGATGTATTTATTAACTTTGGACAAAGATAGATGTCAAATACATATGTATATATAATATTAAATTTCAAAATACTGAAACAGAAATACGTGACTCTTTTTATGTATATTATGAAAATTATATCTTGTGTGGAGGTAGCAATACCACTTTTGATTAATGATTGGCTGCCTTGGTCTTATTTGAAATCATGGATCCAATGCAATCAACCTTCCGTTTATTTTTGCAAACAGTAAAACCTACTTTCCATTCCGTTATTAAAAAAAAAAAAAAAGAAAACAGTCAAAGAATTATATATGACATTCAGCCAATAGCAGTAGCATATCCTTTTTTCAAAAGAAAAAGTGAGAGAAATATTTTTAAAAAAGCAGTCTAAATTCGTGAAAGAAAAGCAATCGTATGGATATATGTGCAACATGCAAAAACCATAACAAGATATTTGTATTTGTAGTAATAGAAGACATACTTACTTAAAGATATTCCTCTACAACTAATCTAATAGTAATATTTGAGAAAAGCTAAATCTGTTCCTTCCCAATCTATTTAAAAAGAACAAAAAGACAACTTCTAAACGCTCAGAAGGTTATATTATATAGATACAAACAATAAGGTCCTAGAAGCACGGACTTGCAGTGATTCATAGTGAGCTTTTGAAAGGATCTATTAATAGATTGGGACTTTTTTTTATTATCTTTTTTTTGCGTGTGAACTTGCTGTTCACAAAACTGAAGACGTGAAATTAGACGAGAAACTGAAAAAAGAATCATTCAAGTTTTCATAAAAACTTACTTTTCTTATTACATTATGCACCGAGCCTATTCTTTCAACCATAGAATGTTATTTTTTGAGTAAACAATTGGCATAATTATGGCGTTTATGGCCAAAATTATTACAGAATCAATGAATAAGAGTAATAAAACACCCTTGCGCTTAAAAAAACAACAACAACATTTTAATATCAAGGAAAAAGAATTGCAGGGTAGCATACTTTATATTATGTATGTGCGATTGTCTATAGTTGCTTGATTTAGAAATTATTGTTTTAACAAGTAAAACACCAGAGCTGGTTTCTTATTGTGAATGTCAACCACCTAAATGTTGAAAATGGTTTTCAAAATAAAACTTTCTTCCTTAACCTTTTTTCCTCTTCATATCTTTATGTTCTATACAAGTTGCCAAAGTGAAGGTGCAAAAGTTAGGTTTGCTTCTTAAGAGTAAAAAATTTGTCTAACTCTATCATATCATTATCTTAGATTTAATCTCTGATTCTCAGGTTTACTCTACTTGCATCTTAACATGAAACTTCGAAAAATCACTTGGCAGAATGATCTATACTTCTCTCATTGTTTTTATAATAACGCGATAATCATTTTCAAGTGTTTTCCTGATGCAAAACGATCCTTGCGGTACTTTAGTCCATTCAGAAATTTAACTGAAGTTATTTTTACATATAAGCTGTGCTTAACTCCTCAATCACAGACTTATCTCGCAGCAATCCGGAACTCTTTTAAACACTACAGTACGGGTATAATATGTTTCAATTTTTTTTTTTTTTTTTTTTTGGTCGATTTACATCTGCTTAAAAAGCCACTCAAACTAGAAGTAAATAATTGCTTTAGAGTTATGGACATTTCAAGTGGGATGGGCAATCTTAAAAGAGATGGGAGATACAGTACACTAGTAAAGCAACAAATTAATATCTTAAGCAATTTACTGTTGCCACTAGCAACTGATCATTGCGAAAAACAGTCACTTCCTCTTTCTTTTCCAGGCTTTCAAAATACATATCACCTGAAAACATTGTTGTATTTGTTGCGGGGTATATTTCAAAAAATATATATCCATGATAAACAACATAACACTAAAAACGCAATTCCTACTGCTGCAACAACGGTAAGAAAGTCTCTGTCCTGGTTCTGGCGCCTCAGCATCCTCGCTTGTCTTTTCTGCTCCCACTTATCCAGTAGAGCCAAGCAGTCTCCATGCATGAAGGCCAACATCTTACCTCTGTCGCGGAGACCTTCCATAGCACTGCTGATAAAGCGTTCACTCATTACACGCTCCGCTATCTTATCATACTCAGCACGGTCATTACCGTAGCCCCTCTTGTCTCGCTCCTCCTTTGTGAGCTTTCTCTGTGGAAGGCGTTCTTTTAATAATTATTTTTACCTTGCTTAAAATAGTAATATGTTAAAATATACATATTTATACTATCGCCGATGTGATCGTTGACGTCATGACTAGTTTAAACCATAGTTAATCCCATGAATAATTTATTACATATTATTTTACTTACCATTACTGCTGCGAAACACAATTAGGCATAATTTTCTTACACTCTTGCTAACAAAACTCTGGCTTTATATAATGGTGCTGCTGGTGCTGGTGTTTCTGCTGCTGCTGCTGCTGCTGCTGCTGCTACTACTACTACTACTACTACTACTACTACTACTACTACTACTACTGCTGCTGCTGCTGCTGCTGCTGCTACTGCTGCTGCTGCTGCTGCTGCTGCTCCTCCTCCTCCTCCTCCTCCTCCTCCTACTACTACTACTACTACTACTACTACTGCTGCTGCTGCTGCTGCTACTACTACTGCCACTACTGCTCCTACTACTGCTGCTACTGCTGCTACTGCTACTGCTGCTACTGCTGCTACTACTACTACTACTACTACTACTACTACTGCTACTACTACTACTACTACTACTCCTGCTGCTGCTGCTTCTACTACTTCTACTAATACTACTACTGCTGCTGCCACTACTACTACTACTACTACTACTACTACTACTACTACCTACTACTGCTGCTGCTGCTGCTGCTGCTGCTGCTGCTGCTGTAGCTCGCAGCAGCATCTCAGCTATCATTGCACTCGCTCCTCCTCCTACTCCTACTCCTACTACTACTACTACTACTACTACTACTACTACTACTACTACTACTACTACTACTACTGCTACTGCTACTACTACTACTACTACTACTACTACTACTACTACTACTACTACTACTACTACTACTACTGCTGCTGCTGCTGCTGCTGCTGCTGCTGCTGCTGCTGCTGCTTCTACTACTACTACTACTACTACTACTACTACTACTACTACTACTACTACTACTGCTGCTGCTGCTGCTGCTGCTGCTGCTGCTGCTCCTGTGCTACTGATATTACTACTACAATTACTACCACTTTTGATACTGGTACTTCTACTACTTCGACTACTGGAAGCACTATCATTATTCTTGCAACAAGAAAGACCGAGAGAGAGAGAGAGAGAGAGAGAGAGAGAGAGAGAGAGAGAGAGAGAGAGAGAGAGAGAGAGAGAGAGAGAAAGAGAAAATTGGAGAGGACATGCTGAACTTTATTGTTTTAGATCAATATTATTTATGCTAACTTTCCAAGTTGAAAAATAAAAGCAAGTGAGGATGTTGAACAAGAGGAAAGATGTTTGTGAAAATATGAAATAAGCATATAGAAAGAAAGATAAAAGAGACAGAGACAGGGAGACAGACAGACAGACAGAGAGACAGACAGGCAGGCAGACAGAGATAGTGATAAATCAGCATGATTTATGGTGGATAGTTTTAAACCTAATCACTTTTATAGGCAACAAGCTTATTTGGTTTGACATTTTGACCTCAATATAGCTCATAATTATTTCTCAAACCAAAAAAAAAAGACGACTGTAATTTGTAAAACAAAGCATGGTGTGGTCTATGCGTTTTAAAGAAGCAAAAGCTTATTTGGTTTGACATTTTGACCTCAATATAGCTCATAATTATTTCTCAAACCAAAAAAAAAAAGACGACTGTAATTTGTAAAACAAAGCATGGTGTGGTCTATGCGTTTTAAAGAAGCAAAAGTTTACCTTAAAACTCCTTTTCCTAATGACTCCGGTCTCTGTAACTCCGATTATTTTAGTTTCTGTGATTTCTTCCTCTTCTTCATCATCTCCAGCTCCTTTTTTAACCAACGAAGAATCGCCTGAATGTCCACCTGTTGCGCCCTCTGCTGATTCATCAGTTACCAAAACGGAGTCGGGATGTAAGAGATTGCTTGGTCTTATAGATGAAGTTGAGAGAACACCAGAAGAAGAAAAGCTGCTTGTAGGGCTACTAACAGGCGATGCCATGGATATCAATAATGGTTATGCGTTCTAATACTGAAAGAATCGGAACAAAACAAAACAAAATCAATCAATAAACAAAAAAATAATGAGCGTTGTGATAGTTTTTAAAAAATATGATTCTGCCTGAAAATGTTGGAAAGATAAAAATATAGACGTATGTGAATTTGAAAGATATCTCGTCTTTTCAATTAGTTATATATCATCGTTAGTTTTATTATATTTTATATGTCATGTTATTTTCATTCAATTGTTATTTTTTATACATGTGCAAAATAATCCGTCTTAACTTGCGGTTTTAGAAACAAAAAAGAATCCATATACTCTTGGATTTATTCATTGTTTTAAATAAGCTATCTTAAAACTGATTTAGATCAATATAAAGAAATCTATTTATGGCTTCAAGTACCTTGATGAAGTAATACGATTGCACAGAACGTGCCATGATATTGATTTTTATTACGCATGTTATGACTTTGAATGCACCCCTGAAGCTCCATACGAATAATTTAATGTCTACAGCCTTGATTACCATTCTATTATAAGATCAACTCTCTAAAAGCAAAAGAAAACGAACTAAACACAAAGGCTGTATTCATTAACATCCCTGACTTTGTATTGCCACGAAAGCGGAAGGAATAATCAAACTAGACTTCGAATAGCACAATTAACTTATAAGTACCTTTCAGTACGTTTTTATGTTCTTTTTTTTTCTTTTCCTCGTGAACGATTTCTTCTTACGCACTGATGTTCCGCCTATCGTACTTTCAGGACATACTGTTTGACATAATGCATTACAAAAACAAATAACAATTATTTTGGTTATAAATAAAATTGAAATTGATGATGGTCAATTAGCCTAGGTTGCGTTTCTCAATATTTCATCCAACATAATAAAGAAGTATTTTAAACTTTTTTATTTCTTTTTTCACAAGGCAAAAGATGTGTGTATGTAGGAGGGGAGAGCGTATGAATGGTGGTGGGCTGATATTTAAGACCTCCATGACTGATTGATTGATCGGCCAATTATCATCACAATTCACATTAATCAATAGTGTTCGTCAATTGCAGTTTTACTTTTCTTACCTTAACCATCTTATCAATTATAAAAAGTTTTATTCTTTTTAGTTTATGTGACCGAATCAGTCTGCGGTAGGTTAAATTGAGAACTACTTAACTACACGAATGGAAGAGATGTGTAAAGCATTAAAATGTCTTTTTATCGCTGTAATCTACACACAGTCAAATGAACTTTTTTTTTGTAATTATTCTTTGCTTTTTATTAATTACAGGCCACTAACTGCTTAACAGATAATTTATTCTTATTTCCTGGACGAGGAAAACGGAAGCTTGCGTGAATAGAATACGCACAAGGACAACAATTTATAATTCATTCCTTCGAGAAGAATAACTTCGCATCAGGAAGATAAACTATATAGAATTTTACACAGAGTCAAGGTCAGGAAAACTAAATTGCAGTTTTGAAAACATAGTAGGCTTAAGTTTAAAATTTTTTCATTTATTAAAAGAAGAGAAAAAACGTGCACACAAAGGAAAAGTTATAAATGTACGTGACTCGACGCAAAGTTTACTGTTTTCTTCGAAGTCAGTCATCCGTAAAAAACGAAACAATTTTTTTCATGTTGTGGGACTATTCGATACCGCACAATTGGAGG